>MU223339.1:944496-977084 GCA_018584345.1 Thuja plicata | reverse complement strand
ATGCTTTGCTTTTCATTGAATAACCAAGGAATATGCCTTCTTCACCTTTAGCATCAAGTTTTCCATTTCTGTTGTCTTTCAGTATAAAACATTTTCTTCCAAATACTTTAAAATACTTTACACTAGGGCCCCGTTTGTTTGGGGAATTGGAATTTGACTCAAAACCTGATTATCACAAAATTGGGTTTTGAAATTCCAGTTTTGCATCTTCCTGTTTTGAAAATCACGGACCCGATAGCGAAATTAAATTGGGTTCATAATTTCCTAAAACCCGGATTTCATTTTGAATTCCACCTATTCGCCTGGAAGATGGTGCCGCCCATTTTAGGGCCTAAACCGGGTTTTGAAGGCTAAACCAGGTTTGCAACATAGAGTTCCAAACGGTGGATTTCAGGAAAAAGTGGAAGTCCCGCACCCAATTCCTGTCAAATTCCTGCAAACAAACGGGGCCTAGGTGCATAACCATACCAAAGTTCATAAGGTGTAGCATTTGTACCTTTCTTAACTTGAACTCTATTTAGGGTATAGACTGCAGTACTTACAACTTATTTCCAATATTTTTGTGCAACATTCTTCTCCATCATTAGTGTTCTTACACAATCCATGATAGATCTATTTCTTCGTTCAACAATACCATTTTGTGGAGGAGTCCTGGGTGCGGACATCTGTCTCTTTATGCCTCAGTCATTACAGAACCTGTTAAACTCATTAGAAATAAACTCTCCACCTCTGTCAGATCTTAAGCATTTCAAACTTTTGCCTGTTTCCTTTTCAACTTTAGCTAAGTACCATTTAAATGACTGGAATGCATCAGATTTTTCCTTGAGAAACATTACAGTCATCATCCTTGAATAATCATCAACAAATAGAATAAAATATCTCACACCACAATAGCTTCTTTCTCCAATGGGACCATAGAGATCAGTATGGACCAATTCCAGAATTTCCTCTGATATATGTGTTTTACTCTTGAAACTAGACTTAGTCATCTTTCCTATTTGACATTGTTTACACATAGCATTCTCAGGTTTCTTTAACTTAGGTAGCCCTCTAACCTTTTTCAATTTACTTATGCTTACCAAGTTATCAAAGTTCACATGACACAACCTCTTATTCCATAATCAAACATCATTGTACTATGCAAACAAACATGTTTCTTCAGATAAATCTAGATAAAATTAGTTACCTTTAGTCTGATCACCAGTTCCAACTAATTCTCCAGTAGAATCATAGATCTTTGCTTTTCTGTGATAGAATTCAACTTTGTAACCAGAAGTGTTCAGCTGTGCAACACTCAGCAAATTGTATTTAAGATCATCAACCCAATACACATTATCACATCTGATGTTGTCAGTTAAGTTAATCAATCCTTTACCTTTGATAAGACATGGTGCATCATTACCAAATTTTACATATCCTCCTTTGCATTGGTTTAGGGTTTCAAACTTATCTTTGTCACCAGTCATATGATGGGAACAACCACTGTCAATGATCTAACGATCACTTTTACTCATATAAGAGATTAATGCAATTTTCTCATCATCATCAGAATCTTCTTTCATTGCAACATAAACAACTTATATATCATTGTCATCAAAATTGTCAGTATCATTGTCAGAATTTTATTCAACAATATAACAAGATTTCTTACCTTTGTCTTTGTAATCCTTATATTTTCTAAAGTCTTGGTCATCCTTTCTGTCTTTGTATTCCTTGTATTTGTAGTCCTTTCTTTCATCTTTTTCATTCTTATCAGAACATTTAGCAGCTATATGACCAACTTTATTGCATGAAAAACAAATAATAGGAAGTTTACCTCTGTATTTTCCTTTTCCTTTGGATAGCCTTTTTTCCATAAGTGCTTCAAGTTCTTCAAGATCATCATCAAAAGTGTCACTATCATTGTTCACATGTTTCTTTCCTTTCTTAGATTTATTGAGAACCAACTGTGATCTAAAAGCAGAATCAATACCTTGTGGATTATAGTTATCATAATTTGACATTTCAAATGCAGTGAGTCTACCTATCAGATTTTCCAGATTCAGATTATTGTTAGGAGTACATCTCAATTCTTGAATTGCAGAAACCCTAATAGCATATACAGGGAGTAAATTTCTCAGTACCTTTCTCATAATAGTGTTTTCATCAATTGTTCCATTAGCTCCTCTAATGGAATTTACAACTTCTTTTACTCTACCATAATACTGATTAACATTTTATCCTTCTTGCATTTTCATTTCATCAAACTTACCTCTTAGACTTTCTAATTTAGCTCTCAGCACATTTGTGTCTCCACCATAGACAGTTTCAAGTTTGGCCCACATCTGCTTTGCATTTTTGTAGCTCTTTATATCATCAAACTCTGAATAGCTCAATGAGGAGGCGATCTCCAACATTGCTTGATTGTGCTCTTGCTTTTCTTTTAGTTGAGCAACTGTGAGAGGAGTAGAGGGTGATACATAGTCATTTTCAAAAAATCACTTCGCATCATCTCCAATACCAGCTAGATGAAGTTTCATCAAACTCTGCCATGCAAGGAAATTATCTTTGTTCAGCTTAGGAACCTCCTTCTTATACATCTTGATCTTTTCGCTCCAAGTACCGTCAAACTATTTTCAGGAGACCAAATCTTTGATACCAATTGTTAGAATGAATTTAGAATAATTGAGAGGGGAGGGGTGAATCAGTTATCCTTAGGTCTAGATGTAGAAAATAAAACTTTTATGTATTTCAGATCTACTTGGCGGCAGTAGCATATGTCGACAACTCTAATCATGCAGTTTACTGTCTAATGAAATTGCTTGTAGAAACATAACTGTAAAACAAAACCATAAGCATTCACATAAGTATTTAACGTGGAAACCCAATATAGGAAAAACCACCAGTAACATGCTACCAAGTTTTCACTCTTCTGAAGTGAGCTTTGTGAGGAGCCAACCCTATTAAAGGTTACAATAACACACTGTTATGTGTGACTTGGTTAAAGGATTTAATAACCCTATTAGAAGTGGCCTTGTTAGAGGACTTAGAACATTCCACCTGAATGTCACCTTGTTAGAGGATTTATACAAATTATTGTTAGGTCTACGTTGTTAAAGGATTTAACTGACACAATGGTTAGAAAGTAGTCAGTAGTTGTGATCTGATACATACAACTTACTTTGCAAATTCAGATCCAATTATAGCTCTGCTGTTAACTTACTGGATGGCCTGCATTTTCATATCAACCTTCTAATCTGCTTGGAAAATCCATCAAGCAATCACACATGCAACTCTCTACTTTTGTATTCAACCTTCTCTGCTAGATCATGCCAAACAGTAAATCAAATATGCAATCCTCTTGCATACACACATGTACTTCCACATTCAGTAGCACACTACAACATCCTTAATGAATAACCCCTTGAGGTTATCATATACCTCTAGCTGTCTAGGTCAGATAAATCTTTTGCCACTTAAACAAGATCGTAGATCTTAGGTTAGGTCAGATCCAACGGATCATTCCATATTTGCATTACATTTACTTCTCCAAAGTAGTATCTAATTAAATCTTGAAACTATGCATTAATTACGGTTGCCCATACATTAAATGATGTGGATCAATCTTTAATTAACATTACATATCCCAATAAAATTAACTAAGTCGGCCATAGATCTCAAATCTCATCTTTAATCCAAATATTGTAAGCCGGCCAACATCACCGTTTCCACTTGGCAATTTCACTCGTGCTCGGCATTGAACAACTTTGCTCATCACAAACAACTTCACTCGGCATAAGCAACTTTTCTCGGCACAAGCAACTTTGCTCGACACAAGCCAAAATTTGCTCAGCACAGAATAGCCAGAAAAACTGTCTTTGAAAGATAAACAACTAATTACTTTGCCAGAGTGCCAACTGATCAAGTACCCTTTTAATTGCCTTAACTCAACCATTCACTTGGTCTTCTTGTTAAATCTTCTTCATCAACAGTAGATATGGTACTCAAACAGATAACAATAGTCTCACCAGTTAAGGTTTGAGAGCAATGACAAAATAACAATTGCTTGCATTGTCACATTCCAACAGTCATCCCACTACAAGTGAATGAGTAGCTAATCCACAACCTACATGACTCGCGATCTAAGAAATGAAGCATGTAAACTCTCCATAAAATTAGTAAATTGCAAAGAGATATGAGAGAGAATAATACATAATCCAATAGAACATGTGACTCAAACACAAAATCGACCTATGATATTATTTTCCAATCATGTCTACAATCATGAACTAGAATCAAAGAACCATTAAGGAGATAAGAGACTTAAACCAATATAATGAGAAATTTTAATAATTTGAGCTATTCTTCCTCTCCATTGGGATGGATATAAATTGGAGAGATCATACTTAATACCAACAGATGTTAATCCAAAATTGAAATGATATATGTTATAGAATAATATGTTCTAAGGATTATGAGTGTTAAAACAACACATTACCTTTCAAATATATAAGAAATCTAACAAATTTCAAGAAGGATTTCAAGAAGATCATCCTCACTATGAGGGAGAAAAGATGGATCATGTTGATAAACATTAACTAAAGTAAGTGCATACCAATTATTGAATGGAGGGAAACTCCACAGGTCCCAATGAAAAATAAGGTAACTAGGATTCAGATAAATTGAAGGATCCTATATAGTTAACCTTGAAAATAGGGCACGCTACACAACTTACAAAAAGATGGAATTATGTGCATAAAAATAGATGGTATGAAAACCATAAAAATGTAGCTAAGTGCATATATAAAGAGAGATGGTATAAAACCATACTACATTGATAGAAATTCATGCTAATCAATAAAAATCAATAATAATACTTAGGAAGGCAATATCGTTAGATAACTCACAATACTTGAACAAACTAAATATGAGCAATGACATTGTTGGAATTAGATTGAATAGAAAATTTGAGATAAAGTTAACATAATTGAAAAATCATGAACAAAACATTAGCTGGAAAGGAAATAATTTACTCCCTTTGGGTAAAAATAATGTCATTTCATGCAAAGAAAGGGTTAGAAATATTATAATGAATAGTAAAAACATGATAAGATTGATTACTATTATTATTCTTATGATGGGACTTTTGATTATTTTAATTATTTTGATTATTTAACTTCATTGTAGGAATAAGCGTAGACATGATTGCATAAGAAGTGAAAAAATAAAAAATAAAAAATGTTAGGATTGGACAATATCAACTAAGAAACAGTGATAAACTAACGTCAAAGAATCCTAAAATGAAATTTAACTTGATGTTAATAAATGCTTGAATAGTTTAAATAAGCGTTTTAAAAAAAATTAAATTTGTGTTAAAATTTTAAATTTACGCTATTAAATAAAAAGTAAAAAAACCTTATTCTATTGAAATGTGATTTTACTAAAACTAGATGTATAAGATTTAGATTAAAAGGAGATTTATTATTTAAATAAAAAGAGTGAACTTTATAAAAAGTATATTAACTGTTTAAAAACAATTTAATAAAATAATATAACAAACAAATTGATTAAACGATGTCTAAAATTTTTTTTTAAAATATTTTGAATGATTAAAACTAAATAAAGAACGGTCAAACTAAAGAGAAATGATAATGGGTAGCAAAATCAGTAAACTGAGATGCACAGACCAAAACTTACCAATACACAAACCACAAGAAAAATAGATATGATGACTGCCAATATCAAAGAATGAACCCAATTAGTAGATATACAGAAATAGAAAATGAACGAGATGTTATACAATAGCCTCCTTTGATGTTAAGATTACACTACAAGTGGTTGGTGTGAAAGGAGCAATTGAGCGCAAGAGAAAAAGAATAGTGACTGCAAGGAAGGAAAAGATCAGGTCAAACATACTAAGGAGAAAAGTCTAAGGAGCGTTGAGACAACCATAGGAAGTATGGTTTGGAGGAGGTATTTTGCAGAGAATAGCAAGGAGGTTTGAATGGGAGAGCCTCACTACTAATACGAACACATACACTATGCAATGACTACTCACCATGCTAACAGCCCAGATCCTAACAACCCACGAGACTAATCCTCCTATTGGTGAGATCTTGTGTCCATGTTTCACCTCTTTAATCTGGGAGTAGAGTCAAACTTGGGACCAATGAGGAGCAAACCAAGAACCCAAGCCAACTCATTAAATTTTAATTTGGTCAAAATGGGAGAGGGTCCAAAATCTTTACAAGTCAGTCATCAAGACAAGAAAATAAAAATAAATGAAGAATTGTTAAAAGCATGAGAATGATGAGTATCACAAATGGTAAGATTTGTTTAAAAATTAGTCATTTATTACTTTATATTATTTGATTGGTGATTTTTAATTGATATTTATTATTGCTATTTTTTAGAGTGTGTTAGTGTAAAAAATATTTATTACTATACACAGATCAGTAATAATAAATTTCTACTGTATTTATTATTATTATTTTTTAAAAAGGTGGAAGTGCCACTTGATATATTTATATATTAATTTTAAACTGGTTCAAAGAGCTCCTGGAGAAAAGAACCAGAAAGAAAAACTTTGATCATTGCTCACATACAAAACAAAAATTTAACCAACATAAGATCCCCAGCTAGCTAGAGGCTATTTACAAAAAGAGAATAAATTCTAAAATGAGGCCCTAACCCTAACTATTACATAGGCCAAAAGGCATTACAAAAATTTGGTAGGCAAAAGAAAACCCCATATAACCTAATCCCATATATTAAAGTGGCCCAAAGGCATTACAAAAAAGCTTGTAGGAAGGAGAAGAACCCTCAAAAATTAAACCTTGAATTATTACAATACTGTCAAAAACACGGAGAGCTTAACCCCATGAAAAAAGCCAGCACAGAATCAAGCCTACAAAATAGAACAAAGAAACCCTGCAAAAAAATATTAACCTTCCATAAAGAAGAGAACAATGTCACCACCCGAACCGAGAGGAGCATTATCACCACCCAGAGATTCAAATTTAGGTCTGAAATGGGTTGAGTAGCCATAATAGAGGCATGTGAGAGAGCAGCAGTAGGTCGAGAAGAAGTAGAAGGATCAAGCTCGAGGAGGTCAAGGATGGAAACCACAACTTGATGCACACCAGTCACACATTCTTTTGTGAGAGAGTCATTAAACTATTGCAGGGCCATTTTAACAGGCCTAAAGGACCACTGCTCGAGACCTTTTTTAATGTTTTCAAGGACCATGTACACTCCATGATGATTGAGGGTCGAGTGGTGGTGAAAGAGGACACCAATAAGACCCGCACCACCCAACAAATCATACTTCTGTAGTTCCCTACCAAGTTTATTCTCACCAAGAATCTCTGGTTTCATCTATCGTGAAGTAATTAGACCCAAATGGAATGGAGATTGCAAAAGATCACAGACATTTGACAGGAAAACTGGCAGAATTTGAGAAGGATGTATGATGTGTTTTCCAAAATGGAATAGGATATCATGACCGATGATTCTCTTGATACCCCGATGAATGTGAGGACATTCACAAAAGAAAATTGTTGCCAACATGTCATCTTTAATGCACCCAACAAAAGGTTGTTCCCACTCTTCCACCTCAAAGAAGATTCTGTAATTTTGGGGATAATAATCCATGTGTAGATTAGAGCCAGAAGAACAAACATCAACCCTAGTACTAATACTAACCACCAAACTAGGGCATTCAGACATTGTAAGATAATCCGCAAGCACAACCTGACTATAACCAGAAAAAGACAATGACAACAAAAACTCACCAAATGGACAAGAAAGCAGGAAGAAAATGTGCAACAAAATAGGAAACAAAGACAAAATCAAGATAGAATAACACAATAAGAAAAAGTGAGAACAAAAATGGAGAATATAAGAAAAGTCATGAAACCACATAATTATGCGCAATAAAGCACAAGATATGAAATCCCATCAAAATATCATAGTACTGCCAAGAAATAAATGATCAACTCATAAGAAATGGACAAAACTTGCCACGTAACTGTACAACATATTCAACTCAGTTCACAAATGATGGGAAATAACCTGAACCATCAAATCACAAAATGAGAAGTTGGGAATATCAGGGATTACACACGAGCCCAGCAGTCCAAGATGACGTAGAACAGAGGGATGACAAATTGTTTTTTAAAAAAAAACTAGAAATTATTATTTAGTAACATTTAATAGACTCACTTCATTTCCATTATGCCTAGGAATTACATCCCTAGATGTATGATTTTGGATCTCACAAAATCCATTCTTTTATCTTGATTTACACTGGGAATGTGGACTGGAGCATTTGTATTTTTTCTAGGGAGTACATCCCTAGATTTATAATTTGGGAACCCACAAAGTTCATTTATGGGTAATTGCACCAAGTTGTTGGTACAAAAAGTGGCCACATGATGAAAAAACACAAATTTTCACAAAACCCATGCATGTTATTTAAAATTTGAAATCTCTTGGCTCAGAGAAACTAAGCCTAATTTCCTCAATTAAAAAACACTAAAATTTATCCATAACCCATACGGGTTATGAATAAATATATGTTTTTTTGCATTTCTCATGGCCAAGAAATGTCTTAACAGTGACTTCTAGTTTCCCAAATTTTATAGAACCCAAGTGTGTTTACCTCTATTTTGCATTTCTCCATGTTTAGATCAATTTCCAACAATGACAAATCATCAAACATGTAAGAATTGATTTTTTATTTTTTTTGTTTGAATTTGAATTGAAGTAAGGTTTATTCAATTGATTTAAGTTTTTTTATTAGTTTATGTCAGATTCTCAAAATAATCTTTGACAAAAAAATAGACAACGATGACGTGTTCCTGAACAACCATCATGTAGCGCCTCTCCCATTTGATTTCTACATGACATCCTGATAGATGTACCCTTGACTTTCATGCTTGCCTTATGTGATCATGTTGGACTCATGTGAGGCTTGTACCTTTGGGGTGATCTGACTTATGTCATTGCATCGACAATTTGCTTATTTATTCTGGGTTGTGAGAACCATTGAGCTTTGGATGGTTACATAATTTGTTCATGATGTCTTGCTTTGGACTGGTGATTCTTATTTGTTCTCTATTTGATTGGTTGAGCTGACTATGTGATTTGGTGACTATTCATGTGTTAGGGTTCTATGTTGGCATCTTGAGATACACCCAAATCAGTTTCATCTTGTGCTCATTCTGAGATTACTGTTGTAGTTATGATTGTTATCTACCTTGTTTTTCCTTTGATGTGATGTGATGGTGTCATTGAGGTTTGTGCCAGTGGCTACAAATAATTATTGTATCATGATGATGTTTCGTGAGTACCCTTGTGATGTGACTAGTGGCTGCATTGTGTGATGTATTTGATTAATGCACTTTATTTGTCTTGATCTATAGGTTAGATGTGATGCTATTAGTGTTTTGATCATATATGCATGATGATGCCCTATGATATTATCTAGTTGATTTTGTATTTGAGGTCATTGATTATGATTATCACGGTGATGTTACTGGACTCGTGGATTATATGGTGCTTTATATGTTGTTCGATATCTCAGTTGCTTACTTTCTCATATTGATGTTATATTGCAGGAAAATGAGTATTTAAATACTTTTAATTTTAAATGCAATGTTAATTTAATTATATGATGTGTACTTCTTACCGCTCCACTGCTATGCATTTTTCCCATTGGTGTTGGTACGAAGTGAGATGGAGCCATAGTCACTTGCTTGCGAGATCCACACAATATCTCATTCTCCTTCATTATTATTTGATGTGTTATATGTGCTTCAGCTATTTGTATATTGAGCATTTGCAGTTGATGTTTTCATTTTTTGTGATTAGCTACTAGGGACATTCATCCTGTGTTGCAGGAATTGAGTGTGTACCTATATCCCCGACAATGGCACTAGGAGATAGTGACTTTGCCCTTGCGTACTGAGCCAATGTCGTCCCTATATGGATGCTATGTTATCTATATTATTGTATTATTCCCTCCAGTAAGTGTGGTAAATCTGGATTCATGTTGTGTATTATGTTGGACCCATAAGCCTGTATGTGCATTTAGAGCTTGGTAGTTGTCGTGGGAGGTATTAAGTTAAATGTTGATTTAATGTGTTTGCAAAATTCTTATATTTATTTTAATTACCGGCTACTTTTTCATAGTTGGATTTCAATTAAATTGAAATCATTTTTATTTAGTTTGGGAAAAGTTCAAATAGTTTATTTTAATTATTTAAATAACCTATTTGAAAGTCATTTTGGAAAAGTTTCTTTATATAGTGGGAAAAAGTTCCTTTTGCACACTTCATGCTCTTGAAAATGGGTATTTTCTCTAAAACCTCTTATGGATAAATTCAAATTTTATTCGTTGGGAGTGACTGGGTCCTCCAATTTTTGTGGGTTGTGACTCATTGGATTCATGTCGCGAATCTCCATTTTCTTGTGGAGTCATTTACATTTTCATAGAGTCTCCATTATTTTCTCCCTTTTTGAAAGAAAAATATTTAAGAGCAAGGAAAGTAAACAATAATCCAAGAGAGATAAAAGTGAGAAGATAGTTACCATAAGAGATAAAAACTAAGAGCATATGCCAAAATAGCCAACAAGGAGACAAGAAGTTTTGAAAGGGGAAAAGAAAAGAAAAAGCCCCTATCATATTAAGAGAGAGAGAGAGATGGAGAGAGAGAGAGAGATCTCATTTACAATGATTTTTAAGAGTAGAAATAAGAAAGAGGAGCATCTCTTAGATATAGATGAGGAGACGGGTTACTGTGTAACTCACCAATTTATGAATGCCAACATCTATAATAGGTGTGTGCAAAGTGTCAATATCCCCTTAAGGAGGTTGAGCTCATTTCCTTAATAAAGGAATTACAAGAAATGACGTTTCCTCCTACTTGGACTAGAGGACAAAACACATGTAGGGATTCCATAGAATCTTCTAATTAAATAAATGTAGGATGCCTTGGTTTATCCTCAAATAAATACAAGCAAGGAAATTTTAAATATTCTAACACCTCCCTTAATCTTTACTTGGGTAGTTTACATCAATGGGAATTAAACCCAAATTTTTACAATAAATTTGAACTGCATCTTTACAATACAATTTGATTGGCTTTAATTTGAGCTGAATCCAAGTCTTCAAGTAGTCTTTTGTAACCATAGGGCATGTTTGGAAGCATGAGTAAAAATTGTACATTCACATTTGACAGAGCTAAGAGAAGTGGTTTGGGCCTTGAATCAAAGAAGAGTAAAAAAATATCCACAAGTAGAGTTCCCATTATTGGGATCTACCCTAGATACAAATCAATATATCCTTTGAAAATAAAATTATAATTTGCATCATAAAATAATTCAACTTTAAAGAATCTTTGAAAACTTTAAAATAAGATTAGTGAGGGTTAGAGATGAATCTATAAGAAATCATTAAAAGTGCAATGAAACTATGATGATAAAAAGATAAATCATATGCTCAAAATCCCAAAAGGAATAATGAAGGAACTATAAACATAATACATTCTCTCTTTTCAAAACCAAAATTACAAATGCACAAATGACCACAGATAAGGCCAACTAATCAAATATACATCAACATTGAATCTATCATGTGGATATATACAGTCCACTAATGAGTCATCCCACTACAAGTGAATGAGTAGCTAATCCACAACCTACATGACTCACAATCTAAACAATGAAGCATGCAAACTCGCCATCACATTAGTAAATTGCAAAGAGATATGAGAGAGAATAATATATAATCCAATAGAGCACATTACTCAAACACCAAATCAACCTATGATTTTATTTGATGACATTAATTTTCCATTAGTATGCAAACAACACTTTCAGTAACCATACACCGAAAGATAGAACAAAGAGCAAACCAAAAATCAAATATAAAGAGATCACCGAAAATGACTAAGTACAAAGAGAACTGACAACACAACTTAGTGTGCACATTGAAAATGAAAAGTTAGAAGGATAAAGAGGAACCTGACAGAGGAACCCAACATGTAGGATATAGTGCAAACCAAGAAACATTGAAAGAGAAAACCAAGAGAATAGTTCAAGCAAGGAACCCGAAAGACAGTCAACTGACTTTAGAGCATAACCGACCATCAAAAACCAAGAGTCAATTGTAGCCCGCAAAAAGTGGATCTGACCTCCACGTGAGATAAAATAGTCTCATTCTATTTATAGAATCTTGATTTGTTTTTAAAACTATTTATTTAGGTACAAGAAACATGAATGTAAGTGCGTTAAGCAGTCTAACTGACATAAAACACATAGACTAGGAGATCAAGGTAAAAGTTGTAAACCTGATCTTAGAGTTAACATTGTTTTTCGTGAAACTTTATGAAGTCAATCCATCATATAAATAGATGATGCTATAATTCATTATACATGATGTGTGAATATAGAAGAGAGGATGAAAAAATCCTATGAGCACATCTATGGATCAGATTGAAAGTTTAAAGAACAAGAATAACAAAAGGTGTATTTGGTTATCAGAACCAAGAATAGAGGCTACCGAGAATTAGAGGTATTATTCAATCACATTATGTGATAATCTTATTCATGTAAGCTTAAATGGATCTGTATCAGCAATAGGAGATTGCATATACCAGGTCAAATTGTAATTCGCTATCATTCTAACAAGTGGAGCAAAGTGTAAAAATCCTTTCAAGGAAGGTGGATTTAACAGTCCAACTATAAATATCTTAACCGAGTGTACACTCAACAATGTTGCTAAAGCTCTTAACTGAGTAGACTTTAAAAAGTCTCCACGAATACTCTTAACCAGGTAGATCATCAGAAGTGATCAAATTGTAAGCCTTAACTGGCCCCTTCCAATCTGCAGATAGTGAAGATTTTGTGGGTGTCATCCCCATCACAGTTTTTACTTCCTAATAGGATTTTTCTCTGATATCATATCTTGTGTTATGTGTCAATTAATTTCATGAATGTTTCTATGAATGTTCACATGTATGTTAAGTTTATGAATTGATATAACTCACTCAAGATAGTATAGATTAGATGGATGGATAAACAATTGATTACACAAAGGTTAATTGATTAATGGATACAAAAATTTTAGAGATACTGATTCACCCCTCCCCTCTCAGTACACACTTCTCATTAATTTCAACAATATTTTCCAATCATTTCTACAATCATGAACTAGAATCAAAGAACCATTAAGGAGATAAGAGACTTAAACCAATATAATGAGAAATTTTAACAATTTGAGCTATTATTCCTCTCCATTGGGATGGATATAAATTGGATAGATCATACTTAATACCAAGAGATGTTAATCCAAAATTAAAATGATATATGCTATCTAGAATAATATGTTCTAAGGATTATGAGTGTTAAAACAACACATTGCCTTTCAAATATATAAGAAATCTAACAAATTTCAAGAAGGATTTCAAGAAGATCACCCTTAGTATGAGGGAAAAAAAGATGGACCAAGTTGATAAACATTAACTAAAGTAAGTGCATACCAATTATTCGATGAAGGGAAACTCCACAGGTCCCAATGAAAAATAAGGTAACTAGGATTCAGATAAATTGAAGGATCATGTATAGTTAACCTTGAAAATAGGGCACCCTACACAACTTACAAAAATATGCAACTATGTGCATAAAAATACATGGTATGAAAACCATAAAAATGTAGCTAAGTGCATATATAAAGAGAGATGGTATAAAAGCATACTACATTGATAAAAATTCATGTTAATTAATGAAAATAAATAATAATACTTACGAAGGCAATATCATTACATAACTGACAATACTTGAACAAACTAAAATATGAGCAATGACATTATTGGCATTAGATTCAATAGAGAATTTGAGATAAAGTTAACATAATTGAAAAATCATGAACAAAACATTAGCTGGAAAGGAAATAATTTACTCCCTTTGGGTGAAAATAATGTCATTTCATGCAAAGAAAGGGTTAGAAATATTATAACGAACAGTAAAAGCATCATAACATTGATTACTATTATTATTCTTATGATGGGACTTTTGATTATTTTAATTATTCTGATTATTTAACTTAATTGCAGGAATAAGCGTAGACATGACTACACTAGAAGTGAAAAATAACAAATAAAAAAATGTTAGGATTGGACAATATCAACTAAGAAACAGTGATAAACTAACGTCAAAGAATCCTAAAATGAAATTTAACTTAATGTTAATAAATGCTTGAATAGGTTAAATAAGCATTTAAAAAAAATTAAATTTGTGTTAAAATTTTAAAATTACACTATTAAATGAAAATTTAAAAACCTTATTCTATTGAAATGTGATTTTATTAAAACTAGATGTATAAGATTTAGATTAAAAGGAGATATATTATTTAATAAAAAAGAGTGAACTATATAAAAACATATATTAACTATTTATAAACAATTTAATAAAATAATATAACAAACAAATTGAATAAATGATGTCTAAAAAAATTTATTTAAAGATTTTGAGTGATTCAAACTAAATAAACAACGATCAAACTAAAGAGAAATGATAACGGGTAGTGGAATCAGTAAACTGATATGCACAAACCAAAACTTACCAATACACAAACCACAAGAAAAATAGATATGATGACTGCCAATATCTAAGAATGAACTGAATTAGTAGATATACAAAAATAAAAAATGAAAGAGACATTATACAATAGCCTCCTTTGATGTTAAGATTACACTACAAGTGGTTGGTGTGAAAGGAGCAGTTAAGCGCAGGAGAAAAAGAACAGTTACTGTAAGGAAGGAAAAGATCAGGTCATACATACTAAGGAGAAAAGTCTAAGGAGCATTGAGATAACCATAGGAAGTGTGGTTTGGAGGAGGTATTTTGTAGAGCACGCAACAAAGGAGAGAATAGAAGATAGGTTTGAATGGGAGAGCCTCACTACTAATACGAACACATACACTACGCGATGACTACTCACCATGCTAATAGCCTAGGACCTAACAGCCCACGAGACTAATCCTCCTATTGGTGAGATCGTGTTTCCATGTTTCACCTCTTTAATCTAGGAGTAGAATCAAACCTCAGACAAATAAGGAGCAAACCAAGAACCCAAGCCAACTCATTAAATTTTAATTTGGTGAAAATGGGAGAGGGTCCAAAATCTTTACAAGTTAGCCATCAAGACAAAAGAAAATAAAAAATAAAAGAAGAATTGTTAAAAGCATGAGAATGACGAGTATCACAAATGGTAAGATTTGTTTAAAAATTTGTCTTTTATTACTTTATATTATTTGATTGGTGATTTTTAATTGATATTTATTATTGCTATTTTTAGAGCGTATTATTGTAAAAAAAAAATTATTACTGTACACAGGTCAGTAATAATAAATTGTTACTACATTTATTATTCCTATTTCTTAAATAAATATTTTTTTTAAATATTTGAAAATAAATTTTACTAAAATGAATAAGTAAAATATATTTTAATAATTAAAAATCAATTTTTAAAAATTAGAAATTATTATTTAGTAACATTTAATAGACTACCTTCATTTCCATTATGCCTAGGAATTACATCCCTAGATTTATGATTTTGGATCTCACAAAATCCATTCTTGTATCTTGATTTACATGGGGAATGTCGACTGGGGTAATTGCATTTTTTCCAGGGAGTACATCCCTAGCTTTATAATTTGGGAACCCACAAAGTTCATTTATGGGTAAGTGCACGAAGTTGTTGGTCAAAAAAGTGGCCACATGATGAAAAACACAAATTTTCACAAAACTTGTGCATGTTATTTAACATTTGAAATCACTTGGCTCGGGGAAACCGAGCCTAATTTCCTCAATCAAAAAACAGTAAAAGTTCTCCATAACCCCTACAGGTTATGAAGAACTATATGTTTTTTTGCATTTCTCATGGCCAAGCTCATTTTCATTGTGAAAAATGTCTTGACAGTGGCTTCGAGTTTCCCAAATTTCACATAACCCGAGTGTGTTTGTCTCTATTTCACATTTCTCAGCGTTTAGATCAATTTCTAACAATGTCGCATCATTGAACATGTAATAATTAGTTTTTTTTATTGTTTTTGTTTGATTTTGAATTGAAGTAAGTTTTATTCAATTGATTTAAGTTTTTTTATTAGTTTATGTCAGATTCTCAAAACAATCTCTGATGAAAAAAGAGACAACAATGACATGTTCCTGAACAACCACCATGTAGTGCCTCTTCCGTTTGCTTTCTGCATGACATCTTGATGGATGTGCCCTTGACTTTTATGCTTGCATTATGTGATCATGTTTGACCCGTGTGAGTTTTGTACCTTCGGGGTGATCTAACTCATGTCATTGCATTGACAAGTTGTTTATTCTTTATTCTTGGTTGTCAGAACCATTGTGCTTTGGATGGTTACATAGTTTGTTCATCATGCCTTGTTTTGGATTGGTGATGCTTATTTATGCTCCTATGTGATTTGTTGAGCTATCTATGTGACTCAATGACTATTCATGTGTTAGGGTTCTATATTGACATCTTGAGATACACCCAATTCAATATTGTCTTGTGCTCATTCTGAGATTACTCATGTGGTTTTCATTGATATCTACCTTGTTTGGCCTTTGATGTGATGTGATGGTGTCATTGAGGTTTGTCCCAGTGGCTATAGTATTATGATTGTATCACGATAATATTTCGTGAGTACCCTTGTGATGTGACCAGTGGTTGCATTGTGTGATGTATTTGATTAACACACTTTATTTTAATTGTTGCAGTAGTCTTGATCTATAGGTTAGATGTGCTTCTATTAGTGTTTTGATCATATCTGCATGTGATGATGCCCTACGATGTTACTTGGTTGATTTTGTATGTGGGTCCTTGGTTATGATTATCATTATGATGTTACTAGACTCATGGATTATATGGTTCTTTATATGTTGTCAGATGTCTCAGTTGCTTACTTTCTCATATTGATATAATATTAAAAGAAAATGAGTATTTAAATACTTTTATTTTTAAATGCAATTTTAATTAAATTATATGATGTGTACAGCTTACCGCTCCACTACTATGCATTTTCTCATTGGTGTTGGTACGAAGTGAGATGGAGCCATAGTCACTTGCTTGCGAGATCCACACGGTGTCTCATTCTCCTTCATTGTTATTATCTACATTATATGTGCTTCAACAATTTGTATTATTTCCTCTAGTATGTGTTGTAAATCTAGATTCATATTGCGTATTGTGTTGGGCCCATAAGCATGTATGTGCATTTAGAGCTCGGTAGTTGTCGCGGGAGGTCTTAAGTTAAATGTTGATTTAATGTGTTTGGAGAATTCTTATATTTATTTTAATTGCCGACTACTTTTTCATAGCTGGATTTCAATTAAATTGAAATCAATTTTATTTAGTTTGGGAAAAGGTCAAATAGTTTATTTTAATTATTTAAATAACCTACTTGAAATTCATATTCGAAAAGTCACTTTATATAGTGGGAAAAAGTTCATTTTCCACACTTCATGCTTTTGAAAATGGGTGTTTTCTCCAAAACCTCTTATGGAGAAATTAAAATTTTATTTGTTGGGAGTGACTGGGTCCTCCAATTTTTGTGGGTTGTGAATCATTGGATTCGTGTCGCGAATCTCAATTTTCTTGTTGAGTCATTTATGTTTTCATAGAGTCTCCATTATTTCCTCCCTTTTTGAAAGAAAAATATTTAAGAGCAAGGAAAGTAAACAATAATCCAAGAGAGATAAAAGTAAGAAGATAGTTACCATAAAAGATAAAAAAAATTAAGAGCATATGCCAAAATAGCCAACAAGGAGACAAGAAGTTTTGAAAGGGGAAAAGCAAAGAAAACCCCCTATGATAATGTGTGTGTGTGTGTGTGTGTGTGTGTGTGTGAGTGAGAGAGAGAGAGAGAGAGAGAGAGCTCATTTACAATGACTTTTAAGAGTAGAAATGAGAAAGATGAGCATCTCTTAAATATAGATGAGGAGAGGAGTTACTAAGTAACTCACCAATTTATGAATGCCAACATCCATAATCGGTGTGTGCAAACTGCCAATATCCTCTTAAGGAGGTTGATCTCATTTCCTTAATAAAGGAATTACAAGAATTGTCTTGTCCTCCTATTTGGACTAGAGGAAAAAATACATGTAGGGATTCCATAGAATCTGCTAATTAAATCAATTTAGGATACCTTGGTTTATCCTCAAATAAATACAACCAAGGAAATATTTTAAATATTCTATTACCCCCCTTAATCTTTACTTGGGGAGTTTACATCAATAGGAATTAAACCCTAATTTTTACAATAAATTTGAACTGCATCTTTACAATACAATTTGATTGGCTTTAATTTGAGCTAAATCCAAGTCTTCAAGTAGTCTTTTGTAACCATAGGGCATGTTTGGATGCATGAGTACAACTTGTACATTCATATTTGACAGAGCTAAGAGAAGTGGTTTGGGCCTTTGGAATCTGCCATGATATGTCACTTGAATCAAAGAAGAGTAAAAAAATATCCACAAGTAGAGTTCCCATTGTTGGGATCTACCCTAGATACAAATCAATATATCCTTTGAAAATAAAATTATAATTTGTGTCATAAAATAATTCAACTTTAAACAATCTTTGAAAACTTTAAAATAAGATTAATGAGGGTTAGAGATGAATCTATAAGAAATCATTAAAAGTGAAATGAAACTATCATGATAAAAAGATAAATCATATGCTCAAAATCCAAAAAGGAATAATGAAGGAACCATAAACATAATCCATTCTCTCTTCTCAAAACAAAAATTCCTAATGCACAAATGACCATAAATAAGGCCAACTAATCAAATATGCATCAACATTGAATCTATCATGTGGATATATACAATCCACTAATGTGTCATCCCACTACAAGTGAATGAGTAGCTAATCCACAACCTACATAATTCGCAATCTAAGCAATGAAGCATGCAAACTCGCCATCACATTAGTAAATTGCAAAGAGATATGAGAGAGAATAATCCATAATCCAATAGAACTTGTGACTCAAACACCAAATCAACCTATGATTTTATTTTATGACATTAATTTTCCATTAGTATGCAAACAACACTTTTGGTAAGCATACACCAAAAGACAGAACAAAGAGAAAACCAAAAATCAGATATAAAGAGATCACCGAAAATGACTAAGTACAAAGAGAACTGACGACACAACTTAGTGTGCACACTGAAAATGCAAATTTAGAAGGATAAAGAGGAACCTGACAGAGGAACCCAACATGTAAGATATAGTGCAAACCAAGAGACATTGAAAGAGAAAACCAAGAGAACAGTTCAAGCAAGGAACCTGAAAGACAATCAACTGACTTTAGAGCATAACCGACCATCAAAACCAAGAGTCAATTGCAGCTCGCAAAAAGTGGATCTGACCTCTATGTTAGATAAAATAGTCTCATTATATTTATAGAATCTTGATTTGTTTTTAAAACTATTTCTTTAGGGACAAGAAACATGAATGTAAGTGCGTTAAGCAGTCTAACTGACATAAAACACATAGACTAGGAGATCAAGGTAAAAGTTATAAACCTGATCTTAGAGTTAACATTTTTTTCATGAAACTTAATGAAGTCAATCCATTTTATAAATAGATGATGCAATAATGCATTATACATGATGTGTGAATATAGAAGAGAGGATGAAAAAATCCTACGAGCACATCTATGGATCAGATTGAAAGTTTCAGGAACAAGAATAGAAAAAAGTGAATTTGGTTATCAGAACCAAGAATAGAGGCTACCAAGAATTAGAGGTATTATTCAATCACATTAGGTGATAATCTTATTCATGTAAACTTAAACGGATCTGTATCATATATAGGATATTTCATATACCAAGTCAAATTTTAATTTTCTATCTTTCTAACAAGTGGAGCAAAGTGTAAAAATCCTTTCAAGGAAGGTGGATTTAACAATCCAACTACAACTCTCTTAACCAAGCACACACTCAATAGTGTTGCTAAATCTTTTAACCAAGTAGACTTTAACAGGTCTCCAAAGATACTCTTGATTGGGTAGACTATCATAAGTGATCAAATTGTAAGTCTTAACTAGCCCCTTCCAATCTACAGATAGTGAAGATTTTGTGGGTGTCATCCCCACCACAGTTTTTACTTCCTAACAGGATTTTTCTACGATATTATATCTTTTGTTATGTGTCAATTACTTTCATGAATGTTTCTATAAATGTTCACATGTATGTTAAGTTTATGAATTGATATAACTCACATCAAGATAGTATATATTAGATGGATGGATAAACAATTGATTACTTAAAGGTTAATTGATTAAAGGATATAAAAGTTTTAGAGGTAATGATTCACCCCTCCCCTCTCAGTACACACTTCCCATTAATTCCAACAATTGGTATCAGAGCCAAGTCTCTTCTTTGAAAATCTTAAAGGCTTAAGAGAAAAGATCATACAATGGAGAAGTACAGACTCAACACGAATATTGAAAATAAGAAGCTGGAAATTTAGATGTTCTATGAGCAGTATAAAGAAGCTAGAATCAATATGAGACAGTTGTTAGATGAAAGAAATATTATGGCATCTCGATTTAATGAGACAATTTATCGTGAGGAAGAAATACCAAATTTCTTTCTTTTTTCAGGATTAACTACAAGCAAAGCATCAGACACATCAGAAGAAAGCATCACAAGCCTAACTGAAATCAATCAACATCTGGTTGGACAAGTGAAATCTTTGCAAATCATTTAAGAGACACAGATGGTAAGGATGATTGATGTCATGAACAATGTTAGACAAGCTGAGAAAGAAAGAACACTAGCAATTGATGATAGAATAAAGATTACAGAAAAGCTGCAAGAGAAAGAGTTTGAAATACAAAGACTTGCAGAGCATCACCATGAGATTTACTAATTAGATTATTCTTATGAGTCAAGAGGCAAATAGAATAAATGTTGAAATCATTGAAATAATAGAAGCTATCGGTGAACTAAGGGATGAGAATGAAAATTTGAAACATGAAATAAGAATTCAGAAGCAGCATAATAAAATTATCAAGAAAGCTGGAGAGAAATAAAATAATGGATGATTTTCTTAAAGGACAACGAAGATTCAACAACAACACCGGTCTAGGTTTTACGGAGAATGGAGAATAATAAAATCAAGATGATCCAAAGTGTGTCTATACAAATCCAAGACCAATAAATCTTACATGTAATCACTATAGAAAGCAAGGCCACACTTCAAATGTATGCAGAGGCAAAATGAAAGGTATTCCTAAATCTACATCTTCATTCATAGGATTTTGTTATAAATGTAACAAGAAAGGACATAAAGCATATGCATGTAAGTCTGAGATGAAACAACCAAAGAAGGAAGCCTACATGGACAAATACTATCCCACTTGCAAAATGAATGGGAACACAAATCCTGAATGCTAGAAAAAGAAAAAGGAAGCATGGAAGCCTAAAGGTCAAGAAACTCCCTATCAACCGAAAAGAGTCAGTAACCAGTATGTATGGGATTAAAATACTTGGAAAAATTGTACAACATGTGGAATATTTGGTCACATTGCTGCAAACTGTATGAGACAGTGGACTAGAAAGTATAGAGGCTGGACTAACCCCAGAATGGCATGCTTACATTGTTATAAATTTGGTCATCTCAAGATATACTGCAGAGACCGAATGACAGAAACCAACACATATCCCAATGGAAATACCATTGAAGACATCCAGAGAGAAAGAGACAAAATGTGCAGAAAATCTTCAAACAATGATGAAGCAGGACCAAGCAATGCAAATGGTGACACCCCATCTAATGGATCCAGTGACATCACCACCCCTACCTAAGCAGAACAAGTAAGTATGGAACTGCATTAAACTATGTATTATTTTACATCAATTCCATAATATGTTGATAAAATGCAAAATTAGCATAAGTAAAGATGTATCATGGTATTACTTGTTAAAATCTGTGATAAATATGCTATCGGGCATACATACCAAAATTTGTCAGTATACACTCAAAACTGAGACTGCCTACACTTACCGAGAAGCGTCGGTTAACATGAGAAAGAAAAGTTGATAGTGTAAACCGAGCCTCATCGGTAACCAAGAAAAGTGAACAAGTTATTTGCAACACCGAAACCCATCGATAAAAGTGAAGAGTTGAAAAAACCACCCCAAAACATCATGTTGTCACCGAAGGAAAAGAAGTCAATGTCTTAATTAAAAAACTTCGTCTTCACACACCGAGGAGTAGCTAAGCATTGATGACTCATTTTTAGGTCAAACAGATATAAAAGGGTGACTGGATAGTCTCATTGTTCACCATGACCAGAGCAAAGTGATGAGAGATTTTTGTGCAAACAATGACAAAATCATAAAGCAACCACAACTCAACAAAGAGCACTCCTCGAAGATCAGAAATCACTACCAGTGTATATAGTGAGTTCCACGATAACCGACAACTCTATTTTACATATTTCATAGAAAGCCCTAAATCAAATAAAAATGGCCACAACTTCAAGAACTATGAAATCGAAGAACACCAAGAAGGATGAGTTTAAGCTCACCAAAAATTTGGCATGTGAGGAACCACACTATAAGATTCACCCTGAGGCTGCTTCACAACCTGATGATGCTGGAGCATTCTCGCAAATACCAGCTAGGGTTTTTCTCATTGAAGACGTGCGAGCATTCATGCACTGAAAGATTGTAGAAATAGGTGATTCAGATGTAGAAAAAGATTATAAGAAGCTATGAAATGAAGGTGGATCATTTAAAATGAACACAGACACATATAGGTGAAAAGGCTCACTAATGCCCTAATGTTCCCGAAGGTCTTCAAAACTGAGTGGATTTAGTTAGTGCTGAGCCGAATGCACAATCACAAACTATGGCTGGATGAACCAAAGATTATAACCCAATTTGTTATCCATGCGGTCACCGAGTACCCTATAACTGAGAAGGTAAAAGAACTAAATCACCCACCCAAGGCTGAGACTGAAAAGATCACAAGAGCCAAATGGTACAGTAGAAGATTAAAGGTCTCAACCATTGCCGATGATGAGATGAAATTTGGAGCATGTGTTTTAGGATACAAATTCTTTCAAGCTAGAAGGATGAACAACATAGCATATGGTGCAGTAGACATAGCATACAAGATTGTGAAGAAGGGAACTCAGTTGAACTTATCCGAACTTCTACTAAACTAGTTAGAAGAGAATTTGAAGACTATAAGGACTGCAAAGACAAACACATGTAAGTTTGGCTCACTTATTATGTGCATTTTATTCTACTTTCAAGAAACATTCCCATCGGTAGGAGATGTCAAATGGAATAGCACAAAACCAGTCACCATGAAAATCAGTGAACACATAACCTCACTGGGAGATAATTTTGAGACAGACATGGACAAATACTTTAATGTATTCAAAGACCAAATGCAGAAGAGTGTAAGGATCCCCGAGCAAATCATTGACAAATTCAAAGATGAAATATGTTTCATGGTTGATACAGCCCACACTTATATCAAACCTGATGTACCAAGGACAACATGGCTTCAACCATTAGAATATGAGATAAATATTGATCATGCATCTAAAGTAATCGATGCATTATTAAATGAACCATTAGATAAGAAACAACCTAAGTTTGGAACTTATGAGGAGGCCAAATCAAGAATCAAATTTGGCTTAGTTGTAAAGAAAATCATCAGGAAAAATAGAAAAATGGTAAAGAACCTCAAGAAAATATTGTCGACAACAGAGGAAGAAACTGAACAGGAAGAGGAAACAAAAAAGGAGGAAGAAACCAAAGAACGGCTACCTATCGGTGAAGCTAAAGAAAAGAATGACTCTAAGGCCATAGAGTCATGTTCACCACCTCCTCCACCAACCAAGAAGCCAAGAACCATAGTTGCTTCTATAACAAGAAGCCAAACATCTAAGGATTCAAGTCCTTCACCTTTGAAGAAAGGAAAAGTAAGAACATACAAGAGGAAAGCGGCCACACCAAGAAGAGGGCCAAACAAAAGAATAAGGAAGCTAATCAAAACCAAAGAAGACATTGAGGACACCGAGCAAGATGAAGGTGTAGAGGCAGAAAAGGTTAAAGCTCCATAAAGCATTGATGAGGTATGCAAATATATTGCAAATTCAGGATCTATTATAGATTCTAAGATTAGAAGATGGTTGAAAATGGATCCAGAAGATTAGAACAAAATTGAAGATGTCATCATAGCAAAGATGTATAAATTCAAATATGTACCGATTCAATTTGAAGGTAATAATGTACCAAGGGAATTCTTGGATAGGCTATATGCTATATGGACATTTTCCTTAAATAATGAAAAGGAAATAAGGGAAAGAGTACTTGTTACTCTCATGCCTTCTGAATCCAAGAAGGAAGAAATTGATGAAATGATAGAGAACCGTAAAAAGGATTTCTCACCCAAGTTGAGAGCCTACAAATTTCTTGAAGGGAGGCTTATAGAGCTTGAACAAGAAAGTCACAAGAAATGGAGTAAAAACCTCAACAGACCTATTGAGGAAGATAGCCCCGAGAAAGACCTACAATAGAAAGATGTTGATAAGGAAACCCAAGATGCAGAAGATGACACATCAGTTGAGTTAGACAAGGAAGAAGAAGACACAACCGGAAAGAAAAATATGGATGTTGCAGATGAAACATAGCCAAATACCACAAAGGAAAACACTGTGGATAACACAATCATTGACATTATAGATGATCCAGTAGAAGAAGTAAATAAAGATGAAGATATCAATGTTACAAAGGACACAACTGAAGAGCAGGACAACACATTTGATACTGCACAATTGAACATACCAGATAACATGCCAATATTGATACAAGCTATCAATATTCTACAAGAAAAATACAAGTCACCTCAAAAGGATTCAAGAATTCTTGAGGATATAGGGGAAGACAAAAAGAAAGACAACACCGATGATCAGAAAGACATCGGAGACACTCACACAGTAATCGATACTGACAAGGTTACAGGAGGAGATACAAAGAAAGTAGATGGAGACACAACTGAGAAGGATGCACAGACAAAGATAGATGCAGTGCATAAGGACACCAATGAAGGAGATAAACCCATAGATGGCACTCCTGAGGATACTAAAATTGTTGCTACTGACAATGTAAAGGTTAATGTCGAGACATCTACAGAAAACTGACAAGCTGAAACTGAAACCAAGCACCACAAGTAACTTCATAAAGCACAACAGAAAAAGTAGAGAAATTGGCAATGGTATTACATTCAAGTGAAACTCAAAATAAGAAGAAGAAATCCATGAAGAATGAGTTGGAAGTCACTTTAGATGAAATCATTGAGATACCAAAATGTGACCCAACTACACTTGATTATGAAGCATTGCAAGAATACGGTAAAATATACCAAAGGAAGGCATTACAGGAGAAGCTGAGGAAACAACACTTAGACTCCATGGTACTGGAAACAACAAGGAGCATATTGCACCAAATTATACCCGATGTTGATATTGATCAAAATAAGCCAATTCTTGATCAACTAGCCACTCTCACTGAAGCAATTACAACAAAGAACATAGATGCAAAGAAGGCAATAGAAGAGAGAGCAGAGATGAAGTACTAGCAGAAACTTATTGAGAACATCAGCCAAGAAGTGGCAGTCAACAAGGTAAATCTTTTCGAATTCATTAGTGAATTAGATCCAATTATAAATAACTAGATCCAATTATAAATAAAGCTATTTCCTTGATTCAACAACTTAGCACATTGGAAATTTTCACTAAAGAGAATAGTGAAAACATAGAAAAGTTAGATTCAGATCTAGCTAACAGTGCAAACAACTTAACCACTGATGATAATCCACTAAATCTGCATTATGAGAAAATCATTGAGATCAAAAACTTAAGGAAGGAACAATGGGAAGTAGAGACACACTTCAGGAAAGAAGTCACCGAGCTCAAAGCTCAACTTCTGCCAAATCTGACACTGCTTCAAGAACACATCAGTTTAGCAAGGCAACTGATAGCAACCCCCAAGATGTCTGTAGTAGACAACATCTAAAATATACATTCCAAGATCACACTTGAGCACATGGATCTAGAGAACTTGAAGGAAAAAAGGGAGAAAATGATGGAAGACATGAAATCTTCACACTCTCACATTTTTTATAAGCTGTAAGGTATAGACCTTTGCCCTTAATATAAAAAAAGTGGGAAAATGATATGTATTTAATATGTATATGTATGTTCATATGGGGAAAATGATATGTATTGTATAGAGGGAAATATATGATATGTACAAATAGGAAACTATATAGTACTACCGAAAAAGGGGATATACCGACATATACATAGGGGGAGTCATGAAATGACTAAGGATTATATATGTTGTATATACTTAACATTTTGTTCTAGTATTTTGCACATATCAGTTTTTGATACTAATGTCAAAGGGGGAGATTGATGACATTAATTTTCCATTAGTATGCAAACAACACTTTTGGTAAGCATACACTGAAAGATAGAACAAACAACAACCAAAAATTAGATATAAAGAGATCACCAAAAATGACTAAGTACAAAGAGAACCGACAAAACAACTTAGTGTACACATTGAAAATGGAAAGTTAGAAGGATAAGGAGGAACCTGACGTGCAAGATATAGTGCAAACCGAGAGGCATTTTAAGAGAAATCTGAGAGAATAGTTCAAGCAAGGAACCCAAAAGACAGTCAAGTGACTTCAGAGCATAACCGACTGTCAGAAATTGAGACTTGGTTGCAGCCCGCAAAAAGTGGATCTGACCTCCACGTCAGATAAAATAGTCTCATTATATTTATAGAATTTTGATTTTCTTTTAAAACCATTTCTTTAGGGACAAGAAACATGAATTTTAGTGCTTTAATCAGTCCAACTGATTTAAAACACATAGACTAGGAGATCAAGCTAAAAGTTATAAACCTGATCTTAGAGTTAACATTTATTTTTGTGAAACTTAATGAAGTCAATCCATCTTATAAATAGATGATGCAATCATTAATTATACATGATGTGTAAATATAGAAGAGAGGATGAAAAAATCTTACGATCACATCTATGGATCAGATTGAAATTTTCAAGAACAACAACAACAAAAGATAAATTTGGTTATCAGAACCAAGAACAGAGGCTACCGAGAATCAAAGGTATTATTCAATCGCATTAGGTGATAATATTATTCATGTAAACTTAAATGGATCTGTATCAAAAATAGGATATTGCATATACCAAGTCAAATTGTAATTTTCTATCATTCTAACAAGTGGAGCAAAGTGTAAAAATCCTTTCAAGGAAGGTGGATTTAATAGTCCAACTATAAATCTCTAAACCGAGTGTACACTCAACAGTGTTGCTAAAGCTCTTAACTAAGTAGACTTTAATAGGTCTCCACAGATACTTTTAACTGAGTAGATCATCAGAAGTGATCAAATTGTAAGCCTTAACCGACCCCTTCCAATCTGTAGATAGTGAAGATTTTGTGGGTGTCATCCCCACCGCAATTTTTATTTCCTAACAAGAGTTTTTTGCGATATCATATCTTGTGTTATGTGTCAATTACTTTCATGAATGTTTCTATGAATGGTCACATGTATGTTAAGTTTATGAATTGATATAACTTACATCAAGATAGTATAGATCATATGGATGGATAAGCAATTGATTACACAAAGGTTAATTGATTAAAGGATACAAAAATTTTAGAGGTACTGATTCACCCCTCCCCTCTCAGTACACACTTCCCATTAATTCCAACAATATTTTCCAATCATGTCTACAATCATGAACTAGAATCAAAGAACCATTAAGGAGATAAGAGACTTAAACCAATATAATGAGAAATTTTAATAATTTGATCTATTCTTCTTCTCCATTGGGATAGATATAAATTGGATAGATCATACTTAATACCAAGAGATGTTAATCCAAAATTGAACTGATATATTCTATAGAATAATATGTTCTAAGGATTATGAGTGTTAAAACAACACATTTCCTTTCAAATATATAAGAAATCTAACAAATTTCAAGAAGGATTTCAAGAAGATCATCCTCAATATGAGGGGAAAAAAAGATGGATCAAGTTGATAAACATTAACTAAAGTAAGTGCATACCAATTATTGGATGGAGGAAAACTCCATAGGTCCCAATGAAAAATAAGGTAACTAGGATTCAGATAAATTGAAGGATCCTGTATAGTTAACCTTGAAAATAAGGAACCCTACACAAATTACAAAAAGATGCAACTATGTGCATAAAAATAGATGGTATGAAAACCATAAAAATGTAGCTAAGTGCATATATAAAGAGAGATGGTATAAAACCATACTACATTGATAGAAATTCATGCTAATCAATAAAAATCAATAATAATACTTACGAAGGCAATATCGTTAGATAACTCACAATACTTGAACAAACTAAAATATGAGCAATGACATTGTTGGCATTAGATTGAATAGAAAATTGGAGATAAAGTTAACATAATTGAAAAATCGTGAACAAAACATTAGCTGGAAAGGAAATAATTTACTCCCTTTGGGTAAAAATAATGTCATTTCATGCAAAGAAAGGGTTAGAAATATTATAACGAACAGTAAAAGCATGATAAGATTGATTACTATTATTATTCTTATGATAGGACTTTTGATTATTTTAATTATTCTGATTATTTAACTTTATTGCAAGAATAAGCGTAGACATGACTGCACAAGAAGTGAAAAATAACAAATAAAAAAATGTTAGGATTGGGAAATATCAACTAAGAAACAATGATAAGCTAACGTCAAAGAATCCTAAAATGAAATTTAACTTGATGTTAATAAATGCTTGAATAGTTTAAATAAGCGTTTAGAGAAAAATTAAATTTGTGTTAAAATTTTAAATTTACCCTATTAAATAAAAATTAAAAAACCTTATTCTATTGAAATGTGATTTTATTAAAACTAGATGTATAAGATCTAGATTAAAAGGAGATATATTATTTAAATAAAAAAGAGTGAACTATATAAAAAAGTATATTAACTATTTAAAAATAATTTAATAAAATAATATAACAAACAAATTGATTAAACGATGTCTAAAAAAATTATTTAAATATTTTGAATGATTCAAACTAAATAAAGAACGGTCAAACTAAAGAGAAATGATAACGGGTAGTGAAATTAGTAAACTGATATGCACAGACCAAAACTTACCAATACACAAACCACATGAAAAATAGATATGATGACTGCCAATATCTAAGAATGAACTGAATTAATAGATATACAGAAATAGAAAATGAAAGAGACATTATACAATAGCCTCCTTTGATGTTAAGATTACACTACAAGTAGTTGGTGTGAAAGGAGCAGTTGAGCACAGGAGAAAAAGAATAGTGACTGCAAGGAAGGAAAACATCAGGTCGAACATACTAAGGAGAAAAGTCTAAGGAGCGTTGAGATAACCATAGGAAGTGTTGTTTGGAGGAGGTATTTTGCAAAGCACGCAGAAAAGGAGAGAATAGCAGAGAGGTTTGAATGGGACAGCCTCACTACTAATACGAACACATACACTACGCGATGACTATTCACCATGCTAACCCAAGACCCAACAACCCAAGCGAACTCATTAAATTTTAATTTGGTGAAAATGGGAGAGGGTCCAAAATCTTTACAAGTCAGCCATCAAGACAAAAGAAAATAAAAATAAAAGAAGAATTGTTAAAAGCATGAGAATGACGAGTATCACAAATGGTAAGATTTGTTTAAAAATTAGTCATTTATTATTTTATATTATTTGATTGGTGATTTTAATTGATATTTATTATTGCTATTTTTTAGAGTGTGTTACTTTAAAAAAAATTATTATTGTACACAGATGAGTAATAATAAATATTTATTGTATTTATTATTGTTATTTCTTAAATTAATTATTTTTTTAATTATTTAAAAATAACTTTTATGAAAATGAATAAGTAAAATATATTTTAATAATTAAAAATCAATTTTTAAAAATTAGAAATTATTATTTAGTAACATTTAATAGAATCCCTTCATTTCCATTATGCCTAGGAATTACATCCCTAGATTTATGATTTTGGATCTCAAAAAATTCATTCTTGTATCTTGATTTACACGGGGAATGTGGACTGGGGCATTTGAATTTTTTCCAGGGAGTACATCCCTAGCTTTATAATTTGGGAACCCACAAAGTTCATTTATGGGTAAGTGCACAAAGTTGTTGGTAGAAAAAGTGGCCACATGATGAAAAAACACAAATTTTCACAAAAGCCGTGCATGTTATTTAAAATTTGAAATCACTTGGCTCAAGGAAACCGAGCCTAATTTCCTCAATTTAAAAACACTAAAAGTTCTCCAAAACCCGTATGGGTTTTGAAGAACTATATGTTTTTTGTATTTCTCATGGCCAAGCTCATTTTCATTGTTAAAAATGTCTTGACAGTGGCTTTTAGTTTTCCAAATTTCACAAAACCCGAGTGTGTTTGCCTCTATTTTGCATTTCTCAGCATTTAGATCAATTTCTAACAATGCCACATCGTTGAACATGTAAGAATTGATTTTTTTATTATTTTTGTTTGAATTTGAATTGAATTAAGTTTTATTCAATTGATTTAAGTTTTTTTATTAGTTTATGTGAGATTCTCAAAATAATCTCTGACAAAAAAAATAGACAACAATGACGTGTTCCCGAACAACCACCATGTAGTGCCTCTCCCATTTTCTTTCTGCATGACATCCCGATGGATGTTCCCTTGACTTTCATGCTTGCATTATGTGATCATGTTGGACCCGTGTGAGGCTTGTATCTTTGGGGTGATCTGACTCATGTCATTGCATTGGCAAGTTGTTTATTTTTTATTCTCGATTGTGAGAACCATTGTGCTTTGGATGGTTAAATACTTAGTTCGTCATGCCTTGTTTTGGATTGGTGATGCTTATTTATGCTGCTATGTGATTGGTTGAGCTAACTATGTGACTCAATGACTATTCATGTGTTAGGGTTCTATATTGGCATCTTGAGATACACCCAGTTCAATTTTGTCTTGTGCTCATTCTGAGATTACTGTTGTGGTTCTCATTGATATCTACCTTGTTTGGCCTTTGATGTGATGCGATGGTGTCATTGAGTTTTGTCCCAGTGGCTACAGGATTATGATTGTATCACGATAATGTTTCATGAGTACCCTTGTGATATGACCAGTGGTTGCATTTTCTGATGTATTTGATTAACACACTTTATTTCAATTGTTGCAGTAGTCTTGATCTATAGGTTAGATGTGCTTTTATTAGTGTTTTGATCATATCTGCATGTGATTATGCCCTATGATATTATCTAGTTTATTTTGTAGGTGGGTCCTTGATTATGATTATCATTATGATGTTACTAGACTCATGGATTATATGGTGCTTAATATGATGTCAGATGTCTCAGTTGCTTACTTTCTCATATTGATATTATATTGCGGGAAAATGAGTATTTAAATACTTTTAATTTCAAATGCAATGTTAATTAAATTATATGATGTATACTGCTTACCGCTCCACTACTATGCATTTTCTCATTGGTGTTGGTACAAAGTGAGATGGAGCCATAGTCACTTGCTTGCGAGATCCACACAGTGTCTCATTCTCCTTCATTGTTATTAGCTACATTATATGTGCTTCAACTATTTGTATATCGAGCATTTGCACTTGATGTTTTCTTTTTTTTAACAGGCACCAGGTACATTCATCTTGAGTTGTAGGAATTGAGTTTGTACCTATATCCCCAATAGTGGCACTAGGAGATAGTGACTTTGGCCTTGCATACAGAGCCAATGTCATCCCTGTATGGATGACGTATCTGTATTATTGTATTATTCCCTCTAGTACAGGTGGTAAATCTAGATTCATATTGTGTATTGTGTTGGACCCGTGAGCGTGTATGTGCATTTAGAGCTCTGCAGTTGTCGTGGAAGGTCTTAAGTTAAATATTGATTTAATGTGTTTGGAGAAATTTTATATATTTTAATTACCAACTAATTTTTCATAGTTGGATTTTAATTAAATTGGAATCAAATTTATTTAGTTTGGCAAAAGGTCAAATAGTTTATTTTAATTATTTAAATAACCTATTTGAAAGTCATTTTGGAAAAGTGACTTTATATAGTGGGAAAATTTTCATTTTCCACACTTCATGCTTTAGAAAATGGGAATTTTCTCCAAAACCTCTTATGGATAAATTCAAATTTTATTCGTTGGGAGTGACTGGGTCCTCCAATTTTTGTGGGTAGTGGCTCATTGGATTCATGTCGTGAATCTCCATTTTCTTATAGATTCATTTATGGTTTCATGGAGTCTCCATTATTTCCTCCCTTTTTGAAAGAAAAATAATTAAGGGGTAAAAGCACAAAGTTGTGTCACGTTTCAGGACCACTTATCAACACAACTAAATTTGAGTATTTCTAAATAAAAATTAATTTTTGTCAAACATATGGTCTAGATAGATTCATTCTAGCTAAGC
>MU223339.1:909972-921827 GCA_018584345.1 Thuja plicata | reverse complement strand
CTAACAACCACCTTCCCTTACATTCCTTTTACACAATAATGATAACCCTAATCATTCTATAAGAATTAGGGCATTACATATAGATTTATATACATGAAAAGGAAAAATCATTTGTTATTATCATTTTGATCAAATTATAATATATTGCAATTCTCTCGACCATGATAATAACATTATCTTTCCATTTAAAGTATTAAACATTTGAAACCATGGAGGCTTAATTAACCCAAGAACAAACTCTTTCAAAATATTAATAGGTTGCTAGTTAAAACTTTGAAGAGCATCATTAAATCAAAGATATAATTCTCCACTTTCAAAATATTATCTCTTAGGTCATGTTTGTGAATTAACTTCTTTTATCATCAATATGGATTAATGGTTTATAATGTGATAGTAAGATATGCAGAATGTCTTTTAATTGCATTAGGATTTATATGAAAACATCACATAAGACTTCAAAAGCATATTCAATACTAATTGTAATTACATCATGTCTTTAAGGGGAGAAAGCCACAAGGTCAAGTTCCTAAATTTCTTTATTGAAAAGGAACCTTAAGAAAATGATTCAAGGATAAAGAGAATCTTAAAACATTAAACCATGAGACATATGAAAGTGAACAAATACATAATAACACTTTGATTAAACAAAGATAATAGAAAATAGAAGCTATAAAAGATAAGTAAACATATGTGAATAGTTACTTCCCTGAACAAGAATGGATATAAATCATTTTGTCGACATGGGTTCCACCAGCTACCATGTTGCAAATCCAAGCAGACTACACAAGGAAAACATTTACGAATAATAGCACAGGTACAATATAATATGAAAAAAACATATAGAAGAATAGAGATACATATAGAGGAATATTACAATAGGTTTGATTCCGTTATCACCTTGCACCAACAATGTAACAAGGGTCGTATAAATGAATATAACAAACATTTAGCAAACATATTATGGGAGAAGCACAATAAAATAGGAAAACACATAAAAGGCTACCATGGAGGATAATCTAATCAAGCGCATCATCTACTCTCCCCATCTTGGTCTATATCATTTAGGGAAGGTGGGAAACTCATAAGAGGGACTATATCCAACATTATAGGAATAATATCTAGTTCCAAGCAAGGATTCTCTTGAGAATCATGATGTTTGATACTAGGTGTAATTATCAATTGTGTTAAAAGAATATTAGGTAAATTAGTATCAATGTCAATAGTATCATATTCATCATTCAAATCATCAAGAGTATCTTCTTCATCAAGATTAATCGTAATAGAATCTAAGATACGAATAGAATCATCATAATAATTTATCTTAGCATCATTATTAACATTAACTTCTTCCAACACCTCAGGCATAGGCTGGTCAAAATAAGGTAAAGAACTTCTAAGAATAGAGGCACAAGCCTTAGATTGATCCCAAAGCTTCTTACGACGTTCATTGGAAGATCAGTTATGTTTTGTCTTATTTGAAATATTTTGAGAACTAGGAGGAACAACAACTGGTTCCTTCACAGGTTCTATAGGAGGATTAGTAGGACTCTCAATAGGCTGAAAAGTGATGCTAGGAGCTTGATTAACAGAACTAGAAGTAATGGATAAAGGAGGTATAGAATCTGTAGGAAAAATACCATGGTTAAGATCCATCTGAGGCATGCTTAACTCAAGAATAGTGTGATGTTTAAAATCTTGATATGAGAAAAAAGGTTATCAGGTCGAGAAGAACTTGAATCAGGTAATGAAGGCCAAAAGAAGTCAAGGGTATCACAATCCCTAGGCCTAGAAGGTTGATATAACCTATGATTAATTTTTTTCACTTCTTCATCATGAATTAACTTAATACACTTATGGATAGGAGAAGCAATGACATGCATGGAATCCAACAAAGGAAAACCAAGTTTAACTTGAAATTGATCAGAAGTAGGGAAAACAACGAAGGTAGTGTCCACAACTTTACCACAAAGTTCAACAGGAAAATTAATAGAACCAAATGATGGAAAGAGAAAAGAATTACAAGTTTGGATCCACATATTAGATGTATCATAATAATCACATTGTAAGTTCTTCATAAAAAGGTTTTCTTCAGTAATGACATTGATTAAGGAAGTAGGATCAACAAGAAAAGCACGTGTAGGTATCTTAGAAATCCTTGCATAAATGTAGAGGGGACTATCAGGAGCCTGAATAGTCTCATAATCATCAAAGGTGATCAAGAGTTACCTAGGTCTTTTAGTCTTAGGTTGTTTTCAAGGTTTAGGTTGAGGTTTTGCTTTAGTCTTAGGTTGAGGTGGAACTTTAAGTTGAGGTTGAGATGAAGGAACTTAAATAGGAGGTTGAGATTAAGGTTGGGGTGGAGATACAGGTTGAGGCAAAACAACATGCTCCACATGGTTAACAATATGATTGAGGTTATCCATCTTTGAATCATAAAAAATATCCATAGAAGATGGTTGAGAAATGGTATTAGTATCATGTGTAGGAAAAGGATTTGTATATATTTTGAGGTTTTGATGAGGAGGAGAGATAGATTTGTTCCCACTACCATCAAAATTATCAACAGATAAAGCATTAGAATCAATTAAGTCTTGAACCTTATGTTTTAGAGAATAATAATTCTTGGTATCATGGCCATTCTGATGATGGTATTGACAAAAAGCTTTGGGATCAAAGGATTTGTATGCCATCGTAGTAGGAAGAAGAGGTCAAATAGGAGGTAAAGTAATCATATTAGCATTCAACAATTTACTCATAATAGAATGTAAAGATTCATGAAAGAGGAGTAAACGTACGATTCAAATGAAAAGTAGTGGATGCAGAAGTGGCATTGTGGGATGCAACGAAAACTTGATTAGCAACTGCATTTTCTTTTTTATTTATCTTGACATAATTTTTAGGTTTCTAAAACTTGTTGGGATTAGGAGCATCATCACCCTTATCAACTAGAATAGGAGCCATTGGAGTGTTTCTCTCAAATTGACTCTCTTGTAATTGATAATGATGAAGCACCACACAAAGTTGTTGAAAAGAGGTAAATTCAGCAAGCAGAATCTTATCTTTAATGTCCTTTTGCAAATTTGAAATAAACATATGTTGAATATCAATATCAGGAATAGGATAAGAAATTTGAGCATACAAATTCTTAAATCTACCAATAAATTTAGTCAATTTTTATTTAGTATTTTGTTTACAATGCATCAAATCAGTTAAGGACACTTGCGGACCAATGTTATTTTGGAACTGTTGGATAAAGGTATTAGCAAGTTTTGGAAAAGAATCAATAGAATAAGGAGTCAAGGAACAATACCATTGCAAGGCCTTATCACAAAAAGTTCTAGCCAAAATCCTATGGTCATGAGCATAGTCACTATAAAGAATTTGAAATGTTTTAACATGAGTGACAGGATCTCTCTTACCATTGTAACTCTCAAGATGAGGCATATTGGCTTGCTGAGGGACAGGAGCACGAATAATGTCTAGGGATAAAGAACTTCCCATGTCACATGTAGGAATACTAAACTTAGATTGAGTTAAGGACGCAAGTTGTTGTTGTAAAGAGGACACAGTTTGAGCCAAACTAATGACTGTGGAATCATTAGAAGAAATAGGAGGCATAGAAACATTAAGAACACTAGGAAAAGTGTAGGAAGTGGTGGGAATGAAAGACACAACCGGTGGAACATGTGGAACCACAGTTGGAAGAGGGTTGGAATAGGTAAAAGGAACACTATGGTAAGAAGGTTGTGAGGTAGGTAGAGACACAGGTGTAACACTCACAAGAATAGATGAAATTGGAAGATTTGAAGCTAGAGGATTGGTAAATAGAAGAGATTTAGTCATCAAAGGAGGAGTGTAAGTAGGAACACTAGGTAAAGGAATGGAAGAAGGTTCCACACTAGTGATAGAAGGAGTGAATCCTAGATCTTGAGCTTCTTGAGCTAAAGGTTTAACATTTAAATGTACAAGATGAGTAATACTACACAAGAGATTAACACCTTGATCACTATCACGAAGGACTTTCTTAAGAGCCTCTATAGCTTGGATAGAATCTTGATTATGGTTTTCTTGAATAAGCCAATTTCCCATTTTATCAATTTCGGTTGAAAGCTTTTGGATTTGTTCAGGAGGAATTCTTAAAGCATCATCCTCATCATGAGATGAGTGAGAATATTTATGCTCCATAAAATTATTGGAATCATGAGTGACCAAATTTTCATTCGGGATCCTATGGAAAGGAGAGGAAGATTCAGGATCAAAGGAACCCATAAGTCTACGACTTCTTCTAACCGGGATATTATAGGTAGGAATAGAGGTAGTAAATCTCATACACCATTGCAATGTAAATGAACTAAATTAATAAAATGTAAATGAAATAACATAAAATAAGGCTAATCTAATATGCATGCAAGATCTAACATGAAATGTAAATCTAACACCAAAAAGAAAGAGTTGTCTGTCGCGGGTTCACCAAAATGTAATATATAAAAATGGATGGTGGATATGATGTGATGTAATATGATATGAAGAATTATATAATATGTATATGTAATAAATGTAATTGGATAGATGGGGAAGGTAAGATTCTTATTTTAGCCCCAAATTCACAAAGGAGAGATCCAAGTTGATTAACCACAAGCAATGGTCAATGAACAAATGAATCAATCAATTGGAAATAACAAGTAAGAGGAAAACCTTATATTCCCATTCAATATATTTGAATTTATTAAAACATTAATTGAAATGAATTGAAGACAAGTACTAATGTCAAAGTATAGCAGATCTAGAAATTACTGTTTTTGGTGTCTATACTGAGTTTCAGGAAATTCTACAACCAAATCTGGAATAGAAACACAGAGGCGGAGAAAACCTAGAAATATTTTCCTTTTCTGAGCAAGGTTTACCTTGACCCAAATGTGGGGGCACAATTGTACCCTAAAATTTTGAACTTGACCTCCACTTCTCTAACGAAAATTTTGTTCGCGGATCCCAAAAGTTGGCCGAAAAGGGTATCTAAATCTACTCTGTAATTCACTATTTTGTACCTGTACCTACAAGAAAAAAGGCTTTATTTGTTGGGGAAGGGTTTTTCCTTTCTCAAACCCTAGTTTTTTAATTAACCTTATATTATAATTGAAATTGCAGAGATAAACAAAGTAAATGAAAAAATTCACCTTGCTTATATAGAAACCCTTGTGGAGGATTCGAATCCTTGGATCCACAATTATGGATGCTCCAAATGGATGTAGAATGTATGAGTTAGGATGTAAGATGCCTCAAATCAATTTACTTTAGATATTCAAAACCAATCTTGAATGGATCTTGGAATAGGAAGAAGCTTGTATGGATGTGGATGGAGAAATCTTCAACAAGAGGGCTCCATAGAGCTTTGAATCCTTCAATGGCTACCAATGGATCTGCTTGATGAATTGGATGCTTGAATGTGCTTTAATTCTTGAATTTTTGAGTTTGGATGATTCCTTCAATATATTATGAATATATTTTGGATGGATGAAATTGCTTCTTGCATCTTAGCTTCCACTTAGATTCACTTAGAGAAAATGAGAGGAGAAAGGATTCCTTATATAAAAGTCTAGGGCACAATCTTCTAGAGAGGCTGACATAGGAGAATTAAATTCCAATTAGGCCTATACCTCTAGAAGTGCACCTATATTAAATATAATTTTAAGATTCGTTACTTCAGAGACCAAAACAACTGACCAGGAAGCGGGAATTAAATCTTTCCAAGCCCCGACATCCAGAAATCCTGGAAACTTGAAATTTGAACCCTGGGTCAGGGTCAAGGTCGACTCTGACCTAGTTCAAGGTTGAGGTCAACCTTGACCTAGTTTATGGTTGAGGTTGACCTTGAACCAAAAGGTCAACCTTGACCCTGAGTTCAAGAACCTCTAATTTACATAGTAGGATGCCATAAACAAGCCGGAGAGAAGTGGAAAATGAGGCAGAACAGGGGAAAAGCTAGATCCAAGTCAAAGGCCAATTCAAGGCATTTCACATGACCCCATACCACTTACTTGGAGGGCTAAACCAATCCAAAAATGAAGTGCTTCCATTTTCCAACGATACAATAATCAAATCATAAAAGGTGAACTTGTTGAGACAAAGAAACACATTAAGAAACTTCACATGAGTAGTGACTTGATCGATGAACAGAGAGATAGATAGAAACCTAAAGGTGATATGACTGGTATTGTCTTCAATGAAGCTAAATTTTCTAAGAATCAAGAAGAAAAATCTGATGTGAATATTGATAAAGAAAAACCTATTTCTAAAGAACCTAGAGAATAGATCAGACCTTTCAAAGGTAGATGTTTTGGATGTAACAAGTTTGGACACATGAAGAGATATTGTAGAGGTAATACCCCTTTTAGAAATTTTTCTAGTTATTATTTTAATTGCAATGCATATGGGCACAAGAAAGAAGAATGCATAAAACCTAATCAAACTAGATATAGACAAGACAACAACAGAGGAGAATCAACAGCTAAGTTCACATGTTACAAGTGTAATAACCTTGGACACATTGAAACAAACTATAAATTACAAGTTAATCAGAATAGAAAACCTCCTATATTCTACAAATGCAACAATCCAGGTCATATAGAAAAAATTTGTAGGTATAATGGAGTAAATAACATATGAGTACCACCTCCTATGGATACAAAGAAGAATGACACTGATACTAGTAAGAGTCTTGAAAAATACAAGACTGATTTTGACAATTGTTTCAAGAAAGAAGAAAATAATAGTAGTGGTTAGGTATGGAGAGTCAAAGATTCTAATGATATATTGGTTCAGGAAGAGATAGTAGATATTAGTCAATCTTTGCCTGATACTAGCAAAGCATAATTGACCTAATTGGCTAAGCATGGCCTTAGGGGGAGCATTGGATGAGCACAAAAAAATATATCCAGTCCCAGATTATGTGGATTAATCTCCAGCAAGCTTAGGTATGATATTTGTAGACATCATGGAACTTATATCCAAAATACAACATCAGACGATGCATATTTTATGATCACGACATTTGTCATTGACTGGACAGTATTGGGTAATGTGTGTTCTAAACTTAAAAATGTATAAAGCACCTGATGGTTACCTATTTCTTTACCATTTGATGACTAGTGACCTAAGGAGATAAGAGAGAGAGAATCAAACTATCTAAAAACTACATTGCGTGATCGATCAAAGAGAAATCTTGAAATTTAGCATGTAAAAGGTATTTACATCATCTACTCATACAAAATATATGGATGTGCCTTTGGTTTATGATGTTGTAGATTGACCTAAACACAAGTTTAAGAAACATCCATTCAATTCTTGTGAAGACAAACCTGAAGGAACATTTTCCTAGACACCGTACAACATTTTGCATGTAGAGGATATTAGGGAATACATTCATTGCAAGTATGATATACTGGGTGTTGATGAAATTTCTACTGAAATGGAATACATGACTGATAATGGAAAAATGAGGGATGAATTCAAACACATTGACAACCTGAGCATCATGAAAATATTGGATTTGTATGAATTTAGTGAAGATGAATGGTTCAAAATCTTACTCAATAGAGTTCATGATAAGTTCATCTAGATAGGAGAGAAACCTATAAAGATATGTAGTCAATTGATTCATGAGATAACTAGGTTAGAAAATACTAGAGCTATCCCTATGGCTGAGAAGAAGATAAAGAAACGGGTCGAAACCCTAACACATTCAAAATGGTATAGGCGATCTATGATAGTGAATGATATTTTCTTATAGGATGTCAGATTGATTGCGATGATACTTGGATACAAATTCTATTATAGAAGTAGACTTAATTCAGTATTTGTAGGTGTTATCATGAAGGCCTTCGGGATGGTGAAAGAAAACACTACTTATAAGGTATGGGAGGTTCTGGTACAACATTTTTTGGAGAATATTGAACTAATAAAGAAGGATAAATCTAAAACCTTTTGATTTGGCTCACTCTTAATGCATATGTATATCGACATTGAGAACAAGTTTCCAGGCATACACCCTAGTGGATGGAGAAAAGGGATACCTACTAGTAATCATATTTCTGAGGGCTACACAAGACAAAATAGCACATGGATTGATGGTGAACCATTTTTCATGATCAAGATTCTTCAGAGGAAAATGAAGGAAAGAGTTAGAATTGATGACATGTAACTAATTAAATGTTTGATAATGTTAATTTGAAGATAACACAAGGCATTAAATCATTTAATGATTTTTATTGTCATTGATGTCAACTTGATATCATCTGTATGGTAATATATATAAAGCCAAAGACTTTAGAGAGCCAAAGGAACCAAGGTTATGCTTTCAGCAATACATAAAAGTCATGTTTTCACTAAGTGACATACAACACTGACGGAGTGCACACCATCGGTAAAAGAAAAGAAGAACAATTACAGTGTTACCTGACGATAGGAAGCACATTGTTGCCCGACAAAGCAAAACCACAAAATTCCCGATGAGCAAAGAAAAGAGTAACCCGACGGAAGAAAATACAGTGTTTCCCGATGGACAGAGATCATGAAGCTAACTGGAGTCTCACCGACAGAACTGTCAGTTGTCACCGACAACTAACTACAAAGGTGATCGACAGAATAGAGGGTTTAGAAAATGACAAAATATCTAGCTGGCAAAGATAAATAAGGACTTAACTGGTTTTCTACTTTTTTTTCTTTGACCAGAGATAAGTGATTGATTTAAAGCTGATTTGTACAGTTGGCAAGAAGATATCTACGAGAAAAATCAGGAGTTATTCTTTAAATCTAATTGGCTGGATTTTTTTTCATGCCAAGAATCAAGAATCAAGAAACAATGAATATTATGTCTATATAAGAGACAAGATTAATTATTTTTTAGATGCATGAAAAGGGAATTAAGGGGAATGAATAGAAACAGGATGCTAAAGAGAAACTGATGAATAAATACTTCATGCAGTACTGATCAATCAAGCTAAAGAAAGAGCTAAGGAATTCTGCAGACACCGATGAACAGTGAGCACAACATCATAGAGCAAAAAGTGTGGAGCACAAAGGATTGAATTGATACATTGTTTAGAGACGTAATTTACTTAAATAGATCTAAAAATTTGCAATTCAAAGTTGCAATATGAATAGGTCATAGTGTTTCATTTTAACCATTGAAGCATCAAGTCTCTTAACCAAGCAGGACTTAACAGTATTCTATATATTGAGGTACATCTCAAGGAGTGCCAAAAAGTTTGATTCATGAAAGTAGCATTGGATATGACTGATTCCTATTGACAGTCTAAGAGAGAGGTTGATTCAAGGATGGTAGCATTAGATTCCCGATACAAAGTGACAACCTCTATGTATAAAATCCTCTAACAAGGTCACACCTAATAGTGTGTTTGTAACCTTTAACATGGTTGGCTCTTAACAGGGCTCACTTTAGAAGAGTGAAAATTTGGGGTACCGGTCCCAATGGTTTTTCCCTTAACAGGGTTTTCACGTTAAAAGTCCATGTGTTATGTGTGTATGATTTATTTCTTTACTGTTTTGTATCTTACATAATTCATTCTGGATATATCGGTATACTCTGCATATTTACTATATTTTGGTAAATAGATGACTGCTTATCAGTAAACATTAAGAAGAAGGTTTAATAGAGAAATCCAACAAGTAATAAATTGATATAAGTTATTCAAGGCATTCATCTTGTAGGATAGAAGATAACTTGAGAAAGAATTAGTGGTTATAAGAGTTGAAGGGTTGATTTAAGGATTAATTTTTGAGGCCACTGATTCACCACCCCCCCCCCTCATTTATTACTAACAATTGGTATCAGAGCTCGTGTGCTTAGAAGGAAGGTTTCAAGACCTAAGCCAAACATCACAAGATTAACAGACGAGATGTGCCCAAGTTGAACAAGGATAATTTTTCTTCATGGCAGAGCAGGATAAGACTCCACTTATCAGGTATTGGTAATGATGTTACTCAATTCCTAGAAACTAAATATGTGTTGCCCACAGGAGCACCAATAGTTGAACAAATGAGAGAGAAGCATGAACACAATGGCATGATGATAGAGCTTGCTTCCACACTCTCCGATGTTGAATTTGAAGATGTCAAAGAATGCAAAACGGCAAAGTAGATGTGGGACAAATTGAAGCTTGTACATGGTGGTGAAAAAAATTTTTTAAGAGCCAAGGCAGAAAGCCTTAGAGAAAAGTTTGATGATCTCAAAATGAAAGAAGGTGAAAACATCACTCAATACAGCACAAGAATCAAAGAGGTACTCAATTCTATCTGAGGAGTTGGAGATGTACTAGAAGAAGATACAGTGGTAAGTAAAATTCTAAGAACCTTACTACCTACTTATGCTATTAGAGTGTCTGTTATTCAAGAAATGAGAGTAGTAGCAAATAGCAATGTTACTCTAGATAGTTTAATTGGAAGACTAATTTCATTTGAGATGAATAACTTTTATAATAGCATCTTACCAAACATAGATTCTGCATTCAAAACTTCTATGAGAATATGTAAATCAAGTCACAAAAACACTATGAGAAAAGATAGTGATAGTGAAAATGAAAATGAAGAAGATGATCTTGATGAAATTGAAGCGCTTATGGCTAGAAGAATGCAGAGAGGCAAAGGTAAATTACCACTTGTTTGTTTTAGTTGCAAAGAGATTGGACACTTTGCTACAAGATGTACTAAAAGAAGAAAAGATGACAGAAGTAATGACAGATCATATAAATATAAGTTTGACAGAGGTGATTACAGAAGCTACCGACAATCAAAAAGAAGAGATACCTGAGACTATAAGGACAAAGTAAAGAATGTCAATTACCTAGAAAAATGCAAGGATGATCATACTGACACGGAATCTGATGAAGACATTGAGATGGTATTTGTGGCTGTAAAAGATGATTCAGATGATGATAAAGAAAGGTATGTAGAAATAGATCTCATATCTAAAATTAGAAAAAATGATGTTTGGATCATAGATAGTGGCTGCACTCACCATATGACCGGTGATAAGCAAAATTTTGAGACTTTTGAATACTATAAAGGTGGTTCAGTAAGAATGGGTAATGACACACCTTGTCCAGTTGAAGGTAGAGGAACAATAATGCTAAATAACCAGATAAAGTGTGAGAATTCTTATTGGGTAAATGGATTGAATTAATCTATTGAGTGTTTATCAGTTGAATAATTTAGGTCACAAAGTAGCATTTGAAAATAAGAAGGCAAAGATCTTCAACAAATCTAGAAATTTAATTGGCACCGATGAGCAGACAAAAGGTAACTTATTCTATCTGAATGATACTGACTCCACTTATTTGATTTCTACAAATGAAGACATATGGTTATGGCACAAAAGACTGTGTCATGTGAACTTTGACAACATGATAAAGATTAGCAAAAAGAGAAATGTCAAAGGCTTACCGATGATGACTAAGCCCGACAATATCATGTGTAAGAATTGTCAAAAAGGAAAAATGACAAAGTCTAGTTTCAAAAGCAAAACCCATACATTTGATGAAATTCTAGAATTAGTCTATATTTATTATGTGGACCTATGAGGACAAAGAGTTATTATGGAGATAGATATTTTATTCTCTTTGTTGATGATTACTCTAGAATGATGGCAGTTATGTTTCTAAAAGATAAATCATAAGCATTTAAGATGTTTAAATGGTATAAGGCTATGGTAGAGAAACAAAGTGGTAAGGATCTGAAATGTTTGAGATCAAATAGAGGAGGAGAATTTATATCAGATGAATTCACTAACTTTTGTAATGAGCATGGAATCAAAAGATAGGTCTCTGCACCAAGGACACCAC
>MU223339.1:887367-909731 GCA_018584345.1 Thuja plicata | reverse complement strand
AAGAGCAAGGCTTATAAATGTCTAAACAAAGCCTCTAACAAAATTATTGAAAGTACAAATGTAAAGATAAATGAATTTGCAGAGAAGAATGAATAGGAAAGCACTAAAGAACTAGAGGACTACAATACGTTCACTTACAATGAGGAACCTAACACTCTACCCTACCAACAATGTAGAGCTCCCAAAAAATAGTGCTTAAATCCATAACAACAAAATGTAGCAACTGACAGTCAGGCTACAAATACCTACGGTCAGGATAATGATCAAAATAATGTACAAGGTGATGAAGAAAAAAATAAAGGACAAAATGATGATCAAGCTGATAGACAAAGAGTTGAAACTGTACTTGCAAGATATGTAAGAAGGAACCATCTAGAGATCTAGATCATAGGAGATAAGAAAGTTGGTACAAGAACAAGAAGTAAGTCCTTAAACTCAAATTGTTTAATTTGTGAGTTTGAGCCAAAATTTGTCAATGCTGCACTTGATAATGAAGAATGGATAAGTGCTATGAATGATGAAATTGAGTAGATTGAGAAAAACAAAACACGGTCACTTGTGCCAAGACCAGATGACAAGAATGTCATTGGTACAAAATGGATATTCAAAAATAAGCTGAATGAAAACGGAGAAGTCACAAGGAACAAAGAAAGACTAGTATGCAAGGGGTATGCACAAGAGGAAGGTGTTGACTATGGAGAAACCTTTACACCCATTGCTAGGCTAGAAGGTGCAAGAATACTACTTTATTATGTTGCATATAAAGGATTCAAGGTATATCAAATGGATGTCAAGTCTACATTCCTGAATGGAATACTTGAAGAAGAGGTATACATTGAACAACCAGAAGGGTTTATAGATCTAGACAAGAGAAACATGGTATGTAGACTACACAAAGCCTTGTATGGATTAAAACAAGCTCCTAGATCCTGGTATGAAAGACTTCATTCCTATCTTATAAGTATTGGATTTGTAAGGACTAGTGAAAACAGTAATATTTATTTAAAGGAAGATACTGATGGTAACACTTTGATTGTTGAAATATTTGTTGATGACATCATATTTGGAGGCAATGATATGCTATGCAAATCATTTTCTAATGAAATGAGTAAAGAGTTTGAGATGTCTATGTTTGGAGAGATCAAGTTCTGTCTTGGTCTACAGATCATTCAACAAAGTGAAGGTATTTTCATTACACAATCCAAATACATTAAAGAGGTCCTGAAAAATATTCAAGATGGAAGAATCCAAACTAGTTGGAACACTGATGGCTACTGGATGTAAGTTGACAAAGGAGGACAAGACAACAAAGGTAAATCAGACTTTGTACAGATCAATGATTGGAAAACTCATGTATGTTGTACACACTAGACCAGATATTGAACATGCAGTAGGAATTGTTGCTAGATTTTCTACTAACCCCAGGGAATCACATATGAGTGTTGTGAAAAGGATTTTAAGATATCTGAAGAATACTGAGGAGTATGTCTTATGGTATAAAAGAGAAGGAAAATTTGAACTTAAGGTGTTTACCGACGCTAATTTGGCTGGAAATATTGATGACCAAAAGAGCACAACTGGAGGAGCATTCTTTATGGGTGACAGACTTGTCACATGGATAAGCAAGAAACAAGGATGCATCACACAATCTACTATAGAACCAAAGTATGTTGAAATTTCTGCAAATTTATTAAACATTGCATGGATCAAACAGTTAATGGAAGGTATGCATATGAAGATCCTAGAACCAGTAATTATCTATTGTGATAATACAAGTGCAATTAACATTTCCAAAAATCCAGTCATGCATGCTAAAACAAAGCATATTTCCATCAAGTATCATTATTTAAGAGAAAAGGTTCAGGAAAAAGAAGTGATACTCAATTATGTGAAATCAAAAGAACAATTGGTCGATATCTTCACCAAGCCACTACCCAAGGATGCATTTGAGTAGTTGAGAAAGAGATTAGGGGTCAAACCCTTGTCTACTGGTCAGTAAAATGACTGAAGGCTACATCAACCTACATATTATCAAAATATCATTCATGATTGATGCAAGCAAAGAAATGAACTTCAAAGCTACATCTATATACAGACAGGTATATATCAGCACCGAGCACCAGAGCATATTGACATATTTCTGATAGAGAAGGGAAATTCAAGAAATATATTATGGATGGAAACAAAAGGTTGCTAGACATTAATGTCAGATACCAGTAAAACACTTGTTTAGCATTGTTGTCAAAGGGAGAGAAAATATCCATACTATCACATCCTTCTGGAAAAGGGAAAAAATTATCTATTAACACATTACTCCAACAGGGAGAGATTATACTCTTAGGGAGAGAAATTGTATGGAAAGATTATACAAAGGGAGAGTTGCAGACAAGAGAGAAAGACATCAAAAGGAAAGAACAACAAAGGGAGAAAAATTGACACAAGGAAAGAACTCAACACATTAGAATAAAGAAAGCTGCAAGAATCAAATCTAAGCTAAAATAGAGCTTACCGACGATCAGACATTTATCGGTTATCAAAACAAAAGATTGGCAGTTTGATGAAACTCAGTTATTGTATTTTATATTATATTAGAAATAGTAAAGTGTGATAATATAGTATGTTTCCATCAATGCTAAAGGGAGAGATTGATGACATGTAACTGATTAAATGTTTGATAATGTTAAGTTGAAGATAACACAAGGCATTAAATAAGTTAATGATTTGTATTGTCATTGATGACAACTTGATATCATTTGTATGGTCATATATATAAAGCCAAAGACTTCAAAGAACCAAAGGAACCAAGGTTATGCTTTTAGCAATACATAAAATTCATGTATTCACTAAGTGACATACAACACCAACAGATGTCTTTCTCTCATAAAAGCAAAGAAGAATAGTCACATTAGTACCCGACGATAGGAAGCAAAGTGTTTCCCGACAAAGCAAAACCATAGAATGCCCGACGAGCAAAGAAAAGAGTAACCTAACGGAAGAAAATATAGTGTTTCCTAACAGACAAAGATCATGAAGCTAACTGGAGTCTAATCGATGAAACCGTCAGTTGTCACTGACAACTAACTGCAAAGGTGACCGTCAGAACAAAGAGTTCAAAAAATGACAAAATATCTAGCTGGCAGAGCTAAATAAGGACTTAACTGGTTGTCTACTTTGTTTTCTTCGACCAGAGATAAGTGATTAATTTAAAGCTGATTTGTATAGTTTGCAAGAAGATATCTATGAGACAAATTAGAATTTATGCTTTAAATCTAATTGGTTGGATTTTTTTTCACGCCAAGAATCAAGAAACAATGAATATTATGTCTATATAAGAGACAAGCTTAATTCTTTTTCAGATGCATGAAAAGGGGATTAAGGGGAGTGAATAGAAAGAGGATGCTAAAGAGAAATTGATGAATAAATACTTCATGCGGTACTGATCAATCAAGCTGAAGAAAGAGCTAAGGAATTTTTCAGACACCGACGAGTAGTGAGCACAACATCACAGAGAAGAAAGTGTGGAGCACAAAGGATTGAATTGATACATTGATCAGAGAGGTAATGTACTTAAATAGATCTAAAAATCTGCTATTCAAAGTTGCAATATGAACAGGTCATAGTGTTTCAGTTTAACCATTGAAGCATCAAGTCTCTTAACTGAGCAGGACTTGACAATCTTCTATATATTGAGGTACACCTCAAGGAGTGCCAAAAAGGTTGATTCATGAAACTAGCATTGGATATACCTGATGCCTATTGATATTCTAAGAGAGAGGCTGATTCAAGGATGGCAGCATTAGATGCTCGATACTAAGTGACAACATCTATGTATAAAATCCTCTAACAAGGTCACACCTAATAGTGTGTTTGTAACCTTTAACAGGGTTGACTCTTAACATGGCTCACTCCAGAAGAGTGAAAATTTGGGGTACCGGTCCCAGTGGTTTTTCCCTTAACAGGGTTTCCACGTTAAAAATCTATGTGTTATGTGTGTATGATTCATTTCTTTACTGTTTTGTATCTTACATAATTCATTCTAGATATATTGGTATACTCTACATATTTACTGTATTTTGGTAAATAGATGACTACTTATCAGTAAACATTAAGAAGAAGGTTTAATAGAGCAATCTGACAAGTAGTAAATTGATATAAGTTATTCAAGGCATTCATCTTGTAGGATAGAAGATAACTTGAGAAAGAATTAGTGGTTATAAGAGTTGAAGGGTTGATTTAAGGATTAATTTTTGAGGCCACTAATTCACCCCCCCCCCCTCCCCCCACTCAGTTATTACTAACAATAATTCCTGATGAGTTAGTTGAAAAATACAAGGATACAATTTTTTTTATGGTTGAAACTAATTTTGTATGTTTTGAGGCAGTTATACCTAGGAAGAAATGGTGTTACCCTATGGGCTATGAAGTTAGTTTAGAAGTTCTAACTATGTAGATTGAAAATGTGTTGGTATCTAAAGTAGATAAATCTAAGGAGAGATGGGGCACCTATGAAGAGTAATCAGCTAAATTCAGAGAAGAGAAGACCAGAGGCATGAGGAAAAGAAAAGTAGATAACATTCTTGATGACTATGGAGCTAAGGCAAGTTTAAGAAAAGAAGAGTTGAGATGTGTAAGGAAGAAAATAGTAGAGAGATCTTCTGGATTGGCAAGCATTGCTACTACATCCCTTCCACCTCCAGAGATTGAGTAGGTAAATAGTCCACCTTCTACAGTTATTGATGTAACCACCCCTTCACCACCATAGAAGACATCATAGGAAGAGACAGTAAATATTGTTCCTTGAGTAAAAACTAGATCCACTAAACTAGATTCACACCCTAAGGATCAGAGGACTGAAGGAGAAGAGAAGAAATCATAAAAAGAGACCACAAGTGACAGACATGTGTGGAAGCCTAATTTGAAGATGTTGGAGAAGAGAGATATTGAGCAAGGTAAGCTTGTTTCTGTGAGAAAATACTATGATAGGTATGAGGAATCTGATAAAATGAAGATTGAAGACATACTAGTAAATCATTTACTTGTTTTCAAGAAGAATCTACTAGAGTTAGAGGGAAGTATACCTGAGGAACTATATGGTAGACTGGAAATAAGGAAACAACTTGCACACATTAAAGATGAGGCTATTGGGAATCAAGATATTGATGACATGTTGCCAATAGTTTCAATACAAGAAAGAGAAAGAATACTAAATGCACTCAAACCCTTATTGAGTACCAAAGCAAGATTAGTAAAAATTATGGGCAAGAAGTATGAAAAAGTTTTAGAAGAGACTCAGAAAGCATTAGATCAGATACTTGTGAGTGATATTCCTGATAACACTCCACCTCCTAAACATACTATGCCTACACATATAGGAATTGGTAAATGTTCTAAGACAACCAAGGCAAGTATGGAGATAAGAGAAGATCTAATGCAACTAGATTTATATGTTTCTGGTGTGCCTGTGACCCTTGACACTTCACTTGATGAGAAGGACCCATTTGCAGAAAACATTAACAACTTAGTGGTTGATGAAGTAGAAGAACAGAAAGAGGAAGAGTAGAAAATTAAGTCCGAATAGAGAAGTGAGATGGATGCAACAAAAGAGAAAGAGACAAGAGTTGAGGTAAAACATGAACCTGACACATATACTACTCTATTTTTGGAAATTATGGACAAAACCTTGAGTACTGATGTTGATAGCATGGGTGTTGATGAGTTGATGAGACTATCTTTCATCGCATTCTCTAAAGCAAAGGAAAGATCTGAGCAGAAAGGAGATAAAAAGTCTAAGGTAATGACTAGGGAATTCAAAACTATAACCAAAATTATCCCAGTACCTATTGTATTTCAAGGAAAGGATGAGGCAGAAAATTTGAGTTTGGCACTAGATGACTTTGATAGTCACTATGAGTCTTTAGTGAAGATTGCTGAAAAGAAAATAGAGAAAAGTTATCAAGAGATAAAGTTGAAGTAAGATTTCCAATCTATCTCATGGGACTTGGGAATTTTGAGAGCAGCCACATCTAGGGCCAGAAGTTGTGTCACACATGGAAGGATACTATATATCCATTGTATAAATCCTATCAGACATATTCAGAACATTGAAGATATTTTAGCAAAGGAAAGGGTTGCACTGAATAGAATGATGGATAGTTGTGAGACCTCCTCAAAATATATATTAGAGATGGGAAATTAAATAAAAAATATTTATGACAAGATGAATGTATTGGATATTAAGAAAGGGAGAGTCATGACAAGATTTGGTCTGTTGAAGAGTCTAAACACTCCTAAACTATCAATTCTTGAAGTTCACTTATCTGATATGGAGAAGACTACAGAATCATTAAAAAATTATATGCCCATAGAGTTAAAAGAAGCAGACACATCATCATATGCACTAAATGGACTAATTCATGTTATTCAGTTGTTGATTGATTCATGGAGCACTGAAGTGAAGAACATGGAAGACACCTTCCAGGATGTACTTAAACTGGTGAGCAAGCACTGAAATCCTACAATTTTGTAAATTTTGGATGCAACTTTGTCATTGTTGTCAAAGGGGGAGAAGAGAATAAAAATGAGTTAGAAGGAAATATATATATATAAAGAAAAAAAACAATGAGTTGGGACACTTAGTCATTTTTCACTAAGTGTTGTCATCAATGGAAAAGGGAGAGATTGTTGGAAAGTGATGATTTTTGTATAATATGAGACACTTATGGGTTTTCATTTATGGAAACATATCTGGTATATTGATCAATTGGATAGAAGTATAGTTTTGGAGATACAGTCTTCAAAATGACTAAGTATAGAAGTAGAAATACAGAGTATGACAATATTGTTTTGGGTATCAAAGACCAAGTACGATGAGTTATGACTTGTGAGATTAGAGGGAGATAATATGGATTATGTATGACCTCCACCTGAGATTGATTGGGTTTTGGTGATGATTATAATAAGTTAGAGTGATCTGAAGACATGCGACGATATTAGAACAACATAACATAGTAGTTGAATAGTAGCAATGATTTAAGGAGTATGTCGTGGACTCCTGACAAGCTAAGTTGGATTATGACTTTGGATAACCTATATTTTTGTTATGTAGGAGCGTTGGCTTTGTATTTTCTCTTTACATTATTAATTCTATTTTGTATTGAGAGTCAACTATGTAATAATTAAAGAGAGTCAACTTGTTGATGATATATATATATATATATGAAGTCTTTTTGTAAAGTGAAGATATGTATGATGTATTTGAATGAGTAAGGAAAGGTATATATGTGAATGGTAGAATAGAGGATGATAGAGATCATTGAAGAGCCTTGATTGGAACTATCTAAGCATTGTAGATGCTTTTTTTGTTCATTACTGAGAACACTTTGTAACAAAAGTTTTTATTGTAAGAGTTGTAAGCTCAGTTTTCCCCTAACATGGTGTTGTATACCTTTAACATGGTTTTTATTCCTTTAACAAGGAAATGTACTATGTAATATTCAGTTCCTCACAGGGCTAGATCTCCTAACAGGGACACTATATTTTAGTGCATGCTTGTGGGTACCATCCCCATCGGGGTTTTGCCTTGTCCAGGGTTTCCTCGACAACAAATAATGGTGTTATGAGTTCTATGTTATTTGTTTATGTTCTTTTCATTTCTGTAAGCATATGGTTTATTTGGAATTGGTTTAAGTTTAATTTAATTTGTTGTAATACTGATTCACCCCCCCCCCCCTCTTAGTATTACTCAATCCTAATAAAATTATGACAATACCTTATTTTTTAATCATGATAGTCCTATTTACTTTGCTTCCCTTAAACTATAGATGGAACAACTTGAAATCATGTTTAATGGAAAGTACTAGTATACATGGTATGATTATTATTTAAAGGGTACTAGCTCAATGAAAGAGCACCTACATTACAAGGAGGATGGTGGTTCGATTCTATCGTGCCCTAATATGACTAAATCTATGAATAAATTAATGACTAAATATATGACTAAATATACGACTAAATAAATGACTATATAAATGACTAAATCTATGACTAAATCATTTAGTAGTAAATTTAGTCACGTTATAAATAACTAGAAATTAACTACTAATAGTCACGTGTCAAAATCTGTCACTAAATCCGTGACTAAGTTCATATCTAAATTCGTGACTAAATTCGCGAGTAAATCTGTGACTAAATTTGTGACTAAATTCATGACTAAATCTGTGACTAAATTGTTTAGTAGTAAATTTAGTCACATTATAAATGACTAAAAATTAACCACTAATAGTCACGTGACTAAGTTTAGTCATTTGTATACATTTTTTAGTAGTTTTTTTAGTCACATATTTTTGTTTTTGTACTACTGATAAAGAGTAAATCTAGCATTTCTAGTCGATTTAAGGAATTTAAAGAAATGGTTAAATTGCAGACTGGAAGAAACATAAAATTTTTGAGAACTGATAATGGCGGTGAATTTTTCCTAATTATTTTGATATATTATGTAAAGATTGTGGCATTCATAGGTAGAAGACAAGTTCATATTCTCCATAACATAATGGAGTTGTAGAAAGGATGAACGAGATATTCATGGAGAAGGCTAAGAGTATGTTGAAAGGTGTTGACCTTGAAAAATTTTTTTAGGCTAAATTTGTTACTACTATTTTATAGATGATTAACAAGTCTCCTACATCAACTCTTGTTGATAAAACACCTATCGAATCATGGTCGGGTCATAAGCCTCGTTGAGACATCTTATAGTTTTTGGCTGCAAGTCATATGCATATGTGCCAAAGGAGAAGTGAACAAAGTTGGAGAAAAAGGTTGTGAAATGTATCTTCATCAACTATAGTCATGGTGTAAAAGGATAAAATCTTTGGGACCCTATTGCACATAAGGTAATTCATAGTAGAAGTGTTATTTTTAGAGAAACCGGGCCTTCTTGTGTTACATTGCAACCTAAACAAACTAAAAAGGAATATGTGATTTAACTTCCTTCTACACTTGAGATAGTTGGATCGAGACCCTAGATAGACAAGAAGTTGAGGAGAGCTCGTCTAGCTTTGAATCTTTAGAAGAAGAGGAAGAACCTCAAACTCATCTTGTTCGAAGGTGAGGTATTTTTGCTTTAAATATTAATGAACCTAGATCTATACAAGAGGCATTAGGTATGGATGATGCTTAATCTTGGAAGACTTCTATGGATAAAGAAATGAAAGATTTGAAAAGGAATGATAGATGGGATCTTGTACCATTTCTTGAAGGATGAAAACCTATTGGTTGCAAATGGTTGTTCAAGAAAAAGATTGGTTCAGATGGAAGCATTGAGATCTATAAAGAAAGGTTGGTTGCAAAAGTTTACTCTAATATTGAGGGTGTTGATTATGGTGAGATATTCTCTCTTGTTGAACAATTACATCCATTTAATTTTTTCTTTCTATTGCTTCTTCTTATGATTTAGCGGTTGAGAAAATGGATGTAAAATTGCTTTCCTTCATGATTATTTGGAGGAGGATATTTACATGAAACAAAAAAATAACTATGTGGTAAAAGGTAAAAGTAATTTGGTTTGCAAATTGCAAAAATATTTGTATGGCCTTAAGAAGAGTCCTAGGATGTGGTACCAAAAAATCAATACATATGTTTTGAGTTTTGGTTTTGAGTGTTCTAAATTAGATCACTATGTTTATTATAAATTTGATGGTGGTTGTTTCCTATACATTGCATTATATTTTGATGATATGTTATTCATTGGTAAAGGGAAAGTTATGATTGCAAAACTGAATTCTAAGCTTGCTGCCAAATTTGAAATGAAAGACCTTGGTTTAGCTAAACATATTCTTGGGATGCAAATTAAAAGAGATAGAGTGAACAGAAAACTATGTCTAGGCTAGAGTAAGTATGTGAACTCAGTTTTAAAGAGGTTCAACATCCATGATTGTAGACCATTATGTGTTCCTTTTACAGTTGCAGTTCAAAATTATCTATTTCAGACTATCCTACATCTCCATGAGAGATGAAAGACATGAGCATATTACCTTCACATAGAGCAGTTGGAAGTTTAATATATGCTATGGTCTATACTAGACCAAACCTTTCCCAAGAAGTGGGAGTTCTTTCTAGATATATGTCTAAACCTGGTAGAGTTCATTGGGATACAATTAAAAGATTCTTAAAATATTTAAAGGGCACCTTAGAGTATTCTTTGTGTTATCATAGTAATATGATAGGAGACAAAATTTACCTTGATATTCATGGTTATGTGGATGCAAATTGAGCACGTGATATTGATCATAGAAGATCTACCAGTGCTTATGTGTTTACATTATTTGGTGGTGCAATTAGTTGGATGAGAAAGTGACAAGTTATGGTTTCTTTGTCCAATACTAAAACAAATTATATGATAGCTACTCATGCTTGTAAAGAATCCATTTGGCTTAAGAGTCCGTGTTCAAACATTGGAACCAAAAAAGGTGCAATAAGTCTATTGTGATAGTCAGAGTGCAATCTACCTAGAAAAGAACCTGACTTTTCATGCCGCGACCAAGCACATTGACGTTCAATATCATTTTTTCAGAGATATGGTTAAGGATGGCAGGGTGAAACTGGTTAAAGTAGATACTTTGATGATTTTTTTTGATTCATTAAAAAAGGTTGTGAGGACAGAGAAGAATAGATGGTGTTCGAAGTCTATGGGCCTCAGGACCGCCAACAATTAAATGATGGTGTAGATACTCCCTTTTATCTTTCTTGCAAGGTTTTTGACAAGTGGGAGAATGTTGGGAAAATGTGTCTCAACCTTGCAATTAAATATGATAGCTATTTTTAGTAAGTTGTTCATTTGAGCACAAGATTTTTCTAATTTATTTTCTGGAGGTTCATTTTGGATATATAAGCATGCTAGTAAAGTTTCATGGCAAGGTCATGTCTGGTTGTGAAGATATTAATTTTTTGGCTTTTTGACAGGGTTGTATGAAAACTTTGAACTCAATTTTGAAGGCATTAGAGGCCCCCAAAGGGGTCAAAACTTGTTCAGGATGGTTCTTCACATTCTTTAGATGTAGAACGCTTTGAGAAGTTTTCAAAAAGTGGCTATAATATAAAATCAAGTACACGGTTGAAAGATATGGTCTTCGAAAGTTGGGTCTCCTAAAATAGGAAATGTAAAAATGTATCAAACATTTAAATGAGTTGTAAAAGGGAGTTACACATGTTGGTGTGTGTATTGACACATCGTATGGCATATTTAATTGAAGATAATATGGGTGCCTCTTTTTGGGGTGGCTTTAGCCCATCGTTTAGTAATATCATTTGATGATTTCTCGTATTGTATCTCCTATATAGTAGGTACATGAGATGGAGGTTTTGTGTAAGAGTCTTATAGCTTTCTAGCTACCTATGGATCTCTGCTCGATGTTACTCATGAAAGAAGCTTGCTCTGCAAGTGTATTGTAATATGTTTTTGATTACCGAATAATATATTGGGCTGCTTTTGGAGTGTGGGGTTTATCTCCTGAAAGGGTTTTCCCCATGTAAATCATTGTGTTATAGTATAAATGTTATTTATCCTCATGTTTATTTCTGTTAAGTTTCTGTAACTGTGAAAAATATCAGAGATTTTTTTAACAATTATTCTCCCCTTAGGGTTAGTTTAGGAAGTTCTTTTGCTACTTAACTTCCTTATAGTTAAGGAGTCTTTTCATTACTGTCAACTTGCCAACTTGACTATTGTTACTGTGAGATAAATATTTTGTCAAAGTAACAAGAACAAACTGCTAGAGATGCAAGGAGGCATCAAGTTAATAAATGGAAAAAAAATTGCATTAAATTAGACTCATTTTTTTAAGGAAAAAATATTTGTGAGTCGAGATGGATTTTATATGGTTTTTGACAACTAAGAATGTTTTATTTGTTTATATCCCTCCTTTGGCTTGGTTTGCATGCAATAAACCTTAATAGGATCAAGTTAAGTTGTGTTTCGATGCACAAGCAATTTTTAGATATCTATAGACTGTAGCACTAAAATTCATACTTCTATTTTCATGTAGATACAATTACTATAAAAGGACTATCATAAACATGTGATAAATTATCTTCCTAAGAAAAAGCCCACAAAGGAACTTGCATGCATCCAATCTGACTCAAGATGAGGGCATGGATTTTGAAAATTGTTTCAATAAAAATGGTATTTTTTTTATTCTCTCCTTTGAAAAGATGTTTCAATTAATGCTATGTTGTTGTTTGGCACTCACACTTTCCATGTTGTTGTCATTTATCACCGCCCAAAATACAAATAAATACATAAGAATTATTTTATTGGATATTTTTTAAGTTTGATATGTATATTTTAGTTTAAAATTTTCATCTTATTGAAATTATATATTTTTCTAAGGTTTGGGGATCCTTTTTAATGTTTTGATTATTTTACATTAGGTTTAAATTCTCAATATGAGATTGTATAAACATAAACATTTTAATATTATTTTTTCAATTTGAATTTAAAATATTTTCATTTATATAAAAAACAAATCTTATACTATTTATATTAATTAACATAAACTATAATCCAATTCTCTTAAAAAACTATTTTTTAATATATTTGATAAAAATAATTAATCTAAATTTATCAATAACTTTTCCTAACTAAAATTTAAATTTCTCTTTAACCAGCTTCAAATTTTAATTATTCATATTTTCAATAAAGTATACAAACTTTTATACATATAAATTAAAATAATAAAATAGGGAGACCCTTTAGAGTGATGGTGTGGCTTCACCCTTTTTATCAAGATCCCATGTTCTTTGTCCCTAGAACAACGTTGTCGGGCTTCTATAGAAAATTTAATAAATCAAGTCATTGAAAGCATGGGGAGAGTTCTAGGACCTAAACAATTGCTAAGTAATGAATCTTAACTTAAGAAAATGTAATTTCTCTATAAATGTAAGGGCACTACTCCTTTAATAGCAACTTATCAATGAAAAAATAAATTGAAATAATAATCAATAATAGAGATTTTTAAACTTAAATATTATTGAAAATATAGGATAGAGATGAATTGAAGCTAAAATAATAAAATCAAATTAATACGCGCTTCTCATTATTTTTGATTCACATACAATACATATTTATAGGATTCTCATATCCTATTATTTAGGAAACTCCCATTACAATTTACCTAAATATTGAGTTGTTTTAACAAGTCAATATATTTGTACCACTAATGCAATAACCTATCTAACAAAAAATAACAAACCATATAACATATTAATAATATTAAGTTGTCTATTAACAACTTAATATTATAACACAAAATTATTTTATGCACTCTAATATCCCTAATACCTAGATGTGAACATTAATTCCCAACACCCCCCTTAGTATGAACATGGGGAGAATGTTCATCACAATACTTGATGACCACACACAGTAGCTCACCAAACACTATAAGATAAGTGTAGGGATATACACATCTACTCATGAAACCACATTTAGGGACTAACATATCTATCCAAGGTTTTACATCAAATTTGGATAGGGGCGAACACATCTATCCAAAAATAAGGTTATGAATAGGCACATACACATATGATCACAATGATTATGATTGGGGAAAAGCACATCCAATAATAATTACTACCTATTATGGTTGGGGAAAAACACTTCCAATCACTTCACTATCTCATGAATGGGGACAAAAACATCCATTCACAAACAATCTAGAATTGTGATTGGGGACATACACATTCAGCCACAATATAAAAAGAAAGAGAACGGAGTTCTCATTGTCGTGTATGTGTCCATCATTGTAGATCGGTGCCACTCTGATCACAAATGATATGAGATGATTGCTACTACCACCTAGAAACTGATCTTGGTTGTAGTTGTTTTGTCACTAATATATTTTTACGACCCCTTCGCTAGTGATTGATGAGAGGTCGTTAAATGTCGTCCAGCCTCTGATGCCCCCATCCTCCAGTAAGTTTTCTACTTAATTAGAAGATTTGGATTTTGAGGCTCATTTCATCAAATTGTGAGGAAAGAATATATCCTCCGCCTTCATGTGAAATTTTTTTAGAGTGTCAGGTACCACCAATCATACACTCCAAAAAGAACATCAATTTACATGACAAATTTTTTTTTGACACAAAATATCCAACTATACAAAAGAAGCCAAATTGCCAAGGTATCTAACTAAGGACACTTAAAATGCATCCACTATATAAAGGATCCTTTATTTAACCAAATGAAAACCTGTAGCTAAATATATATTCTTCACAAACCTACATATTATAAATTTTTTAATATGACAACAAACTAAATGACTCTATTATGAAAGATGCACAACACAACTCTACACAAAAGAAAAAGCATATAAGACTCAATGTACTCTAGACTAGGAAATGGAGAACACAAAACCTTTTTAGGTAGCTTTGCGAGTTAGCCCATCTCCTCAAACTATTTATGCATATTTCACCACCTGGTATACAATGAAACTCAAACCATTCAGCTAGATCAAATATTCCACCTGAATAAAAATTGCTAAAATTACTCTTTTCTGGTTAGACAACACCAGATGACTGATCACTTTAAAAATGGTCATGTTAAGGTGGTAAAATGAGCAAATCAATCAGTTAGCCGCATATCTTTCTCTATTCACTTATACTATTTTGACGACCTCCTCTTCTAATAATGTAAGCACTACACCAAACACTTATAATCTTGGATATACTGCAATTTATGGGAATGGTGTAAGAATATTGAGTGATAAGAACCAACTATCATGTTTAATTACAAAACATATTTTATAAATTCTTACACACTTTAACTCTTGTCTAGGAAGGACTAACTCTGGATCATAAGTGCATATATTCTCCAATTTGATACTAATTAATAGGCATATAATCTTCATCTTCAATCCCTGTTATCGTGTATGCTCTGATACCATATTGAAAATATGGGATAGAGATAAATTGAAGCTAAAATAATTAAATTAAATTAATACATGCTTCTTAATTATTTTTTATTCAAATACAACATATTATAGGATTCTCATATCCTATTATTTAGGAAACTCCCTTACCTAAATATTGAGTTGTTTTAATTCTACCACTAATGCAATAATTTATCTAACAAACAATGACAAACCATGTAACATATTAATAAATAAAAATTATCGGTAAAAGGCTATTGCCAATTATTTTATTAATATAAACCTAATTACAACCCAACTCACTAGGGGTACTTGTAGGAAAGAGATGGGTGGAGAAAACCTATAGTCTTGCCCTATAAAATTGAAAATTTTTATATACAATCATCCCGGTTTATTACATCCAAGGATTAAAACATTAATCTTTATCAATCTTTCAGTTTTAAGTAAATACATAGTATTAACAGTGTACTGTTGTCTTTAAGAAAATGAAATCTTTCTTGTTATGTCTTTGTCCCTTCCTTCTATTTACTTGTTGGGTTAACTTCCTTCTCGTATGTTTTTGCCATCTTCTAGTAAAGTTTACATCCTGTATACTAACACATAAATTCTCTTGCCACAGGGATTAGTAGACATAATCGTTAAAATAGCATATAATCCAAAAATGGATAAACATATTTTCAAGCTCATAAACATCGTAATTCCCACTCTTTATTCTTATGACAAAGAAGACAGGTTGTATTTAAAGGATGCATTTAATTATCTTACCACAAGTTACATCAGATCCCATGTCATGAGGAAAATATAATACCTAAAAAGTTCTTTATTATATTACTTTAGTTAAATTTATATGTTGAGTTTAGAAAGTCTTACCAACAGGCTGCATCTGATACCCATCTTCTATGAAAAACTTAATACCTAAAAATTTCTTCTTCACATTACTTTTTATTAACACCATTAGTTAAATGAATGTGAAATAATTACTTCTTCTAAATTTATGAATATATCAAAACATACATCAGTGTTTTGCCTATTTCATAGTGTATGATGTAGGGGGGTTCTTGTTGTGTTTATTTATATAGATATAAACCATATAGGTTTATATTTGTATAAGTCAATCCATTTATACATAAATACTGTATCTCTAACTAAACAGGTAGGTAAAAAGACCATATGACAAAATGACCTCTAATCAGAGTTTGCTAATCTAGCTACATCTCAAAATATGTAGATGCTTACTCTTATATATGTATACATGTGTAGTGTTTGTCTACCTCAATACACCTATATATGTATATAGATAATAAAAATCCATCTTCGTATCTTAAATGAGGTATACTTAGATTGTCCCCTCCCTTCTGATAAATGAGATGATTTATTGCTAAATCCGAAGCATAAAGAATTTTTAGTTGTGTCTATATCCTCTAATATAAATTATTACTAATCTTTCTTAATTTTGACACATTTCTATTAGCCTAAATTTTAATTCACTTTAAGGCTAATAGTTGATTTCTATAACTATTACCTTAACATGTTTATTTAAAACTAGGATAATATATTATTCATTTGAGAGGACTGTCTATTAAGTTCCATGTCTCAAGGTCTAATTTACATAGGAATAATCCATTATTTGGAGTCTTACCACCTAACCAAATGAAAGAGAACTATGGTCTAATCAAAGTTGAATGTGAGAGAAAAGTACAAAAAATTACCTATTCATAAATGCAAGTGTATAAACATATTAATAATATTAAGTTGTTTATTAACAACTTAATATTATAACACCAAATTATTTTATACACTCTAATATCCCTAATACCTAAATGTGAACACTAATTCCCAAAATATATTTATAAACATTTAATAATATGATAAAATATTATTTTTTTAATAATTTCTAAGATTGTTAGTTTGTGTCAATTGTAAATCGTAAGTTTAAGATATCACTAATTATTTCTTTCTTAATTTTATTTAGTTTTTTACTACAGTAATTGCAGGTTTTGAAGGGGCCCTGAAACCCTTTAACAAAGCTAAGAAAGATAATCATGAGAAACCCTAAATGACAACTATCTATTACAGACAGAGATAGAAAACCAAAAAGGGCTAAAACCCTAGATATACAATATAAGGTACACCCAAAATAGAAAAAAGTTGATACCAAAAAAAGAAACTTCCACCAAAATAGAGCCCAAAAAAATTCCAGCACACGAATCAGTCCAGCACCTTAAAACACATCTCAGATTCTACCATCTGGTTTTCCATATTATGGATTTCCACCATCTGATTTTCCATATTCTAGATAGAATCCCAAAGATTAGTAATATCTTTGACTTGGGTCGTTGTCTTCTTTCTAGTACTAAATCTAGTTTTGGAACCTATGCCTAAAATCTGGAGATCTTGTTTCCCCTCTTCCTCCAAATTAGCTTTGTCATTATTGTTCCCTTCCAACAAGGTGTGAAAAGCTTTCAATTTATTAACAAAAGCTTTCATGCCCGATTTGATGAGATTATTCAGCTTCCTCAATATAATGTTGTTGTTGGTTTTCTCAATTATCGGATTAATCATGTTATCAATCATTTTACTTATCTTATCATCTAGCATAGTAGTGTTACTACTTATCTTTTCAAAAACATCATTACCTTGCTAATAGATTTCAGCATCATTCCTCATTTTTTATATGATCTCCTCTAGCAAGGTGTTTCTTTCTTCAAGGTCTTTGCACTTAGCCTGCAGCTCCTGAATATCATTCTAAACCCATTTGTCAATATTGTAACCATACATTGCTTTATTTTTGGTTGCTTGAAGAAAGGAAATGTTGACTGTTCTTTTGACCTTAAAGTCCTGATCCCAAAGGTCTTCTTCCAAGATTCTCTTCTTCTGATGTTTATTTTCCTTCTCATCAGCGTTGTCTGTAGAGCTCTCAGAAGGAGTTGAATTAATTTCACAGTCAATATGCTCATTCTAGGCTTCCTTGTCGAGGTCGACAAAGTTTTTGTCATTTTGGGCCTTTAATAACTCTTCCAATTTATCAGTAGCAATATTTTCTTCTACATTTCCAATATTTGCCTTTTCAATTTCACTTTCCTCAAGTTCTTCAAGAACCGTCTTAGCCATGTTCTCCAGATTAACTTGGTTTTCTTCATTCATTTTATTTAGTTATTATCTTCATTTTTTTAAAAAAATTTATAACTTTGTGTTAATATATTTTATTTAGTTTAATTTGATTATAATTCTTAATTCTTAAATATTTTACTTTGATATTCAAATGTTACCTTAAACAATATTTTTCCATCCCATTAATTTTGAGAATATCTCTATTTAGATTATATTATTTAAAATTTGTAATTTTCACTATACTTAATATAGATCTACAAATATTTTGACATATACTTCTTCAAAATAATTTTTTTAAGCAATGATAAATTTCATACAATTCATCTTTATTAACATGATTCATAATTCAACCCCTAATAGAAACCATTTTTAAGTATCTTTGTCTTCATATTCAATCCAATTCCATCAATAATAATGTCGAATAAAAATTTTCTTCTTCACATCAAATTTTAATTATTTTTTAATTTTTATACAATACATAAAATTTAATACATACAAATTTCAATAATAAAACAACAAATAAGATAAATAAATCCTTATTTTTTTATTTAAAATTATAATAAATTTAATGTATCATTATATGAATAATATATTTTTTTTAAGAAAATTAGATTTGATTGTATTTCTAACTTTTAGACTATAAATTTGAAAGAAGTGTAAATTATAAGAGACATTTATTAAAAAGGTGAATTACTTTTTTTCATTTAAAAGGATTATTTACTATTGGTTTTGTTGGTTCTTTTTCTTGCTGACATACATCACTTGTAAACAAGCCTACTCTATTATCTGTCCACACATTGATCAAGCAAGAAAAATAATAACAGTAACAAGGCATTTATACCCTCTTCACTTTGAGTTCCACGTACTCGGGCGGGTTTACCTCTTTTCTACTTTAATGACTCACTCAGAGTATCATTCAAGCAGATTTATAGTGGAAATTACAAAACCCTTGTTCTATAACATACTTATTTGATAAAACAAAACATAATCAGGTTACCAAAATGTTTGATTAAATGATGATAGCCACCCATTCCAAATGGATAAAAGACCAGTGCCTTATCTTAGGGTATGGAGTTACTTTAAACATTCAAAACCCTTAAGAATAATATAAACTCAAAAACACCTGCAGGTCTGAGCAGAGAATGAATATACCTCGCAAATCATTCCACATTTATATGATAAATATGATCATCAGATTTGTAAAGAACTTCAAATATTGTTGAAACTACTCTAAGGAAATTAATTCTCTCCTTGAGAGAAACCCTAAAAAATCTCATAACATGCCTTACAGATAGATAAATTGAACAATCCTTAACTATTCAATTTAAACAAAACTCAAAATCTAGAGAAAAGACAACCATTTATAGAATTTCTAGAAACTGTCTACGGATTTGCATCTATATTCATATCAAAATGGTCATTACATTCAAAATAAACTCCAAACATCTATATAATTTATTGGTCTAATACTAGAGTCTTACAATCTTTTATGATTAAAAAATGACTATCCCCTCTGCCAGTAGTCTTGGAATCCTTTTATACATAAGCATGCAACAAGCTTCAAACTACTTGGGAGAATTAAAATATCTCGCAACAAACTTTGTAACAAAGAAGAAATAATAAAACTTTCCACAATCTGATCCAAAATTTGTTGCAGCCACAGGACACCTGTTACTTTTTCAACATAGCCTCCCACCTGTTCACCTCCCTGTCGGTGGGTCAATTGAAAGCCTTCTCTTGTTCTAACCTAGCAACTTTAATGCATAGAAATGTAACTAAAAGAATCCACTTAATAAACTAGGCTTATTCTAACATGATCTATGCATACCTCAAAACATGGAAGTAAACATGCATATATGAATAAATGAAGTAAGAAAACAAATATTAAACTATTTCAACATATGAAAACCTCCCAAATGAAGATGAAGAAAGTGTTGTTAATTTGTTGGGATGTGGTTGCTCACAATCCTGCAGTATAACAATGTGATAAAAGTGCTTGTTGATGGAGAGGAGAGGGCTCTTCTTTTATAGGATTCTTAGGGAAATGGATGGTTGAGATTCAAAGTTGGATGAAGGGCTATGATTTCTCAGGATCAATGATGTGGCCATGAGGTGGAGGCCAAGTGGATTAGGGTTTTTACCATTCAAAGGGGGAGAGATGCTCACACATGTGTGAGAAAAATTTGAAAGTGATGGGTCATTGACAAGGTGTAAGAAGGTGTAAGAGGATGTAAGATGGTGCGAAGACCAAAGTTTCTCACACATGTGTGAGAAACTTGAGAAAGTGATGGCTCATGGTTGAGTTCACATGTGAAGGGGGACAAATGTGTAAGTGTGTGTAAGATGTGTAAGGATTTGTAAGAAATGTGTAAGGATTTGTAAGAAATGTGTAAGTGGTGTGTAAGAGTCACATGTGACTTGGGTTGTGTAAGAGTCACATGTGACTTGGGTTTGCTAATCCTTTGATTGGGATTGTGCAAATGATTAGGGAGTGATTAGGTGGATATTAGGATTAATTAGTGGCAAGTGGGGTAGAAGGATGGGTTAGGTTAGGGAAGTGAGGTTAGGTGAGGTTAAAGTTAGGAGCCATGTGCTCAACTAGAATTAAATGTAATATTTAATTCCAAGTGGGAGAAAAAGGGATAAGGTAGGTTAGTTTAATTAATTTAAGAATTAATTAAACTTTAGGAAAATAGAATAGGATAAGACTAAATAAATGAAAATTTATTTAATCAGGGATAGGGATAAAGAAGGTTCTTAATTAAATAAATGTAAATTTATTTAATTAAAGTTAAGATAGGTATTATTAAATAAATAATAAATATCTATTTAATTAGGCTAGGATAAGGGTAATAGACAGAGTTTAGTGTCTACATTTTTCCCCTCTTTGATGTAGCATCGTGAAATGATGTTGGATCAAAGAAGATTAAAAACTAGTGGATAAAAGGGATAATACTAGTAGCATGATGCCCCAGTCACTAGAGGATGAGGAAGGACTGGTATGCCCCCTCAAGAAGACATGTGGGTTCAGAGAACACTAGTGTGCTCTTGAAATGGATAGGAATGATAGAAGGAAAGGGGAAAGGAGAGGGATGATGAAGGAAGAATAGATAAAGTAATGTTGCAATGGCATGAGAAACCTAAGTTTGATATTGTACTTGACACTATGCAGCAAGGTATGAGGAACCAAAATGACAATGTGTCAAGTACGTGATAAAAAAGGTCAAATACAACCGTATGTATTATGACACCATGATATGGAAGACCATGATGCCTTGGGACAATAAGATGAAAAGACCATAATAAATGAAAAAAATACTAACACATACAAGCAACAAGAAATCATGCACATAAACCAAAAGCAAACCACAGTTTTGCCGCTAGTCAAGCTGAAAATTGATTGATTGTTTCATTGATGATTGATTGAGGATGGAAAAGTTAATGATAAGAATAATTCACATCCAAAGGATTGGGAAGGATATATCCCATGATGATGATTTGTAAAATTTGGCAATGGATTATCAGCTTCAATATGATGATATGATTAAGGATTCAAGTGTTAGATGACAAGATTGGATTGATTGGATTAGTATTGATTGCACTGGATTGGATTTCTTTGGGATTTGTGGAGGAATATATTGGAAGGAGGATAAATGATTTGATAAGAGGATTGGAAGATAAGAGGAATTAGATAGAAGAGGAAGGTATTAGATTAGAAGAGGAATGAATGGGGTAGAATTGAATTGGAAGAAGATAAATGAATTGGAATATAAGATAAATAGAATGGAAGAGGAATGGATTGGATTATAAGATAGAATGGGAGAGGAATGCATTGGATTAGAAAATAGATAGAATGGAAGAGGAATGGATTGTATAGAAGATAGATAGAATGGAAGAGGAAGATAAGATGATTGGAAGTTGGAAGGAAGAATAAATAGATGGGAGGAGAGGAAGATAAGAGGAATTGGAGAATATGAGATAATTGGAAGATAAGATGGATAGAATGGAAGAGAAATGGATTGGATTAGAAGATAGATAGAATGAAAGAGGAATGGATTGTATTAGAAGATATATAGAATGGATGAGGAAGATAAGATATTAATGGATGAATATGAATTTGATAGAATGGGATTCAGACCAATGACAAGGGAGAACCAAGGAATGGTGGAGATGGAGATATGGATTCGATGGCAGATAAATGAAGAGAATGGATGGATATGTAATATTGAATGGATGAATAGGGAATGTGGGATTGAAGGATGGAGATTCAAGAACTAGGTGGTAAAGGAGTGAAATTCCCCACACTAGCAGTAGGAAAATGAAGGATGGGAA
>MU223339.1:851094-884790 GCA_018584345.1 Thuja plicata | reverse complement strand
TCCAAGTGGGAGAAAAAGGGATAAGCTAGGTTAGTTTAATTAATTTAAGAATTAATTAAACTTTAGGGAAATGGAATAGGATAAGACTAAATAAATGCAAATTTATTTAATCAGGGATAGGGATAAAGAAGGTTCTTAATTAAATAAATGGAAATTTATTTAATTAAAGGTAATATAGGGATTATTAAATAAATAATAAATATCTATTTAATTAGGTTGGGATAAGGGTAATGGACAGATTTTAGTGTCTACAGTAACAACCTCTATCCACCTTGCATCTACAATCATCTTGTCATCAGTAATGAACTTGGTCATATCAACTTTGACCTTAAACAATTTTTCAATCAATTTGTTGAAATACACAATATCAATCTCTTTATCCAAGTGTTCATTTACATCATTTTTTTTCCATATGGAATCAAATTCCTCCTCCCACGCAGAATGTTCTTTCAAATCATTATTACTATCATAAATTGGAGGAATGAGAGAATTGCACTCTTATCCAAATAATTACAATTTGTTTCTAATCAACATATTACCTCTTCTACCATCTTGGCAGCTTCTGAAATATTGGGAAGGAATTTATCACTGTACTATAGCATGACAATGTTTAATCTATCCATTACTCTGGTCCTACCTGACCATACATTGGACATGGGCCCAAGAAAGGCCACAAATTCATAAGCTACCTTGCTTGCATCTTGTATTGAATTGTGAAATTCATGCACTAATGAGGTTTCTATTTCAAAACATCCACTCAGTGCTTCAAGAGTGCAAGAACCACATGAACAACATTGGCACTTTATCATCCCTCAGATTTCCCTATTTGGCCTTCAATGATTGTTGCATCATCCCAAGTTTCTGTAGACACATCCACTTTTTCTACTTTCATTGACTATGGTGGCTCATATTCCTTCTTTTTTTTAGTTATTCCACTTGTTCTTCTAGTGCATTGTTTTTTTTATTATGACCTCTTCATATTTTTTAGCCAATGCAATCATCTGATTAAAGGTTTTCTCATATCTTTTGGACAAGTCCTCTATTTTAGCCAGGTTCATGAATTAATTTTGAGTCATCAAATAAGCAATCTTTGTATCACCTGTGTTCTGCAAATTCCAAATCCTTCTGTCAGCTTTCTTTTCTTCCCTTATATTTAGCACCAGTGGCTTTTGTGTGGGAGGAGCCAGAGACCAAATAGCCAGAGTTTTTGACTTGGGATCAAAGCTTGATCCTCCTAGCACATCATTTATCTCAAACTCTGATATGAACATAGTATTCTCTTTCTTCCTGATTTGATCAATAGTGAATGTAGATTGCAAGTCCCAATCAGGCATCAGTAACACTCCACTATTATGTGCCAGAATTCTTGCTTGTTCAACAATAATCAATTCACTATTAGGGTCATATTCCTAAAGTGTCCTTACAATCTCTTCATTTTTCTCCTCACCACCTTCCTCTGTTATCAATTTTGTTTCAACTCCATCTATTTTAATTTCATTAGAAAACTTTTGAATTCACTTGATTTGATGAAATCATCATCTTTCATGAATTCATCAGCCATCATAATTATCTCATCCATTCTTGTGGCAAGAGCTACCTCACTCTCATCTTCTCCCTCATCTTTTAGAAATTCCTGTAATTGAGTTTTGATCCTTCCGCCTTGTTTTGTACCATAGCTTTGGCCATATTTCTCCTTATTTCTACTACCTTTTCCTCAGTCTTTTACCTCTTACTTTATGGCTCCTTAATAGAAATATCTTCATCTCCACTCTCTTGATCTTCTTCTTCTAATTCCAAGAGTCTCTTGTCATGAAAGGCCTGTGTGTCCTAGGATTCCTGGGGCTATGTACCTTTACTACCAAATTTTGGCACTTGTGCCATCAAAGTCTCATATGATTGAAGCATATTTTCAACTCTTTGGAAGTATGGGGTGTCACGAAAAAAAATAGAGAATGTAGGGTCTGATTCTTTCCACTCTGCCTCTACTCTCATGAGGTCTTTCCATTTCCTTCTTCTTTCTTTTAAATCAATCTTGTCCATTTGATTCCTCACAATATCCTCATCATCCAAAACTTCATGATCCCTGATAGTGGCCCAAGGAGTCATGTCTTTCAAAGCTATCTTGATAAATTTCTCTGGATCACAAAATCTTGAGATTGTACTCAAGAATTTGTATTGTATCAAAAAATATTATTTTGATCAAAAGTTTTTTTTCCTACAGATAAATCATATGCTATACACAATCTAGGTAAAAATTTACCCTTCTTATGCCCCTCTAATAACTCCTTATCCACCCAAGTGATTTTCCAAATGAACTCCAAAAGAGCAACCCTGAATGGAACAAATTTAGGGAGTATATGTGGGGGCTGAGAGCACCCATAAACTCTAATGATAGTAAAATGGTCAAAGAAGAATAATTTACCCCAATTGTGACTAATTGACCAATCTGGAACAAAATTCCAAGGTCTTAATAGTCTTTTGACATCAATGGATAACCTCTCCCTATCAACTCCCAGCATATCTAATATTGGAGTGACAATCCATTTTTATTTTTTTAAAAGACGAGTGTGAAGATTTTATATCCCATAACTGAGTCCACCTCTGCACATGCATTTCAACTCCATATTCTATTTCATAAAACTCTAATTATTTGTATATGAACTCCTTGTTATAGAACATAGTCAAATACATCAAATGTGAGTAGTGTTTGAATGTAGGAGCAGGAGCACCACTTTGAATTTCCACCAAAGCATTATGTATGGACTCCACCACATAAGCAACATAATCATAGTCTATATTGACCTCTAGATGTTGAATATCCATGTCCATCATCAATAATTTATTAGTCACTATTGTGTCTCCATAAAACCCCAATACCTTACATAACACGTAAACAATGCATTTCATGTAATTATGGAAGAAGGAGAGGTCAAATGATGGCTTTATGTTTTAAGGAACTATAACCAACCTTCCATCCACCCTAGGCATGTATCTCGACATTTCATGCCCTTTGATCAACTTGTTACGCATTTCATAGTCATTGGTCATTTGATCCAAATCAATTTCTATGCATATAGCACCAGAAATCTTAAAAACCTCTCTAAAACTTCGTCTATCTATGGTTACTAGGGAAATCTTATTCTTCCTCTAAATTACCTGAGACATAGGAGAATACTTCTTTGCCAATTATTTTATCAAATCCACATCAACATATACATCAGGCACAATTAGCTTAGCCATATTCAAGTTCCATGGATTACTCATGGGAACTGATTTAACTATGTTAATCCAGAAGTAGTGAAACAGAGTATTTCCTGAGTGATTTAAAGTAACCTAATTTATACATTGGCACCATTTGTCCTTCCATTCCATCCAATTTGTATACCTTTGTCTTTCTAAGAATTATTCAAATTTTACAAAACTTGGACATGTGGCAACCCGTTGCAGACTCGCAATACAACTCATGAAGTTTTTGTTTCCTTTGCGAGCTAGTGACAATGCCATATTTTCTCTCTAATCACACACTCACAGCTCCTTCATTCAGATCTCTGATCATCCTATGAGTAAGTGAGAACCATCTATCTTATTTATCCTTTTAGTCGTACACTTGCAACAACATATGGAATATTCCTTTATTATCCATGAGCAAGTGACAACCATTGATCTTCATCCAAACACATCTTAGTCACAATCTTGCAGCATAAAAATTTACTTGACCTTAACCTCCCAGAGTACGCAATAACCATAGAGATAATTGCAAACATAACCGCCACCCACTCACAACTCAAAATGCTATGGGTTAGTTAACACAGCGAGTGAGTGATGAGACCACCTAAACCTCAAAGTAAACTACATCGCACACTTGTGGGATAAAAGACCTTAATTTCCAACCACCTGCGACTCAGCGACAACATAACATTCTCTTCACTCGCATACTCGCAGTGCTAAATAACTAACTGTGACAGAGCTCGTGACTATGTGACAAGGCTAACATATTTCTTTGCTCGCACACTCACGCCCTTAACTAACAACATGACTTAACACTTGAGACTAAGCGACGATACATAAAGGGCCAAATTTACCAAGGAATTAGAAGCCTGAACACCATAACACTTTAAAATTTCAAAAATTAAAGGCCCTCACAATCAAAATGTGAGAAAGGTCATTGTCAATGTTCATGGGGAAATTTTAAAACTACAGTGCTAACATGTTTTTTTATCTTGTAGTCATATTAGTGAGATGTTTATGTCTAGAATTATTTGTTTTATTTGATCTGTTTATTTATTAAATTTTTTAAATTTTAGAACCTCATTGTTTTTGTTGTTTCTTATTTGTATTTGGTTGTTGACCTGGGGCCACATATTTGGTTTTAGGATTCTATTTTTTTTTTATATTAACTATAAGGTAATAAAAAATATACACCGAAGTATCCACAACCGGAGGTAGAGCCTCACACGGAGCAAGTCATAGTAACAAAGTAATAATTACATATATATCAAAATGAAAATCAGAAACTAAAGAAGGGTATTAATGTAGAATATCTTCATGATTTTCAACCCAGGTCGTCCACCCCATAGGTCCTTCTATCTAGACAATGCTTTTCTTTGCCTGGATTTGGCTCAGCATGTAAATCTGGTCATCAGTAGCATCCTTTTTATTACTAATCTCTTTGTGCAGCTTCTTCATAGTCTTCTCAAAGATAGCCATATTTTATGTATGCCTTTTCCACGCATAGCCATCTTTAATCTCAAAAACAAACATGGTAGAGTGACCCATTTTGAGAAATCTGATGAGATTTTCCCGCTCGATCATCATGCTGATACAAACCTGTGAGGAAATTTTAAAATGAATGAGTTTAATAAAAGACTTAGTAAGGGATCTATGAATGCCCTAATACCTTTCTTCATTCTTGCATTTCCAAATCTTCCATAAGATGTTAGAAGAAAGGATGTTCCAAAGAAGATTAGTATCTTTCTTAATAGCATGTATATGTCCACTAATCAATTCAAAAATATCAATGTATTTAGGATAGGTGATACCAAACATAAACCAAATATTTTTAGCAAATTTATAGTAAAACAGAATGTGCCTGCAAGAGTCAGGGAGATGGAAAAGGCTACAATAATTATTAAATGAAGGGACTTTTCTTATCAAGAGTCTATTGAGAAACATCAACCATTTAAAACATTTGATTGTAGGTTCATTAAGAGATTTCCACAATCTAGTAAAAATTTTGTTTCAAAGTTTAGTCTCAAGAGAAGTATACCCGAAATTATTGACATGGTTAATAATAAGATGGTTTCTACTCATAATACTATATATATTTTTGGCTTTTATTTTGTCAACCATAGTGCCATCAAGCCATTTGATGTTCATAAATCTATGAGAGTCAAGAAGGCGGGTAGAGGGGAGATCCTTGCAGGCTTTGACAATCATGTTATAAGTCTTCTTATGAGTAGCAGGTATGTTAAATTTGTTTCTTAACTCATCACATCTAATAAGATAATCATCCTCAAAGAGGTCAATGAAAAGATAAATACCCAAATTGTTCCATATTTTACCCGAGAAACCTTGGGATAGGGTGAGGAGTTTACCCAAGAGGTGGAGACTCCACCAAATGGACCTTTCACCATATAGAAAATTATGATCATGGAAGGTCTTATTAGAAATATAAAAAATTTGAGGACTCCCATGCTTTCCAAATGGTCTTAAAGACAACAAACCCCTGAACAGTAGTAGGAGATCCACCTAACAGCAAATCACTAAAAGGGAGATTCTTCCAAGACTTAGCCTTCCTAGGGAATCCCCACTCAATGTTACTTCTGATAAGCACCTTCCAAGGCTCATCCCCTTCTAAATAGTGAAAAATCCACTTGGTGGCCAAGGCAATCCCCTGCACCTTAAGATCTTTTAAGCTAAGACCCCCAAGTTTCTTTTCATAACAACACCACTCCCATTTAACCGCATGCATTTTTTTGTTGCCTTTACCATCGGACCAAAGAAAGTTCCTAATGGCCTTCTGAATTTCAATTATTTGATGATTATTGAACATCCAAGCAGAAGAGTAGTAAATATTATAAGAGGAGATAATATTTTTACAAACCTACACCCTTCAAGCCAAAGATAGGGATTTGTTATACCATTTATCCAATTTTTTAGTAATTTTGTTCTTCACCCAGAGCCACATATATTTGAGAGAAGGATCAATGGAAATGGGAATACCCAGATATCAAACAATATTATTGGGACCTCCCCATTGAATCCCAAACTTATTGAACCATCCCGGAGGTCAGTCATCCCAACCAAGGCAAATGGACTTTGGCAAATTGATTCCGTATTTTAATTTATTTGAGTATTGTATAAAAGTTTTCAAACTCTAAAAACCTACTTGTTTTATTGTCTCCTTAATGTATTTGATTTTTGGCCACATTTTAGGTTTTAAGTTCATTTTTTTATTTAATTTAAATATTTAATAAAATTTTCAAAACCTTCAAAAGTCCTTTGTTCATTCCTAGCTCTAATAAGAATCAACTATATGTAACTAAAAAAGGTATTTTTCATATTATTTAAGAATATTATATATTTGTAATCACACTTTTCCATTAAAGGAAAAACATATATTAAAGGTGCCCAAAACTTGTATAAGGGTAAGTGCACCAAGATGGTGAACAAAAATAGGGGTATAAATGGCCACTTTTTTCTGAAATCGGGTAAACCTGAACTTTGAAGAGAAATTTGAGGGTCGTGCACTCAAAATTATGAGTTGTACAAACAATAATAATTGTATTAATCTTAATCTAGTTTATAAAATATGAAAGTTTTTTAAAAATAGATAATATTAAGAGGGTCAAAAATGTTGCGCATGAAACACTGCTCCTGACTTTTTCATAAAAAACAAAACATAGTGTCTTCCATGCACTTCACAAAAGATATAGTTAGATTTAGTATTTTGAAAAACTCTTTGGTAGAACGATAGGTAAGAGTGAGAGCTAGAAGTTGTGTATATTTTTTTAATTTTCTACTGAGTATTTTTTTTAATGATTTTTTGAAGTAGTCACATCCTGAAAATCAGGTGTATGTTCGTCAGCTGGGCATAACTTGCATCAAAATAATCAAAAATGGTTTTTTTTTTTAAAGAGCATAGAATCAAGTGTAGAACAATAATATGTAATTTTTTTAAATTTTTTCAAGTAGATCAAAAGTTATTAATAAAATTGTAGACACATGTCTCCGAGAACTATGGAGACACTAGTAAAGAAAATTAAAGTTTACTGTGCTAATGTTGTCTGAAATAGAAAAAAATATAAGGTTAGAAAGCTAAGAAGAAATGTGAGATTATGGTGGTAATTTTTTAGATACCCACTTGATGGTATGTAAACCTGATGATGAGGAAGTGGAGAAATCAAGTTGGAAGAACAAAAAACGTGTAAAGAGAGAAATGGAGGAAAAACTGACTCCCAAGCCTTAGGGTCATTGTCCAAACCTCTTACCTAACCATAACACAATCGAGTTCCTAACTATTAAAAAAACTTGATTAGGTTATGTAAGACAAAAAATAACTTTCCTAGTTCTTCATAATCCATACGGGCTATGTAGAACTACAAGTATATGTTTTTACTTCTATAGAACCTGTACGTGTTTTGCAGAAACTAAAAATATGCTTGTAAACATAGAATACACTACATAGATGTATATACTTACATATATAAATGTGTGTGTGTGTATATATATATATATATGCATATGTTTATATAGATATATGTATATATGTCTATATATGCATGTCTCTCCCTATTTTTTCTCTCTCATCTTCCTTCCCCCATCACAATCTCTATCTATTCTGAGCCCTAATTATCCTCTCTCTCTCTCTCTCTATATATATATATATATATATATATATATATATATATATATATATANATTATCCTCTCTCTCTCTCTCTCTATATATATATATATATATATATATATATATATATATATATATATCCTTATCGTATTATCTGTTAGGATTGAGGAACACTGAGAGGGGGGTGAATTAGTTTTCTAACTTTTATAACCTTTTTTAACTTGATTTCCTAACCATAAAATGAAAGGAATTAATGATAAACAACTAAAATAACAACAAACCATCCAAAACATCATAACACGATGATTTTTATCATGGAAACCTGGTTAAGGGAAAAAAAAATATGGTGGAGATAGATCCCACAATTATTACTTCTACAAAAATAAGTTACATAGTTAGGGGTTTAGTACATAAGGGGAATGCACATGCATTCAATCTTACAACCTAGATCTCACTACTCAGATTAAAATAATAGGTTTATAACTATCAAAGGCTTAGTTCCATACATAATAATTCATCCACAAAAGTGAATTGAGAAATATCATCAACAATTCCTATACAATTCCATTAAGTACAATATACATCTGCCCAATATATAGCCAAATCTATGCTCACAAATCCATCAATCACATACAAGATATAACAATCATATCCAGCCATCACTCATACTAAATATCTCAAAAAATTGATCTTATATGTATCCATCATCAAAGATATTTCCTCACACTATCAGCCTCAAGAACAAAATAGATAATGTGTGAAGGGTCAACCAAATCTATTATCAAAACATATTCCTAACCTCAAACACAAGCATATATTTTATCAAACATGTTGGCTCTATCATATCTAACAATCAACTGATCATATCATCAATTTGATAGGATCATTGATCGATCCACTACCCAACAGTCTTTGTTTTGCTCTGTACTTTCTTTATTTTGATCGATCCACTACCCAACAGTCTTTGTTTTGCTCTGTACTTTGTAAATCGATACTTAGAAGGTTATAAATTTGTCATATGATTATATAAATTTCTATGATCATAGACCAAAGTACATAGAAACTCTCTGAATCTCCTCCTAGGTTCGCACCTCAAAACTTGATCATACAAGTCTGAACTAATCCATATATTGAAACCTGTAAACTATGTCTATTATCTCATACTTAGCCAAATCTAATAGTCTATCCTTTAGTATCACCATATCATAATCATTAAACACTAGAATAGTGTATATTTTCTATCAATTTCAACATAAAAATCCTCCATATCATCAATTTCATGCTAAGAATATCCCCCTTTGGCATTGATGGAAACACTTAACGAAAAATGGCTAAGTATCCAAAAATACTAAACTCCCAAAAAGTCTCTTTCCTTATCAAAACATGTGTACTCCCCCTAAGCTGAATCTATCACTTTTCTCTCCTCATCTCTTCCCCTTTGACATCAACAACAAAGGTTTGGGATCCTCCTCAAAATTCAACTAATAAAATCCTATATCATCCACTATATACAAGAGTTTTCAAACTATACTTAAAAGATCTTAAACTCATCTAAAAAATTTCTCATCAGAGCTACAAAGTTTGTATCTTGACTCTACTTCATACTCTCCATGATGCAAGGAGGGTATGGAAAACTAGGGCCCAAGGCACTCCCATCTATCCAAACAAACTTGCAGAATAACTTGGAAGTAACAACACAAAAAGTGAGAGAAAGAAAGTAGAATATTCTTATTATTTCTTCAAACATAATACATGTTGAGTTGTGAGGCCTTCTTGGTTTTGGCCATATACATTCAGATCATTTACAAAATGATCTTTATACATGTGAGGTTATAGACATGCGATCCAAATCTTCTATCTCTTTTCTACCTAAGAACTTCTTAACCCCAAAAACTGCCCCAAATCTAAGAACATAACTAAATATATACAAGAGACCACAAAAGAGGTTGGCACAAAAGATCCTAAAGATCCAATGTAGGAATTAGCAAAGACCCAGATTTAGGTCCACATGCATCCCAATGAGAGACCCAAACATTAACTATGCTACGAAAATTAATGCATACATCGGCCAAAAGATCCAACGCCTAAAAACCAACTTGGTGAGAAAGACTACCGAGCACAAAGACTAGTCAGTGAAAACCATCAAGTAGCCAAGAACAACCTTTGACACCCCATCGATGAAACCAACCAAAAAAAGTAACCAAGCTCGAGTGGTGAAACAACAAACCTTCAACTGACCAACAAGAACAGTTACCGAGCACTTTACCGAGTTGTCTCCAACAAGCTACCGAACCAAAAAAAACATATTTTTGGTTGATACGGGATTGCCAAGAACCCAAGATGCTCCTGTATCAGACACCTGGGGTTAAAATAAATGATTCTCTGAATCATGAATCAGTTACAACCTGAATTGAATCCAACTCTGATTGATAAATCCAAGATGAGCCCTTACTCGGTATGTTCTTCCACTTTACTAGATATTCCATGTAATCCCTTCCTCTTGTACTTCTGCCAAATCTCTATTTCAAAATATTCTCAACTTCTTCTATCCATTTCTTAGGATAATCACTTGGTACTATCACTTCTTCATCAAGTTCATGATACTCATACAAATCTAAAATATTAAATATAGGTGATATATCCATGTCATGAAGTAATTCTACTTCATAAGAATTTCCACTATCAAATCTTCTCAATATCCTGCAAGGACCAAATTTATTCATCTTCATTTTACCATATGTTCCAATAGGAAATATACCTTTCTTCAAATGAACCATAGTTATATCACTAACTTCAAAATTATTATGTATTCCTTACTTATCTGCACTATCCTTGTATTTCTAATTACTTTGCTCCAACTTATGTTTCACTTCCTCATGCAATGTCTTCATAAACTCAGCAATTTTTTCTCCTTCATCACTCCTCTTCTCTTCTCCAGTAATATCTTTCAAGTCTGATATAGTTGTGAGCCATGAACAATCTCAAAAGGTGTCTTTCCAGTACTTCTATTCACTAGACTATTATATGAAAAATTTGCTTGTGCCAATATCAAATCCCAATTACTCAGTGTGTCTCCAACTAAGCATCTCAACAAGTTAACCAAACTTCAATATACAACCTCTATTTGTCCATCAGTCTATGGATGAAATGTAGAACTATACTTCAATTCAGTGTCCAACTTCTTCCAAAGTGTTTTCTAAAAGTAGCTAAAAAACTTACTGTCTCGGTCAGAGATGATACTCATCGATAATCCATGCAATCTAACAATCTCCTTAAAGAAAATATCTTCTATATGTACTACATCTGATGTTTTTCTACATGGTATGAAATGTGTCATCTTAGAAAATATATCCACAATAACAAATATGTGTCCTCTTACTGTCCTTGGTAAGCCAAGAACAAAATCCATGCTAATATCACTCCAAGGTTTCTCAGGAACAAAAATCGGTGTATACAATCCAGTATTATGACTTACTCCTTTTTCAACTTGACAAACTCCACAACTTTTCACAAATTTCTAAACATCTTTATACAACTGAGGCCAAAAATACCTTTCCTTAAGCAAACTCAATATCTTATCAATACCAAAATGTCCAGCCAAACCATTACTATGTTTTTCCTTGATCAAATTAGTTCTCATTGATCCTCTCGGTATACATAAATGAATACCTTTTTGAAAAACATATGTTCTTGAATAAAATAGTCTTCTTTACTTACTCGGTTAATTTGGAGCAGGTGCTCTGCACATTCTCCACTACTCAAAAAAATCAAGGTCATTTTCATACAAATGATTCATATCATTAAAACCAAGAACCTCAAATCTCATTTCAGTCAACAAAGATATTCTTCTACTTAATGCATCAACAACTCGGTTAGAAAATCCACTCTTATGCTTTATCACAAATGTGAAACTCTGCAAATCTTCTACCCGTTTCATATGTCTCTAATTCAACTTATTTTGACTACCCAAATAGTGTAAAACCTTATGATTAGTATATAACAAAAATTCCCTCAACATCAAATAATGTCTCCATTTCTTCAGAGCTTGAACAATAGCATAGAATTCTTGATCATAGACAAAATATTTCCTTTTAGCATCATTCAGCATTTCACTAAATAAAGCAAAAGGTTTACCTTCTTGAGTCAACACAACTCCTATTGCACTTCCACTTGCATCACATTCAACTTGAAATACCTTATTGAAATTAGGTAAGGCTAACACAGTTAATTCAACAACCTTTTGTTTCAAACTCTCAAAACTTTTATCAACTCCATGTGTCCATTTGAATTCTCTTTTATCTCCCCTCATTGTCTCAGTCATAGAATTACAAATAGAACTGAAATTTCTGATAAACTTACTATAAAAACTTTTCAATCCATGAAATGATCTTACCTCACTGACAGTCTCAGGTGTAGGCCAACTAAGTATATCTTCAACTTTATTAGGATCCATCTTTAAACCATTAGCTGAAATCACAAAACCTAAATACACAAGTTCTTCTTTCATGAAAGAACACTTTCTCAAATTAATCAGCAACTTTTCCTCTTTCAATCTCTACAACATTTGTCGTATATGCATCAAATGCTCTTTTCTAGTCTTACTGAATATCATAATATCATCCAAGTATACAATCACACATTTATTCAATAATTTCTTCAAAACCTCAATCATTAGACTCATAAATGTACTCGGTGATTTAGTTAAACCAAAGGGCATAACTAACCATTCATACAAACCTTCTTTTATCTTGAAAGAAGTCTTCCATTCATCACCTTCTCTAATTTTGATCTGATGATATCCACTCTTCAAATCAATTTTGGTAAAATATTTTTCTCCACTCAAGCAATCCATTATATCATTCATCCTTGGTATAGGAAATCTATACTTAACTGTTATCTTGTTGATTTCTCTTGAATCAATACACATTTTCCACTCTCCATTCTTCTTAGGTGCTAACACTCATGGTAATGCACATGGACTCAAACTTTCTCTGGTCAAAAATGTGTTCAACAACTCATGAACTTGTCAGTTGAGTCCCTCATTCTCAGTTGATGTCAATCAATGTCGTGCCTTATTTGGAAAACTTGCTCCAGGAATTAGATCCATGTAATAACTAATATCTATCCTCGGTGGCAAACCATCAGGTACATTATCTAAAATGATCTCCTTATAATCAGTGAGCAATTTATCAACTTCTTTGGGAAATTTATCTTCTGTGTTCTTACTCAATTTGTGAGGAATCAAAGCATAAAATATATCATTCCTTTTCAAATCCTTAACAAACTATCTACCTTTCATCAAACAACCTTTTATAGATGTACATATCTCTCCAATAGATTCTTCAACCAAAGGTAACAATATTTTCTTCTTACCATGAACCCAAATAGTATATTTGTTCACTCTTCCATCAAATATAGCATGTCTATCATATTGCCAAGGTCTACCCAACAAAATATGATGACAATCTATATGCATAATATCACACAACACCTTATCATAATACTTTCCGATTTTCAGATTCACAAAACATTGTTCACTCACCATTAATGTATGCTCATCCTTGATCCATGAAATATGATAGGGCTTTGAGTGCTTCATTCTTTCCAACTATAAATTTTGACCATTTCCTATGATGCCAGATTCTCTAAGCTTCCACTATCAATAATTACCTTCCATACTATGTATGCAACTCTGTATCTGGTCTTGAACAAACTTTTCCTCACAGGATCTTTCTTTTCACTCCATAATGTTCTTCTGATCATTAGGTTTCCTTCCTTATTAGGTTCTTTCGGTGACTCTTCTTACACCAAATAATTTGTGCTTCCACCAACTTTCTTGCTTGCAAGTGTACACTCAAAAGATTCGTGTCTTTCTTCACCACAATTGTAACAAGTTCCTTAGAACCCTCTTCTGCTATAACCACCATGGGAGTAGTTACCTCTTCCTCTAAATGAACTTCCACCTTTCCACTTGGTCTTGCCTTTGTCTTGATGTGTGTCTTAATTTGTCTTTTCTTGATCAGATCTACTATTTTCACCATAAGATCTACCTCTTCCTCTAGGAAATTCACCACCTCTTCCTCTTTTCCTTTATTCATATATTTTTTTCAATTTCTCCTCAGATTTTAGGGAAAACTGATATGCCTCTTCAATACTTTCCATCTTTACCAAACTGATCTCATCTTGTATAGAACTTCTTAATTCATTTAGATATCTTGCTATTCTTTCCACCTCATCTTCAGCATGTTTAGATCTGTTGTCTAATCTATAAATTCATAGGTGTAATATTTTACTGAGCTATATTTTTTCTTCAAACTTTGCATTCTTCTAACCAGGTTAATCCAGTAATCACAAGGTAGAAACTTGCCTTTCAATTTGTTTATCATCTTATCCCATACCTTTATCTTGTCTTTACCCTTCTTCTTTCGATCCAATTGTAGATGCTCCCACCACAAGGATGCATGACCTTTCAACTTTATACTTGCAATCTTCACCTTTTTTTTCCTCTGATACATTCTCATACTCAAAATATTTTTCCATTTTGGTTATCCGGTCTATCAAATCATCCAAATCTAACTTTCCACTATACTTAGAAGGATTAAACTAAGGTGTGGATTTCAAAATTGTCAATGCTCGCAGGAATCTCTCTTCTTCCTAATCCATCATAGGTGCAGGTGTGGCTTCTCCTTGCACTTCTTCAACTTCATCATCACTAAAATATTCAAGATGTCTTCCTTTGTGCCGAGTTATCTCAACAACTTCCAATCTTGCAACAATCTATCTAAGCATATCATCTAGACCTAGATCTTCATTTCCTCTCCCACGAACCATCTTGAAACCCTTTTCAATTGTAGGTTAGATCGTGATCTGCTACCCTACAACAAATATCACTAGGTTTCACAAGAAGTTACCTTAGATCTAACCTTCACTCTGATACCATCTGACACAAGGAGGGTATGGAAAACCAAGGCCCAAGGCACTCCCATCTATCCAAACCAACTTGCATAACAACTCAGAAGCAACAACACAAAAACTGAGAGAAAGAAAGTAGAATATTCTTATTATTTCATCAAACATCATACATGTCGGGTTGTAAGGCCTTCCTAGTTTCTTCCATATACACTCACATCATTTACAAAATTATCTTCATACATGCAAGGTCACAGACTTGCAATCTAAATCTTCTATCTCTTTTCTACCTAAGAACTTCTTAACCCCAAAAACTGCCCCAAATCTAAGAATAGAAACTAAATATATACAAGAGACCACAAAAGAGTTCACCACCAAAGATCCTAAAGATCCAACATAGGAAATAGAAAAGACCCAAATGACCCAGATTTAGGTCCACACACATCCCAATGAGAGACCCCAACATTAATTATGCTAAAGAAATTAAATGCATACATCGGCCAGAAGATCCAATGTTTGAAAACCAAATCGGTGATAAAGACTACCGAAAATAGAGATTAGTCAATGAAAACCACCAAGTATCCAAGAAAAACCATCAATACCCCGTCGGTGAAGCCAACCAAAACAAGTAACTAATCCTGAGTGGTGAAACAACAAACCTTCAACCAACCAACAAGAACAGTTATCAAGCACTTTACCGAGCAATCTCCAACAAGCTACCGAGCCAAAACAAACATATTTTTGGTTGATACAAGATTTCCAAGAACCCAAGATGCTCCTGCATTAGTCCATGACCATAATCTTCCCACAGATTGCATAAGACATTTTCTCTATATTAATAAGATCAAAAGTATCAGGCATGTTAAAAGTGAGCTCTGCTCCATTAAAACTATTAAAAAAAATATCAAGCTTAGGAACAATTAAGTTCCTAAGTTGACTAACTATTCCCTTAACTCTCTTGTTCTCTATGACAAGTGTTCTAATTTTATCATTTAGTTTTTTCACTTATGCTGCATGTACTGAAGCTAAATTCTTTAAAGGGTCAAAATATTTTGACAATTCAAATAGCTTCTCCTCACTTTCCTTAATGACTTTGTCCACATTTGATACACATCCAGAATAATTAATACATCCTTTATAAATCTTACTTCCGTCAGACAAGGCAATATTTACTCCTTGAATTCCTGGGCCCAAAGATTTCTTGTCTGTGGAAATCCCAACCTTAAGCTTATTGAATCTCTTATCCTCATATTCACCTTGCACCTTTACCAATGTTGACTATTCTAAGGATTCAAAATGTATATTTGAAGCCTTCAAAAAAATTTCCAACTGACCTAAAGTTGATTCATTTTGGTTCAATGCAAAGGTAGGTAAGATCTTGCTCAAAAATTAAGATGCCAAAGTAAACAACTCACTATATTTTCTACTAGTCCTTAAGACCTGATTCCTTTCACTAGTGTGTGCAACAATAGAAATGTTCAATAACTATTTAGCACTAAGATCATCCAACTGAATTGGACCTTGAATCATCTACACATCCTCTGGATCAATAATATCTTTCTCTCCTACTTCCTCTACAATGTCTCTTTCCACTTCATCAATCTCATTCTTCACTACCGAACATGTCTGTTCAACTTCTGCATGAATCTAATTTCTCATAGTCTCTTATGCTCCTATTACTTTTGCATTTTGATCATGTCAGATTTTTATTTTTCTTCATATTCCTTCTTCTCCATATCTAGATCATATTCTCCCTCTTTTACTATATCTTTTTAATTGAGAACTCTAGGGATATCTCCTTCTTCATCACCAACTTAGAGTGTAATAGGAACACCAGAAATGAAGATGTCTAGTTCATCAACAATCATAAGAAATGATGTATCTAATGGTTCATCAATCTTCTCATCATTCTTCTTATTAACCTCATGTTGTCTTCTCATCTGAATTTGTGTCATTGTGTTCTCTATTTCATTAGTCACCTCATCAATGTTTCCGATCATAAGTTTGTTTATCCTTGAATTCTAGTTTAATTCTTTCTTTGCTTTCGCAAGTAGAATTTCTACTTCTTCCTTTGCAATAAAAAGACATAAATTGATCAATATCAATTCTTTGATATCTGTATCCTTCTTTTGTGTTTTCAATCCCCTAGCTTCAAGTAAATCAAATAGATCATCACATATGTCCCCTTTGATCTCAACCAATGCTCTATTAAACTTATTCTGATACTCAAAAGGCTATAACTCTGTTAGATGATAATATAAACTACTATAATCATATACCTTAGTGCATAGAACCTCTATGAATCTTCTCCTAATTTCACACCTCAAAACTTGATCATACAAGTTTGTACTGATCCATAGACTAAAATCTATAAATTGTGTCTTCTATCCCATACTTATCCAAATCTGATAGTATATCCTTTGGTATCACCATATCTTCCTTTCCTAGTTCCTCATAATGTGTATGGGTTATGTAGAACTAAAAGCATATATTATTAGTTCTATAGAACCCAATTAGGTTTTGCACACTAACAATATTTTGCAGGAATGTGGTCTACAAGAACCTCCTAAGTTGTCAAGATAATTTATTTGAAGTGTACTATGTAAAAGAGATGATAACTACATTTATTATAAGATGATATGTTTGAAAGGTTTTTTTCCTACATGTGGTGGTTTGCAATAGCTGCATAGATGCCTACATCTAGATAACACACATGAAATTGGTAAGAAACTAGTTTCTTTTGGAAAATACAAGTCAGTCACATATGGTGTTAAAGATGGAAAAGAATTGAAGAGGTGTGAGTTAGTGAAAATAGGAATATGCGTAGCTGATTTTATGAATATTTTTCAAGAGAAACTAGTTTATGAGTTCATAGGTCATACACATAGAGCTAGGTGGTTAGATGAGAAATTCAAGCTATGTAATGACAATTTTCAACTTGGTACTATTGTCTCTGTCATTGATTTTGCTGATAATTATACACTAAAACCTCAAATTGAAGTGCAACCTATATATTACCATTCTACATAGGTTACACTTTTTGTACACATAGCATTCATGCATGCACGTGATAGAAAAAGGGATGATATAAAGGTTATAAGTGATGACATGTAACTGATTGAATGTTTGAATATGTTAAGTTGATCACCAAAATATAGAAAGTTAATGTAAGACATTAAATCAGTTAATGGATTGTATTGTCATTGATGTCAACTTGATATAATCTAATCGATTATAATTAAAGTGTCAAAGACTTCAGAGAATCAGAGAGATAAAGATTATGCTTTCAATAATGTATAAAAGACAAGTATTCACAATGTGACTTCAAACACTGATGGTTAGTGGAACCTGATAGACAAAGCTCACCGAAAGCCAAATCACAGTGATGCCTAAGAAAGAACATCAACGAGCATTACTGATGAGCAGAATCACAAGCATAATCGATGGTCAGAAACATAGTGTAAATTGACGGAGAAACCTGAGGAGAATTGGAGTGTTGACCAAAGCTATCAAAGAGTTAAACACCAAAATTACTTGAGTTCAAAAATGACAAAATATCTAGATGGTAGAGATAAATATAGACTTAACTAGTAGTTATCATTGTTTTCATCGACAAGATAAGCCAGAGATAAGTAAAGGATTTAAAGTTGTTTTTTCCAGTTGGCAAGAAGATCTCTGCAAGATAAAATAGGAGTTTTTCTTTAAATCTAATTGGCTAAAATTGTGGATCACACCAAGATCAAGAAAATCAAGAACCTAACAATGGTGATATCATGTATATTTAAGAGACAAACTTGATTCATTACGGGTCAAGGGGAGTAAATGAAAAAGAGGATGTTGAAGAGAAACTGATGAAGAGCAACTTCATACAGTCCTGATCAATCAAGCTAAGGAAAGAGCTAAAGTTTTATGTCGACACCGAGCAAAAGAGCACATCATCACTAAGTAGAAGTAAAGTGGAGCAAAGGTATTAACAGAGATATATTGATCAGATTAGTTTTATGAGGTTATAATAGATCTGAAAATATGCAAATATAAGTTGTATATGTGAAAATATCCTACTGTTTCAATTTAACCATTGATACAGAAAGTCTCTTAACCAAGCAATATTTAAAGGTCCTTTCTATATTGAGATACATCCACAAGAGTATCAAAAAGTTTGATCATAAAGATAGCATGAGATGCCAGATACCTATTGATAGGCCAAGTGAGTGTTTGATCAAGGAAGGTAGCATAGAGATGCCTCATATCAAGTGATAGACTAAACTTTTAAATCCTCTAACAAGGTCACACCTAACAATGTGTTTGTAACCTTTAATAGGGTTGGCTCTTCACCGAGATCACTTCAGAAGAGTGAAAATTTTGGGTTACCGGTCCCAAGTGGTTTTTCCCTTAACAGGGTTTCCACGTTAAAAATCCACGTGTCAATGTGTGTATGAGTCATTACTTTAGTTTTTTTCTTTACACATAGCTTAACTGGATTGATTGGTATACACTAGATAATTTACTGTCTTTTGGTAAATTAACAAACTGCTATTCGGTAAACATACAGTATAAGGTTTAACAAAGAATTCCAAGCAGTAGCAATTTGATAAACAAATTTGAAGGCTTTCATCTTATAGGACTGAAGATAACTAGAGGCTTAATATTGTGGTACCAAGTTTTAAGGGTTGATTATTGGAACACTTTTGAGGCCATTGATTCACCTCCCCCCCCCACCTCATTTATTACTAACAATTGGTATCAGAGCTTGTGTTCTTAGAAAGGGAGTTTAACAGCTCAAGCAAAAGATCACAAGATGAACAGACAAGATGTGCCCAAGTTGAATAAAGACAATTTTGCATCATGGAAAAGCAGAATAAGACTCCACCTATCAAGTATGGTTCAATACTTAGATACTGAATATGTGTTTCCTACAAGACCTCACACTCTTGATCAATTAAGAGTAAAGCATGAGCATAATTGCATGATGATATAACTTACATCATCACTCTCTGATGTTGAGTTTGAAGATGTCAAAACCTGCACCTCTACAAAGCAAATGTGGGATAAGTTGAAGCTGGTACATGGAGGAGATGCTAATGTACTAAGAGCCAAGGAAAAAAGCCTAAGAGGGAGGTTTGATGACCTAAGGATGAAAGAAGGAGAAAACATCACTCAGTATAGCTATAGAATCAAAGAGGTAGTTAATGCTATATGAGGAGTTGGAGGTGTACTTGAAGAGGAGATAGTGGTAAGTAAAATCTTAAGAACCTTACTGCTTGTATATGCTATTAGAGTTTCTGCTATTTAAGAAATGAGAGCAGTTGCAAACAATACAGTTACTCTAGATAGTCTGATTGGTGGACTGATTTCATTTGAGATGAATAAATTTGATAATAGTGTCTTACCATCTATAGAATCTGCATTCAAATATTCTTTAAAGATAAGTAATTCAGGTCATAGACATGCCATTAGAAATCATAGTGAAAGTGATAATGAGGATCAAGGACTTGATAATATTGAAGCACTAATGGCAAGAAGATTGCAGAGAGACAAAGGTAAATACATAGGTAAATTACCACTTGTATGTTTCAATTGTAAAGAGGTTGGACACTTTGCTGCAAGATGTCCAAAAAGAAGAAAATATGACAGAGGAAATGACAGATCATATGCGAAGAAGTTTGATAGAGGTGATAATAGAGATTACTGAAGCAACTGACAATATAACAAGAGAGATACCTAAGACTACAAGGACAAAGGGAAGAAATCTTGTTACCTATCTAAGAACAGAGTTGATGACACTGACACTGAATCTGAAGAAGACATTGAGATGGTATTTGTGGCCATGAAGGATGACTCAGACAAAGAAGGAGAAAGGTATGAAACAACACTCATATCTAAAGTTAGTAAGAATGATGTATGGATCATAGATAGTGGTTGCACTCACCACATGACCAGTGATAAACAAAAGTTTGAAACTTTTGAATACTATAATGGTGGTTCAGTAAGAATGGGTAATGATACACCCTATCCAATTGAAGGTAAAGGAACTATAATGTTGAATAACCTGATCAAATGTGAAAATGTTTACTGGGTAAAAGGACTAAATTATAATTTGTTAATTTTTTGTAATGTACCCACGGCACCCTTGATCCAATTTATTTAGCAAAAAGATGAAGATTTAAGGTCATATGGTGTCGATGGTCCTTACAGTTAGACCTGGCAGCCCCTACAGTGGTCTAGCAGTCCCTATGGTGGAACCTGGTAGTCCCTACAGTGGTCTGGCAGTGCCTACGGTGGAACTTGGCAGTGCCTACAGTGGTTTGGCAGTGCCTACGGTGGAACCTAGCAGTGCCTATAGTGGTCTGGCAGTGCCTACGATGGAACATGAAATGCCTACGGTGGAACTTGGCAGTGCCTACGGTGGTCTAAAAGTGCCTATGGTGAATCCTAGCAGTTCCTACGGTGGCCTAGAAGTGCCTACGATGGAACCTAGCAGTGCCTACGATGGTGGTGGAACCTGGCAGTGCCTACTGTGGTCTTTCAGTGCCTACAGTGGAACCTAGTAGTGCCTACGATGGTCTGGCAGTGCCTACAGTGGAGCTGGGTAGTGCCTATAGTGGTCTGGCAGTGCCTACGGTGGTCTGGCAGTGCCTACGATGGAACCTGGTAGTTCCTACGGTGGTCAAGAAGTCTATACATGCTATGTTTGCCCCTCGAGTTTGCTTCTTCGCTACAACACAATTTCTTAGCAATTCTCCAGATGTTAACAAATGCATAGAACAATAAAGTACTAGAAATGGAACAATTTCCAAGAGGTTATATTATGAATAATGAAGTACTTCAAATTTTCCAGATCTGATAAAAGTAGAACATGAAAGTAGAGCAGGGTGAGGGTTGAATCCCACTGAAACTGCAACAGGTCAAATAGGGAAGGTATTTCACTTTCGAAGTGGCGCACACCAAAACTCCAACTAGAATTCACAATAATAATAAAATATGAAACTCAACATATCTACAACTACCTACATGTCGGGCATAAATACCCCTTCAGAGAAACTCCTGAGGCTTTACAAAAGAACGCCAACCTAGTAAACACCTACGGACAACAATTAAATAAAAAGGGGCCCCCCATTAATTAATTAAAGGTCCTTAATAATATTTATTTTAAATAGGGACCAAATAATTAATTAACTTAATTAATTTATTCTCTATCAATTTGGGGACATTACAAATCCTCGCCGCCCAAAGATTGCTTGTCCTCAAGAAATTCGTCATCAAAACTCTAGGATCCCAAATTAAGCGCGGGCATTGATAATTGTATCTATTGAAACCCCCATGCAGCATCATGACCACACACATGCACCTGGAAGTAAGTGAGAAGAGTAAATCTCCATCAAGCTTCCACTATGCTACTCTAATATAAACGTTGCCATGCCCAAATTCACCAGGATCCCACTGAAGCCAATCATCACGTACATGGATGCTTAGGTCCCAAACTAAACACAGACATTGGTCGTAGTATCCATTGAAATCTTCATGCTGCCTCAGGATCACATGTGTATAATTTAATTCAGAGATGAGTAGATTGGCACCAAACTTGCGTTGTGACACTCTAATATAAACATTTCCATGTCCGGAGTCACCAGGATCCTATGGAAGCCAATTATACAAAACAACAGTGCTTAGATCCAAAGGGTAAACTATATAATCAACTAACTATAGAGGTTGCTCCTGCAAGGAATCATTAACAAAGTCTGCATCCCCAAGAGGCTGATCACCCACTGGTAGAACCGGCTCGTTCAGAGGATCACTAATAAAATCTATATTTCCATCAAGTTTATCATTGGGTATTGGCTCAATGATATTTGTGCAAACATCTTCTTTCAGCATCCTTTCCTTCATCTTGGACTCGAGTACCAAATAGATTTTGTCCTTGTAGTAAATGATGTAGTCAACCACCTTGTATTTTTCATCCTACACTTGACCATCCAATAGTTGGCATGCAAAAGTATACTTGGAGTATTCGACCAATAGATGTGCCTTCCAATTGGCTAAGGCCTAAGATAGAGGACATATGGCCTCACTCAGCGTCATAGTGTGATCTAAGTCAAAACTCTCAAACTTCCCAACAGGCTAGCAAGATCACTAGCTTTGATACCACTGTAATGTACCCACAGCACCCCTGATCCAATTTCTTTAGCAAAAAGACAAATATTGAAGGTCGTACGGTGTGGCTGGTCCTTACAGTTAGACCTGGCAGCCCCTACAGTGGTCTGGTAGTCCCTGCAGTGGAACCTAGTAGTCCCTATGGCAGTCTATCAATGCCTACGGTGGAACCTAGAAGTGCCTACAATGGTTTGGTAGTGCCTACACTAGAACCTGGCAGTGCCTACAGTGGTCTGGCAATGCCTACGGTGGAACTAGGCAGTGCCTACGGTGGTCTAGCAGTGCCTACAGTGGAGCCTGGAAGTGCCTACGATGGTCTGGAAATGCCTACAGTGGAACCTGGTAGTTCCTATGGTGGTGGTGTAAATGGCAGTGCCTATGGTGGTCTGGTAGTGCCTATGGTAGAACCTGGCAGTGCCTACGGTGGTCTGGAAGTGCCTACGGTGGAACCTGGCAATGCCTACGGTGGTTTGGCAGTGCCTACAGTGGTCTGGTAGTGCCTACGGTGGAGTCAGGCAGTGCCTACGGTGGTCTGGAAGTGCCTATACTAGAACTTGGTAGTGCCTACGGTGGTCTGGTAGTGCCTATGGTGGAACCTGGTAGTTCCTACGGTGGTCAGGAAGTTCGTACGTGCTATGTTTTCCCCTCGAGTTTGCTTCTTCGCTGCAACACAATTTCTTAGCAATTCTCCGGATGTTAATAGATGCATAGAACAATGAAGTACCAGAAATGGAACAATTTCCAAGAGGTTATATTATTTCACAATGAATTACTTTAGATTTTCCAGATCTGATACAAGAAGAACAAAGCAGAGTAGGGTGAGGGTTGAATCCCACCGAAACTGCAACATGCCAAATAGGGAAGGTCTTTCACTTCCGAAGTGGCGCACACTAGAACTCCAACTAGAATTCACAATACTAATAAAATATGAAACTCAACATATCTACAACTACCTACATGTCGGGCATAAATACCCCTTCAGAGAAACTCCTGAGGGTTTACAAAAGAATGTCAACCCAGTAAACACCTACGGACAATAATTAAATAAAAAGGGGCCCCCATTAATTAATTAAAGGTCCTTAATAATATTTATTTTAAATAGGGACAAAATAATTAATTAACCTAATTAATTTATTCTCTATCAATTTGGGGACATTACAGTGTTTCACAGCTAAACAATTCAGGTCACAGAGTAGCATTTGAAAATAAGAAGGCAAAGATCTTCAATGAATCAGGAAAGTTGATTAGAACTGGTGAGAAGACAAAAGGTAACCTTTTATATCTTGATGACATTAACCCCACTTTTTTGATGGCTAAAAACGAATACATATGGTTGTGGCACAAAATATTGTGTCATGTAAACTTTGACAATATGATAATGATAAGCAACAAAAGGAATATCAAAGGCTTATTGAACATGACTAAGCCTAAGCATATCATGTGCAAGAATTTTCAAAAAGGTAAGATGACAAAGTCTAGTTTCAATATTAAAACCCATACATCTAATGAAATTCTAGAATTATTCCATACTGATCTATCTGGACCCATGAGGACAAAGAGCTACTATGGAGATAGGTATTTTATTCTCTTTGTTGATGATTATTCTATAATGATGATAGTAATATTTTTAAAAGATAAATCAGAAGCATTCAATATGTTTAAATGGTATAAGGCTATGGTAGAAAAACAAAGTGAAAATAAATTAAAATGCTTAAGGTCAGATAGAGGAGGAGAATTTACTTCAGATGAATTCACTAAATATTGCAATGAGCATGGAATTAAAAGATGGGTTTCTGCACCAAGAACACCACAGCAAAATGGAATTGCTGAGAGGAGAAACATATCAATTGTTGACTGTGCAAGAACATTAATGATTGAGAAAAGCATCACTCAAACTTTCTAGAGGGAAGCTGTCAGTATTGTTGTATACACATTAAACAGAGTGCAATTGAAGGACACAAAGAAGACACCCTATGAGCTTTGGTATGGTTATACACCCAATGTAAGTTACTTCAGAATCTTTGGTAGTTAATATTATATTTTGAAGGATGAAAGAAATGGAAAACCAGACTACAAAAGTGAAGAAGGTATCTTTGTAGGGTATTCAACCAAAAGCAAGGATTATAAATGTCTTAACAAGTCATCTAACAAAATCATTGAAAGTTCAAATGTGAAAATAGTTGAATTTGCAGAAAAGAATGATAAGGAAAGCAAAAAGGAACCAAGGGACTACAACAAGTTTGTTTATATAGAACCTGACACTCTACCTGAGCAACAGTGTATCACTCCTGAGCAACTAAATATTGCACCTGAGCATTAGGCTACAATTACTGAAAGTCAAGAAAATCCTCAAGATGATGTTCCAAGCGATGGAGATTAGAATGAAGGTCAAGAAGCTAATCAAAATGATGAACATAGAGCTGAACCGAAACTTTCCAAGTATGTCAGAAGACATCATCCATAGAATCAAATCATAGGAGACAAGAAGGCTTGAACAAGAACAAGAATTAAATCACTAAACATAAGATGTTTACTTTGTGATTTTGAGCCTAAAACTATTAATAGTGCACTTGAGAATTAAGAATGGGTCAGTGCTATGAATGAAGAAATATAACAGATTGACAATAATAATACATGGACACTAGAACCAAGACCAGATGACAATAATGTCATTGGTACCAAATGGATATTCAGAAACAAGCTGAATGAGAATTTGGAGAAGTCACCAGAAACAAAGCAAGATTAGTAAGCAAGGGATATGCACAAGAAGAAGGTATTGATTATGGTGAAACCTTTGCACCCATTGCTAGAATAGAAGGAGTTAGAATCTTACTTCCTTATACTGCATTCAAGGGATTCAAGGTTTACCAGATGGATGTCAAATCTGCATTCCTAAATGGAATGCTTGAAGAAGAGGTATACATTGAACAATGATAAGGGTTTGTTGATCCAGAAAAGAGAAACATGGTATATAGACTACATAAAGCCTTGTGTGGATTGAAACAAGGACCTAGAGCCTAATATGAAAGACTTCACTCCTATCTCATTAGCATTGAATTTGTTAGAACAAGTGAAAATAGCAATTTGTACTTAAAAGAAGATACCGATGGTAATATTCTGATTGCTGAAATTTTTGTAGATGATATCATTTTTGGGGGGAAATGAATTGTTATGCAAATCCTTTGCTAATGAAATGAGCAAAGAATTTGAAATTTCTATGTTTGGGGAGATCAAATTCTTTCTTGGTCTATAGATTCTTCAACAAGATGCAAGCATTTATATCACTCAGTCCAAATACATCAAGGAAGTGCTGAAGATATTCAAGATGGAAGATTCCAAACCATTTGGAACACCTATGGCTACTAGATGTAAGCTGACAAAAGAAGACAAATCCAATGAGGTAAACCAAACCTTTTATAGATCTATGATTGGAAAACTAATGTATGTTGTTCATACCAGACCAGATATAGCACATGCAGTGGGGATAGTTGCAAGATTCTCTGCTAATCCCAAAGAATCACATATGAATGTTGTCAAGAGAATTCTGAGATATGTGAAGAACACCGATGACTATGGATTATGGTACAAAAGAGAAGGAAATTTTGAGCTACAATTCTATACAGATGTTGATTGGGTTGGAAACATTGATGACTGAAAGAGTACAATTGGAGTAGCATTCTTCATGGGTGACAGAATTTTCACATGGATAAGAAAGAAATAAGGATGCATCTCTCAGTCTACTACAGAAGTAGAGTATGTGGCTGTTGTTGCAAATTTCTCAAATATTGCATGGATCAAATAGTTATTGGAAGGTATGAATATGAAGATAATAGAACCAATAATTATCTACTGTGATAATACCAGTGCAATTAACATTTCTAAGAATCCAGTCACGCATTCTAAGACTAAGCGTATTGATATCAAGTATCACTATCTGAGAGAACAAGTGAAAGCAAAGGAAGTGTTACTGGAATATGTTCAATCAAAGGAATAGTTAGATGATATATTCACCAAGCCATTACCGAAAGATACATTTGAGTACCTGAGATAGAGACTAGGGGTCCAACCCTTGTCTATAGGCCAATAAGCTGACTAGGAGGTTGCATCAACCTATACCAAATTTGAAGATCAATCATGTTGATGCAAACATTGAGATGGACAGCAACAGATACATTTGTACATAGCAAGGTACAAATCTACACCGAACACCAGAGACATTGTATTGTTGATGGATAGGGAAATTCAAGGAATATATGATGTAAAGGATGGAAGATGATAAAAACAAGGAGAAGTGTTTTTATTTGGCATTATTGTCAAAGGGAGAGAATTATCTCATTATCATCGGGGAGATATTTTTCCATTATTATAAAGGGAGAGATATGATAAAGGGAGAGATTATCTCATTGATTATCTTATTGAATCATAAGGGAGAGATTATCTCATTGATCACAAAAGATTATATCATTATCCGTGAAGTGAAGTTCTTGAGATTCAAAAGGAAGAGTTAATCAATATTCTAAGGGAGAGAAATTGATTACATATGAAATATCCATCTAAGGGAGAGAATTAACAAAGGGAGAGAGTTCATACAGAGAGAGAGAGATTGTTGTCAAAGGAAAAAGATATTATCAAGAAGAGGAATAGTCAAGGCAGGGCACATATCAGAATAGAGATAGAAGATGCTACATCTATCAAGTGAAGGGATTGAAGATTGAAGACAATCTTACTACAAGAAACAAATCTAAGCTATGTGAGCTTACCGAGAGAAGAAAATTTGTAATAGTTACATTAGGAAAGCTTGATGAAACTATATATTTCATATTGTATTAGTCCCAGTGTAGTATGATAATGTAGTATGTTGCCATCAATGCCAAAGGGAGAGATTGATGACATGTAATTGATTGAATATTTTAAGATGTTAAGTTGATCACCAAAATACAGAAAGATAATGCAAGACATTAAATAAATTAATGGATTGTATTTTCATTGATGTCAACTTGATATAATCTAATCGGTTATAATCAAAGTATCAAAGACTTCAGAGAATTAAAGAGATAAAGATTATGCTTTCAGTAATGTATAAAAGACAAGTATTCACAATGTGACTTCAAACACCGATGGTCAGTGGAACCCGATGGAAAGAGATCACTGAAAGCCAAGTCATAGTGATGCCTGAGCAAGAACACCGACGAGCATTACCAATGAGCAGAATCACAAGCATAACCAATGACCAAAAACATAGTGTAAACCGATGGAGAAGCCCGACGAGAATTGGAGTGTTGACCAAAGATATCAAAGATTCAAACACCAAAATTAAATTGAGTTCAGAATTGACAAAATATCTAGTTGGCAAAGTTAACTATAGACTTAATTGGTAGTTATCATTGTTTTCATCGACAAGATAAGCTAGAGATAAGTAAAGGATTTAAAATTGTTTTGTCCAGTTGGCAAGAAGATCTTTGCAAGATAAAATAGGAGTTTTTCTTTAAATCTAATTGTCTAAAATTGTGGATCATGCCAAGATCAATAAAATCAAGAACCTAACAATAGTGATATCATGTCTATTTAAGAGACAAACTTGATTCATTATGTATCAAGGAGAATGAATAAAAAAGAGGATGTAGGAGAGAAATTGATGAAGAGAAACTTCATACAGTCCTGATCAATCAAGTTGAGGAAAGAGATAAAGTTTTCTGCGGACACTGAGCAAAAGAGCACACCATCACCAAACAGAAGTAAAATGGAGCAAAGGTATTAATAGAGATATATTGATCAGATTAGTTTTATGAGATTACAATAGATCTGAAACTCTACAAATATAAGTTGTATATGTGAATAGATCCTACTATTTCAGTTTAACCATTGATACAAAAAATCTCTTAACCGAGCGGGATTTAAAGATCCTTTCTATATTTAGATACATCCATAGGAGTATAAAAAATATTGATCATGAAGATAGCATGAGATTCTAGATACCTATTGATAGGCCAAGTGAGTGTTTGATCAAGGAAGGTAGCATAGAGATGCCCGATATCAAGTGACAGACAAAACTTTTAAATCCTCTAACAAGGTCACACCTAACAGTGTGTTTGTAACCTTTAACAAGGTTGGCTCTTCACCGAGCTCACTTTAGAAGAGTGAAAATTTTGGGTTACCGGTCCCAAGTGGTTTTCCCCTTAACAGGGTTTCCACATTAAAAATCCATGTGTCAATGTGTTTATGAGTCATTAATTTAGTTTTTTATTTACACATAGCTTAACTGGATTGATTGGTATACTCTAGATAATTTACTATCTTTCGGTAAATTAACGGACTTCTATTCGGTAATGTAAGGTAGAAAAATTGATTGTTAATAGAATAAGAGTGTTTTGATACTCAAATCACTTATCACCTTACATTTAATGTTTATAGTGGAGGGATAAATAATATATTCCCCTTTATTCTCAAATGCACAAAGGAAGGATCCAAATTGATCAACCCAAAAAGGATCAATGCATAAATGAATCAATCTATTGGAAATGAGAATAAAGAAGGAGATCCTAGGTTTCCCTCTTAAAATGTGTGTGAATGAATGTAAATTTGTGATAGATTTAGAATGATTAAGGATTTAAATTGAAATGGATAGGAGAAATGCACTAACCCTGAAATATTGTAGATCAAAGAACATTGTTTTTTGAGGTCTGTACTCTATTTGTGGAAAATATGAAGTATGACCCAGAACTGAAATGCAGAGACGAACAAAACCCAGAAATCTTTTTTTGATCTGACACCATCTTGTGAAAAAGGTTGACCTTGACCCACAAATGTCACCCCTGACCCAATAATCTCAACCTTGACCTGCACAGGTCTGACAGAAAATCTGTTCGCGGATTTGGAAAGGTTGCCGAAAAGGGTATCCATAACTGAGTTCAAATCCACAGTCCTGAACCTGTACCTACAAGAAAAAGAGGTTTATTTGTTGGGGGGGAGGGATTTGCCTTAGTCAAACCCCAATTTAATAATTAACCTTGAAATCAATAATTGAAATAATAATGCTAGTAAGTAGTAGAATTGAATCTAACAATGAAGCTATGATATTCAATGGACATGCAATTGTAATTCTAGTGTAGAAAAATATGTAAATATGAAAGCATGGACTTTAGAAACCATAAACCTCCATGATTGTATGCTTGGAATCCACCTTGAAGAGATGATGAAAGATTCTTTAGGATGTACAAAGGATCTTGAAGGAAGATCACACCATCATGATGGCTAGATCTAGGGCTTGAATGATAAATCTTGAATGCTTGAGCCAAATCCCTTCAAAGGCTTGAAAGCTTGAATCCTTGATCTTCAATGGAGAACTTGAATGCTTGAGATGAAAACTTGAACACCTTGAAAGCTTGAGAACATGTATAACAATGGATTCTTGAACCTTTTGCTTCTTGACAAAATCTTGGCTAGAGCTTTTTGCACTTAGAAGACTTAGAGAAAATGAGAGAGAAAGGCTTCCTTTTATATGAAACTAGGGAAAAATCTTCTAAAGAGGCCAACATAGGAGAATTAAATTATAATTAGACCCATTCCCCTATAAGAGGACATATATTAAATATAATTTAGTATTTTTCACTTCGGAACCCAAAACAGTCGACCCAGAAGCGGGAAAAATGAATTTTTGATGACCTCCAGCAACCGACAAGCTTCCAGATTTGGAAGGGGGACCCAAGTCAAGGTCGAGGTCGACCCTGACCTATGTCAAGTTTGAGTTTGACCCTAACCTAGGTCAAGGTTGAGGTCGACCTTGACCCAGGGGGTCAGAACCCCTGGAAAAAGTGCCAGGTGGGATAGAAGGTGCCCGGAGAGGCCCAATCAAGGTCCTAAATAGACACATAAGTAGGAGATGATGTAGAAAGGAGGGGATAGTATGATGGTGGTAAAAAAAATCCCATAAGGAGGTATAAACTTTCTTAACATGGAAGTGTTTCCATTTTAAGATGATACATTAAGCCCCCACTTTAGCGGAAGTATGGAAATCAAACATGCTTTCGGTAAAGTTAGAAGAAAGACTCTGGTGGATCGCAACAAGGTAGAATATCACTAATTCAAGTAAATGAGCCCCTAGACCAAGGATTATAACTCAACATATATGCATAAAGATATGGAAGTAAAGAGAAATTAATCATAGGAAACATACATGACCACATAAGCAGGACAAGAGAAACACTATAGATAACATAGCTTCATGATCTAATCCTACTAGCATGAAAGCAAAAAAGAGAGAAAAGAGACAGTGAGTACCTCACCTAGTAATATGCCCACCTTACTATGAATCACCAAGGAGGGAGAGCTCAACAGGTTCACCCATAACCTATGCTTGTAATTGTAATGCATCTTCTGACGGCTTTTGAAAATATCCATAGATCCACATTCTTGTATCACTCTGAATATAAAACGCATGTCTTTTTAGGATTTAGCAACTTATGTGCGTTACCTTCCAAGGATTTAGCATATTGAAAATTGTAAAAGGGGTGCATATCTCTTTAGGATTTAGCAACTTATGTGTATTACCTTATGAGGATTTAGCAACAATAAAAGTAAAAATGTGTGTCCCTTCAGGATTTAGCAACTTATGTGCATTACCTTCCGAGGATTTAGCAAAAATAAAAGTAAAAATGTGTGTCCGTTCAAGATTTAGAGACTTATGTGCATTACCTTTCGAGGATTTAGCATGCTACAAAATGTAAATTAATGTAAACTATAGTACAAGGGAGACCCTATATATTCCCCCCTCCTTATCATGACTACATACTAGGCAGGATAAGGAAGAGAAAGAGGATACCTACTTCACAAGGTAAGGAGATATCCATCTTTACAACAATGTATACCATATTATTAGCAAATAATCTTGACCCTTACATTCAAGAACATAGATAATCATGAAATGGATGTCACTTATGGAAAAAGGATCCTCAAAAAGGGAAGAGATCTTATCAATAAGAGCCTCCCCATAGAGGAGTGTTTAGGATAAAATGTCATCTTCTAAAGAAAAGAGGGACCAAAGATTCAATCATAAAGCCCCCTGTAATCAAGAGGAAGAGGAATCTCAGAATGAAGGAATCAAACTCTATCCCAAAGCAAGAGCAAGAGTTTATCAAAAGAATAATTTTCAAAATAAAGAAGAGGTGATGACCTAGGACAATAACCTTCCATATAAGAGGGTATCCATAGTCAAAACATACATCTTTATAAGAAAATAATGTTATATGATAAAAAAATTCCACTAAGCTAAGGAAATTAGATCCTTAGATAGAGGAAGAATGAAAATACCTTGCCCCCAATGGGTGAAAGCAAGGGATATATCAAATTATATCAAGAGATTTCATAGCAAAGAGATATCGTGTGAGAAGTGAAAAAAGTAACCCTTGTGAGGGATAGCACATTATTTAGTTTCCAAGGTGAGAGATTTATCAACCATGGAAACTCCATGTTAAACAATGAAATAGGTTATGATCAAGGACATAGATCCTCAATGCAAACTAAAATTTTCATGTATGATTGGATATCACATAATAGATAGATACTACTTAACTAAGGGAAAAGTGGATCCTGGGAAGACAGAAAACAAGGGGATGGCATCCTTGCCCCCCAAGTGTAGGGACAAGGATGAAAGGGGACCTATTATATCATTCACAACACTATGAAATACAATGAGACCCCAAAGATTAGGTTAACATTGTTTACATAATATGGAGTTCCATAATAGGAACATAAATGTTATTTAGAGAAAATAGGATTGAAATATAACTCATTGCCATATGATATATAAATAATTTTACTATTGATGAGCTGCCTAATCTTATAATGTAAAGCTTGATATTCATTAGAGTGATCATGAAATCTATAATAGAAACAAAAAGGAAGAATTTTCAAGTATAGACTACGTTTCTTTTTGTGTTTAGGTCTAGTAACCTCTTGGTCAAATTCCTTCATAGGGTCATCATGTTTTGAAATGTTATTTGAGATGTTGGTAACAGTGCTATGTTGTTGAGGATTAAATCCCAATCCATAAGAATGCTCATGTCCCTCATTCTGTAAGGGCATTTGAATTCCCTGTTTATGCTGAGTACATCCTTGACTATGGAATCTTTGTTTAACTAGTAAATGATAAACATGACCATAACAATAAGCCATATGAAAAGAAGTCAATTGAACTCCAATAGTCACTAAGTTATCATTAGTATGTTTGATAGATTCACAAGAAGGAAAAGAGGAATACATCCTAGGAGAAGATGAGGTAGGAGATTGATTCTCCATAGGATCATCACTAAGAGGGAGAGCATTAAGGGAATTCATATCATTCCCCGCTAATGTCTCATTACTAGAAGAAATCCCAAATGGAGGTAAAGAATCTATAATGTTTTCTTCTTTCTCTAAAATGTCTACATAAGGAGAGTGTGTTTTAGAAAAAGAGTCATCATCATGTATGAATAAGTCATCCATTAATGAATCACCCTCTTGTATCAAAGCATCTTCACCAGGAGGAGATAAAGCAATATCTTTATCTAAGGGTTCATCCCAAAAAGTAGAATCATCCCTAATGGCTTCATGAGGAAGAGAGTAATCAACATCCAAATCCAAAGGTTCATCCCAAATAGGAGGATTATCCTCCCTATCAATAAAATCACATTGTAGGAGCGCCTAAAGCTTGATCCCTAAAGGGGGAAGAATTATATTCTAAAGTAGGCTCATAGAAAAGACATATATTAGGAGAAGAAGTAACATCTATCCTTAACTCACTTCTATGGTAAA
>MU223339.1:837068-851044 GCA_018584345.1 Thuja plicata | reverse complement strand
AGAATTATATTCTAAAGTAGGCTCATAGAAAAGACATATATTAGGAGAAGAAGTAACATCTATCCTTAACTCACTTCTATGGTAAAGGTCAATTGAAGAGATTGTAGAGGAGGATAAAATAGGAATAAGATCAATGGAGATCTTATTTTAAAAAATTTCACCCTCACTTCCATGTACCTCATTAGGGTATCTATCCTCTTTAGCAACAAAAGCCTCATCAAAGTATTCAAAATAAAAATCATACATGTTGAACACAAAGTAATATTACAAGCATGAAATTTTTTTTTGTATTTTTAAAGAAATTTTGTGATCTTTATGAGTTTTGAAATATAAATTTAAGAGCATAAAATAAAACCTACTTCTATATGTATGCAATATCTAATATGAAATGCAAATCTAACACCAAAAAGAAAGAGTTGTCTATCGCAGGTTCACCAAAATGTAAAGGAAGAAAATGATTGTTAATTAGAATAAGAGTGTTTTGATACTCAAATCACTTATCACATTAAATTTAATGTTTAGAGTGGAGGGATAATTAATATATTCCCCTTTATTCTCAAATGCACAAAGGAAGGATCCAAATTGATCAACCCAAAAAGGATCAATGCATAAATGAATCAATCTATTGGAAATGAGAATAAAGAAGGAGATCCTAGGTTTCCCTCTTAAAATGTGTGTGAATTAATGTAAATGTGTGATAGATTTAGAATGATTAAGGATTTAAATTGAAATGGATAGGAGAAATACACTAACCTTGAAATATTTCAGATCAAAGAATATTGTTTTTTGATGTTTGTACTCTGTTTCTGGAAAATGTGAAGTATGTCCCAGAACGGAAATGCGGAGATGAACAAAACCCAAAAATATTTTTACGATCTAACACCATCTTGTGAAAAAGGTTTACCTTGACCCACAAATGTTACCCCTGACCCAATAATCTTGAAGTTGACCTACACAGGTTCGATAGAAAATTTGTTCGCGAATCCTGAAAGTTTGCCGAAAAGGATATCCAGATATGAGTTCAAATCCACAATCTTGAACCTATACCTGTGAGAAAAAGAGGTTTTTTTGTTGGGGGGAGGGGTTTTCCTTAGTCAAACCCCAATTTAGGAATTAACCTTGAAATAAATAATTTAAATAAGAATGCTAGCAAGTAGTAGAATTGAATCTAACAATGAAGCTATGATATTCAATGGACATGCAATTCTAATTCTAATGTAAACAAATATGTAAATATGAAAGCATGGAATTTAGAAACCATAAACCTCCATGATTGTATGCTTGGAATCTACCTTGAAGAGATGATGAAAGAGTCTTGAGGATGTACAAAGGATCTTGAAGGAAGATCACACCATCATGATGGCTAGATCTAGGGCTTGAATGATAAATATTGAATGCTTGAAAGCTTCAATCCTTGATCTTCAATAGAGAACTTGAATGCTTGAGAGGAAAAATTGAACACCTTGAAAGCTTTAGAACATGTAGAACAATGGATGCTTGAAAATTTTTCTTCTTGACAAAATCTTGGTTAGAGCTTTTTGCACTTAGAAGACTTAGAGAAAATGAGAGAGAAAGGCTTCCTTTTATATGAAACTAGGGCACAATCTTCTAGAGAGGCTGAAATAGGAGAATTAAATTCCAATTAGACCCATACCCATAGAAGAGGACCTATACTAAATATAATTTAGGATTTTCCACTTCAGAACCCAAAATAGGCAAGAAAAATGAATTTTTGATGACCTCTGGCAACTGACAAGCTTCTAGATTTGGAAGGAGAACCCAGGTAAAGGTCAAGGTCAACCCTGACCTAGGTCAAGGTTGAGTTTGACCCTGACCTAGGTCAAGGTCAAGGTCAACCTTGACCCAGGGGGTCAGAACCCCTGGAAAAAGTGCCAGGTGGGATAGAAGTTGCCCGGAGAGGCCCAATCAAGGTCCTAAATAGACACACAAGTAGGAGAGGATGTAGAAAGGAGGGGAAAGTATGATGGAGGTCAAAAAAATCCCCTCAAGAGGGTTAAATGTTCTTAACATGGACGTGCTTCCATTTTAAGATGATACAGGTAAACATACAGTATAAGGTTTAACAAAACATTCTGAGCAGTAGTAATTTGATAAACATATTTGAAGGCATTCATCTTATAGGACTGAAGATAACTAGAGGCTTAATATTGTGGTACTAAGTTTTAAGGGTTGATTATTGGAACACTTTTGAGGCCACTGATTCACNCCCCCCCCCCCCCCCCCCCCCCCTCTCAGTTTTACTAACAATAAGAGAGTATCACTTCTATATCAGTGATGATCATACTCATTTGTTAGAGTTTATGCACTTTGATGCTTTATAGTTTAAGGGAAAGAGATATAAGATACAACCAACACATAATATGGTCAGACAATTTCACCTCACAATTCAAGAATGCAAGGATGTCCATTGGTTGACTAGGATACATGTGACAAGTAGTGTGAAACATTTTTGGAATTTCACTAAGGTTGGGCATGGAAAGGGAGAGCATGATGGTGTGGGAGAATGTGTAAACAGAGCTCTTTCCAGAGAGGATTGAAGTACAAATGTGGAATAGTGTTAATGGATGCAAAACAAATTGTGTAATGGTGTAACTCTATGATGGGACCAAGTAATGTAGGTAATTCAATGGTTTGTAGATATTATTGGATGATACGTGAATCTAACATTGAAAACTATCTATATTGTTGTACACTTACAAAATCAAGTAACATGAATTAATTTAGAAGTTCAAATGTAACGTTGTTAGCTATTTATACTAGTCAAATTGCATGTTTTTCTCTTTGTGTATGAACTTTCTGTGGAAGGAATGTGGATCAAAAGAGTGGGTTGACTATGATGAACTATAACTAATTGAATGTTTGAAGATGATAATTTGATGATCACCGAGCTGCAAAAGTGAATGCAAGACATTAAATCTGTTAATGTATTGTATTGTCATTGATTTCAACTTGATATGGTTTGATTATTCAAACACATATCGATCATAACCTTAAAGAGATGAAGAAACAAAGTTTATGTTATCGGTGAAACAATAAAGTTAGTATACACCGAGTGATAGTGAACACCGATGGACAGTGTTACCGAGCAAGTGTAACTGAGAAAGATTATACTGAGCAAGTGTATACCGAACACCGCAGTAAACTAAAGTTGTTACCAAGCATAACTAGAGTCATTGACCGAACAGAACTAAAGTAAAAGAATGAAAAAACTACTTAGCTGGTAGAGATATATTTAGAGATTGATTGATTCATTGATTGATTACTTTATTCTTAACGATCAGTTAAACTAAAGCATAGAATATATTTAAAGCATAGTTATCAAGGAGAGATCTATAAAATAAAACTAAAGCAGAGCTTTACGGGATAAAGAAAGCATGGCAATTTTTATGGATCAAGAAGTGATCTACGACAAAAACAAGGAGATTGAGTGGCTAATCATGTCTATATAAAGAGACAAGGAATTCATTATAAAAGAGAGGAATGTTGAATATATTCTGGTGAAGATTGAATTCTTCATGTAGATCTAATCATACAGGTTAAAGAATAGAGCCAAGAAATTTTGCAGACACCGAGGAACAGAGGATAGAGCATTCACCGAGAAGAAGGAAGAAAGAATGAAAGCAAAGGAACTGAAGTGAACATTGATCAAAGAGGGATTATTGGACTAACAATAGATCTTAATATCTACAAGTTAAAGTTGTATTATTGAACAGATCATTTACTATATCAGTTTAACCATTGATTCAGAAAATATCTTAACCGAGTGGGATTTAACAGTCCTTATTGTATTGAGATACTCAAGAGTATCAAAAGGTTTTCTTGTTGACATCATAGTGAGTGCTAGGTCAAAAGACAAACTATTAGTTTTAAATCCTCTAACAAGGTCGCACTTAATAGTGTGTTTGTAACAGGTTTGGCTCTTCACCGAGCTCACTTTAGAAGAGTGAAAATATTTTGGGTTACAGGTCCCAAGTGGTTTTTCCCCTAACAGGGTTTCCACGTTAAAATCTGTGTCAAATGTGTATATGGTTTATTGCATTGATATTTTGCTTTACACATTATTGAAACTAGATTGGTCGGTTAACACTAATTTTATTTACTGGTATTTGGTAAAGTCTAGAAAAGATAAACAGTATATCTTACCAAGCAGCTTATATTTGTGAAAGTTATTTAAGGCACACACCTTGATGGGCTGAAAGATAACTATTGGGTATTATATTTAAAGATAAGTTTTAGGTTGGATTTTTGGAATTAATATTTAAGGCCACTGATTCACCCCCTGCCTCCTCTCAGTTATTCCAACAGACTAATGGTCTTGTAGAAATTTTCAACCCCTTGATAAATATCAAATTCCTAGATCACTACAATTGAACCAAATTCAAGCATCGGTGGATTTTGACCATGTATCTGATCTAGTTGAACTAGGTAATTTCTCAATTTATAACTTAGGTAAAATCAATTTTAAGCTCATTATATTATAGTTCTAGTTGATTTTGTTATTATCTTATCCTTCTATAAAATGCATTTCATGTTTATGCAGTTATTATAGATTAGAACAATGAAGAAGGAATAAATTGCTTTTTGTTTTGTTGTATTGAAGCAAAATAAATTGACAAATACAATCATTAATGGAGAGGGTATTGAGTACCCAATAGGATCTATTGTTGTGACAAGGAAATGGCTTAGAAGGAATCTTATCAAAAAATCTAACATGTAGTTTTTTGAGGACTTTGAGACCTCTTAAACTCATTTTATTACACTTTATGTTGATTTTGGTATTATCTTCTCCTTCTATAAAATGTAGGTACCCTAAAAAAAATTATAGTGCATGGTTGTTTGAGGACTTTGAGACACATAGACATATTCTTCATTACTCTAACCTTGTTGTTGCAAAAAATATTTAATTGATTAAGTATCGTGGTAGACCTCTTAACAAGAATCTGTGGAAAGTTTGTGAATCTGATTATGAGGAAATACTTGACACAATAAAGGTTAGAGTTGATATAGAAGGTTCACTTCATTAATTTTTGGCCATCTAGAAGAATGATTCTACAAAATGGTAGAATAATTTTAACATTGTTGTATATATGTTTTTTGAAATGTTGTAACTTGATTTTAATTTATATATAAAAATGGTCATGAGGTGCTCTATGTTCATATTTGGAGGCCAAATTATATATATGTTCATGTTGATCTAGAAGGTTCACTTAATCAATGTGCACTCTAACAAATTCACCCAACACACCAATCTCACTTTTAGGCCTTCTAAGCTTGCATACAATGAGGGTTTATTAAAAATGTCACTTTCAAACCTCTCCAAATTCTACAAACACCTTAGACACATTCAATTAGGTCTTCCTAAGCCCTCCAAACCTTCACAAGTCACAATTCATTACATTTCTTGTAAAGTCTATGTTTTTAACTCCATTTTCAACCCCCAACTTCAATGAAACTCAACTAGGGCATCAAGCCCAAGTCCAAGGACACTTTTAAACAGACCTTACAAGGAATCAAAAGGTCTTGAATTCATCTTCATTTGGCTTCCAATCAACCATCCTTGAGCCCAAGGGAAACATAATTCAATAAGAATTTTGACAGATCATGCCCAACATGAGTAACCTAGCTTCCCAGGTCCTGTAAATGAAATGGTATTGATGAATAAGTATTTCTAATTGAAATATTTATGGTGTATGAATGATGTGCATGACCGTATTATTTTCCTGACAATGAGTCAATTTGAGGCTTCATTTCACTTTGCTCAGTTGATAATTCCACAACACTTGTTACTTCTTTGTATGATTTTTTTTGTCAGTGTACATGTGCACTAAAGAGCTTCTGTCACTGCTTAAGTTATTAGTATATGGAATGCATTCATCATCATCATCATCATCATCTAACATAGGCTCTCACACATATCTTACTTCTTATGATTTTACATAGTTAGGAGACACAAGGGACATCATCGGTAGGGTATGTCGTTGAGCATTGTGACATGCTAAGAGGAAAAGTGGGACCATTACTAGGGTAAACCCACCCAAACGGATGTGACCAAGGTATCAGTTTGTGCCCATGATGAACATAATGTGATATGGGCTACTTGGAAACTTTGCATTAAGTGCATCTGACACTTTTTGTATGGACAAAAAAATTGTTTCCCTATAAAAATGACTTCGAGTCTTCAAAAACCAAGATAGGTTATAGTAGAGTGGCCTAATACAACCCTATAGGTTCAAATAGATTGTGCACAGGTGCTACATTTGCAAGAAACAATCTGTCAAAGTTTAGTAGTTTTTTGCACTTAGGGTACACAAGGGACATCACCTATAGGGTATGTCACTGAGCATTTTGGCATGTCAAGAGGACAAGTGGGACCATTCCTAGGGTAAAACCACCTAATTAGATTTGATTAAGGTATCAGTTTGTGCCCACGATGAATAGAATGTGATATGGGATACTTGGCAACTTTGCACTAAGTGCATCAAACACTTTTTGCATAATCAAAAGAATTTCTACCCTGCAAAAATGACTCTAAGTCTTCAAAAAAAAAAAAAAATTATTGTTGAGGGGTCTAAAATGGCCCTATAGGTTCAAAAGGATCATACACAGGTGCCACAATTTGCAAGAAATAGTCCATCAAAGCTCGATTGATTTTTGCACTTAGGGTACACACGGTACATCATCGGTAGGGTATGTTGTTGAACATTCTAGCGTGCCAAGAGGAAAAGTGGGACCCTTCCTATGATAAACCCACCCAAATAGACATGATTAAGGTCTCATTTTGTTCCCATGACAAATAAAATTAGATATGTGCTACTTGGCAATTTTGCACTAAGTGCATCTGACACTTTTTGCATGAACAAAAAAATTGTTGCCCTGTAAAAATAACTCTGTGTCTTCAAAACATGAGATAGGTTATTGTAGAGGGACCTAACACAGCCATATAGGTTCAAATGGATCATGTAGAGGTTCCATGGTTTGCAATAAAAATTCTGTTAAAATTTGATAGTTTTTTGCACGTAGGGTACACAAGGGACATCGTTGGTAGAGTCTGTCGTTGAGCGTTCTGGCGAGCCAAGAGGAAAAGTGGGACCATACCTAGGGTAAAACCACCCAACCAAATATGATTGCAGTTTTGTTTCATGCCCAAAATAAATAAAAAACATGATATGGGACACTTGGCAACTTTGCACTAAGTACATCAGACACTTTTTGCATGAACATACAAATTGTTGCCCTGCAAAAATGATTCTGATTCTTCAAAAAATGATGGGTATATGCACGAAGATGGGGGACTAAAAAGGTCCCAAATTCCTTTTTGGTCCCCAAAAGAGCATAGTGCGTGCATGTTAAAGTGTGCACGCGCTATGGCATGGATTGCCCAAGCCTTAGGCTTGGTCAATTCAAACCATAGTGTGTGCGCATTTTAGGGCATGCGCACTATAGGGTGTATGCCCTATGTTAGAAAAAAAATGATAAATGGAGAGAGGGGTGACAAGGGAGGAGAGAGAAAGGGTAAGAAAGGAAGTTCTAGAGGGAGAGAAGTGGAGAGATAGAGGGTGGCATCATGAGAAGGGTAGAGAGAGAGAGTGTGTGTGTGTGTGTGATCTCTCTCTCTCTCATGTATCTCTCTCTCTCTCATCTTCTCTTCCTCTCTCCTCCTATTCTTCTCACTCTCTTACTCTCTCATTCTTTCATTTGCCCTACCCCAACTCTCTCTCTCTCTCTCTCTCTCTCTCTCTCTCAAAAGGATTGCATTATGGTTTACATAGTGCTTGTGTGCTACAGGGCATACGTGCTCTAGCGCGTGCACACTATGTAAATCATAAACTTAAATAGCGCTACTGTGCTATAGCACATGCGCACTTTTAAGTACTTAGAAATTTACCAATCCTAAGGCTTGGATTTTCCTTGGAGATCCAACCCAAAGGCTTGGAGGATTCAAATATGTCTGAGACGTGTTTTCCAGCAAACCTACAAAAAATTACTTTTTTTCTTGTGTGCTCCCCGTCAGGTTTACGCCTGGTTCAATAATGATAAAATCAGATGACATGATATTATAGATCTCTTTGTTAGCTATCTAACCATATAATTTATTTTGAATTCTCATTATGTTAATCTTTTCAACTCTACTTTCTTTTGCAAGTATGTCTGATTTTTGTCAAAAACCAATGTGTATTCATTTGGGCTTAGATTTTGGCTCGTTCGTCGAATTTTGAAATAAATTATATTTTCAGAAACTAGACTCCATTCTACACACTTTAAATAAAAAAATAAGTTTTGATTTTTGATTAGTTTTCAATGATTTCTAGGGGGAGCACACAGAAATTTCACATTTTCAGGATGTGTCCACTTCGAAAAATCACAAAAAAATCATACTTTCATCAAAAAATTAGTAGAAAAATCCAAGATAAACTAGGTGGTGTTAGCTAATTTCTCACTGGAGTGATTAAATCTTTTTTTTTTAAAAGTTAACATTTTATGGGGAGCACACCAGACGCTATGTTATGTTTTTTCACAAAAAATAGGACCACTTTTTGTGCTCCCCCTTTTTGAAGGCCTTAATCTCCACCATTTTTTAAATAAATTAGTATTTTAGAAACTAGATTCGTAGGAGAACAACTCTTGTTTTTGTCACATTTTGAAATTTTGAGTGTAACTATCCCAACTGGATGCGATCATAGTTTCATTTTATTCTTATGATGAACATAATGCAATATGGACTTCCTTCACAACGAGGGTGTGTTCCTAGTAGCCTTCAAAACTAAGTTTTTGGTTCATAACTTCTGACACGTTGACCTCTGATATACAATCAAATGCTAGATGGTTATATGTGTCTAGATGAGCCATTGCAAAATTACAATGTAGAAGCAAATCTAAATCCTGAGATTTTTTTAGAATGAGATTAGGGGCATACCATATGGTGAGATATCTATTCCCAAATTAGAAGCAAATTAAAATCCTACTTTTAGAGTTTCTTATGATGTACTGAATATGGATAATATCATATGATTTTGTGCTATATATTACAGTTAACATGGTATATATATATATATAATTGATCATTCCCAATGCACATTCCAACAATGAAATTTGGCACTGTCGATGGCACTTGTGTTTGAATTACATTCTTTCAGAAGCATAAGACCATTAATAGATTGTATGATTCTTGTTGTACTAAAATATTTCCTTAAATGGTAGAATGAAAGAGTAGGATCTAGCTTGAAATCCAAAATGATGACACCAACAAATTCCATACATTTTATTCATTCTTTCTTTTCCCAGTGCTTTGGTATAAATATAACTCTTCGTTGCATAATTTAAGATCTAACTTTTAACTTTTAATCTAAGGACAATATGACTCCAATAATAATCATGTTTCCATTCTATTATATTAAGTAATCATTTAAAATTATATGCCATATGACTTGCATAGAATGCACAAATTGGATCACACTTAAATTCTAAATATGTACGTTTCAAAGTATCAATACATACACACAATGGACATGTTGGATCACATTTCAATTGCAAATAACTAAGTTTTTAAGTAAGAATATATGCACACAATGAACAAATTGGACCAAATATCAACTTTCAAATATTTGAAAATCAATAGTAATTGTGTACATATACAAAAATGGCATAAATGCCAATTCAATAATAGAGTTACAAAAATGTGGCATGTGGCATGTCAAGGTTGACATATACAATAAAAATGTCAAATATATACATAAATTGGTCCTTTAATGACCACAACTAGAACTATATGTATCTATACATATCTATGACTGTGGTGTATCATCAAAATTGAGCCTCTTCGAAGCAGTATGTGGCTCTGTAGGTGGCTACATAAGAACAATTCAAATGCTGAATCAAATATCTTTTCTCAAAATTATAACATAAAAATAGCTAAATACTGGATTGTAATTTGTTTGCAGTTGAATTGTTGATTACCTCATGTCTTTCTTCTACTATTGGGCTTTATAGTAAAGATGATGGGCCCCTTCTTGGGAGAACAAGACTCCTAAAAAAATGGAAACGTAGAGGATCTGTGGGAAGTCATGAAGGGAGTTGTAACAGGTAAAAGAAAATTAATACAAGTTACTAACATATATGTCGAGAAACACTAAAAACCAAAAATTGCATGGACTAAAAAACATACCAAAGCCTTAGATAGATCACCTATGGTTATATGCACAAATATGGAGGACCAAAAAGTTGCCAAAATCTGTTTTGTCCCCCATTTCCCATAGGGAGAACGCCCAATAGGGCATACACCCTATAGGTTGGATTTCCTGAACCTTAGGCTTGGGAAATTCCAACCATTGGGTGTGTGCCCTATAGGGTATATGCCCTATGTTGTTTTATATAAACAAAAAAAAATGTAGAAAACTTCACATTTTTTCCTCTCTAGCCGCGAGCCACATTCTTGAAGCAATTGTAGAAAAGTGAACACCATTCTTGGAGAAAGTTTTGTTTGTTTCCTTCATCGAATCAGATAAAAATGACTCCACTGCATAGAGGATGTCAAAGAGGTACAAGAGGTAAGTTACTTTATAGCCTATGCTTCATTTTTTATTGAAATTAGAGTTTATATCACATTTTGTTTTCCTTGTACCAAGTTATTAAATTTTTAGTTTAATTAGCATTTTAAGATAGTTTTTGTTTAAATTTCTAGGAAAGAACAATCATCTTGAGCCAAACCCTCCACCTTCTCCTCATGAAGAAACAAATGAAGAAACTAACAAAGAAAATGAATCCCAACCTCCTCCATCAATCCAAAGACCTCCACCTAGAATGCAAGAAACTTTGATGAACCAAATATAAAGTGGAAAAATCAAATTACAAACTTTGATTGGGAGGTTAAAATAATCGATTGATACAAATCCTTGAATGGAAACACTTTCCAATTCATTAGAATCAATCTTGACCCACATAGGCTCAGTTAGTGGGCAACTTAACTTATGCTTAAACAAAAGAGAAGAGAAAAAAAAATATAACGCAGATAAGTTATCATATGAGGATATATAAAACAAAAAAATACCGAAAGGTGATATTTTCAAGCAATTTGTAAATAAAAAAGAGTAACTAAAGGAACAAAGCATTACATATTTTTCATAAAACTTGCAAAGTTTTCATAGTAATATTTGTGCAACTTTGACAATTTTTTCTTAATCACTTGCCTAGACTCATAATTTCCATTCCAACACATCAAACAAGTTTAAATAGGTCATATAAGATCAAAATAAATCCTAGCCAATTTTAGTCCTATTGGAGAATTTTGACCACCTTGACCTATTTAGGGCATTTTAAGAACCTTAAGGAACACACAAGTACGGTGTGGTCCAGAATGTTTGAGTGAGTTGAAAAGCCTAACAAGGTTATTCCTAGTGTTTACTCACCCAATTTAAGGTGTTGGCACAAACGGTTTGATGCCAGGATGAACGGTTTGAAAGATATACAATGTTGTTCATTTCAACTAAGGAACATTGCAAGATTTGACATTAATCGAGATTGGGTTCGAAATTTCAAACAATGTTGAATCTCCCAGAACTAAGATAGGTTATTGTAGACCTTCATAACACAATCTCATAGCACCTAATTTTTTTATGATAACTCACACGAGCTTGGAGAAATGAGCCTCGAAAGATTGTTTCTCAATGGTGCATAGTGAACCTTAAGGGACACTTCAATGCGAAGTGGTATGGAATGTTCAAGAGAGTCCGTGTGAAAAATAAAGTTATCACTAGTGTTTACCCAACCAACTAGAGATATTGGCATAGAAGGTTCAAGGACATGAAAAGTGGTTTGAAATATATGCAATGTTGCAACTTTCAACTGAGAAACATTGCAAGAATTGACATCAACCGAGATTGGGTTTCTAAATTAAAATGATTTTGACTCTTTAAAAACTGAGATAGGTTATTGTAGGCATCTATGAAATGGTCCTGAAGCACCTAACGGTTCACCAATAACTCACACGAGCTTTGAGAAATGACCCCCTAAAGATTATTTTTTTCATGCTTAGTGCACCTTTAGGGACACTTCAATCTGGAGTGGTCTGGAAATTTTGAGAAAGTCCATGTGCAAAATGAGGTTGTCACTAGTATTTAATGGTCTAATTGGAGCTATTAGCATAGCCTATTTGAGGCCACTATGAACAATTTGAGAGATACACAATGTTACAACTTTTAACTGAGGCACATTATTATATCTAGCATCAACTGAGATTGGTTTTCCATATTAAAAAAAAATTAATCTCCCAAAACTGAGATAGGTTATTGTAGGCCTTTGTGACCCCCTCAAGATCATCAATTTTGGTGCGGAGAGTACACCTTTAGGAACACTTCACTACTGATTGGTTGGCAATGTTCAAGCCAATTGGTGAGTGAACTGAGGTTGTTCCTAGAATTTACCTGACCAACTAGAGCTATTGGTGCAGATAGTGTTGGAAACACTGAGAGGGGGGGTGAATCAGTGTTTGTCTATTAATTAATTTTTAGTAGCTTAAACATAAATCAAACATACATAGAATGAAGCTTAACATAAGAACTCATAACACATGATATGATTATGGGGAAACCTTGATCAGAGGAAAACCTCGGTGGGAATTAGTACCCACAAATATTGTACTAGGTATAATGAACCTGTTAAAGTTCCTTTGTCCTATTAGAAGCAGTCTTTACAATATGAGTACAATGATCGGGTTAAAGGTCTGACCCTATTAGGAGTCTTTTACAAAACCCTATTAAAGGTATATGGCTCACTACCTAGGCTCACTGCCCAATAGGATGAAGTCTACAAACTTCTGAAAGTTGATATACACTATATCAAAAGTTAACTACAGTGATGAAACTGTTGTCTGATCAGTTATGTGTATGCGTGAATGCTCTTACTCTCTTAATGAGCTATATCATATACTAACTTTATTATACTGCTCTTTTGTATCTTCCTCTTACATAATAATCAACACTTGTAACATAACTTTACATTACACACTTATATGTTCATATCCGAATAGGCGCGACCCAAAACAAGACTCTAGTCGGCCCTAAAACAAAATACACAATGCTTCCGAACAAGTCGGCTTAAGCATGTTTACTACAATGTTAGTTACATCATTACAAACATATAACCAAAGGATCTTATCCATTACATTACAAAATAATTCACACTGATCAAAATAGTAGTCGGCTTCCATGCTCTATCTTCTAGACTGTTGGTCTACTGATCTGTCTGTAACTTCGTCGTACTGTTGTTCCGTACTATGTGTGTCTAGATGTAGCATGTACACATGTCATACAATATGGTGGTACCCTAAATTTTGATAATTTATATGTCCCAATCCATTATCAAGAAGCATGTTTCTCCATAAAAAAAAAAGATCAAAGGAAGGAAGCTTTATGACACAAATAAATAGAACTAACTAATCAAAGCCTTTAGAAAATGCTGGAATTTAGACCTACTACAAAGATGATTTCGATAGAGGATAAAGATGGTTGAATTTTAAAAATATAAAAAAGACCCAGTTCGGGAAATCAAGTTTCCTATCTCCAAAAGAAATTTTAGCTTTTCACAAGGTGTTTTGGATTTTCGACCAAAGCCAAATCCGAAAGTTAGGTAGTTATTTTTTAGTTAGTTTATTGTTTTTTCAAAATAATTTGTAATAAGAGTTGTGTCTTTTCACCCTAAAAGGTGTGAAATCCACTCAAACACATATATATACATAATGTAAAATGTAAAAAGAAAGGATACAATAATACAATTTCACATATTTGGATAGTTTTTAATCAACAAGTATAACATGGACCTGGATGTACTATTTTTTCAAAATCAATAAAGATAAGTCATTTTTTCTTTCACATGTGTAATAGTTTCATTATCATTTTACAATTAGTCCCTTGGATAAACCAATAGAACTTCTTCAAAGTGATAGTTTGATGTGCATGCTTCCT
>MU223339.1:808997-835462 GCA_018584345.1 Thuja plicata | reverse complement strand
GTCAAAATGTTGTCCACATCTTCAACTGATTGGACTTTGGCTACTTTCTGATCAGCAGGCACTAAGTCATTCAATATGTTTACTATTTCCAAAAAGTGAGGGTTCCTCATCACTTGTTTCTCCTTTTCTTTTTCCAGCAAGAACGCTAATCTTGATTAGTTCTTCTTCTCCCCATGCATCCAGACTTGCTGAATTAGGAGTTAACCTTGACAACAATGAGGTAGATGGTTGAGTGGATGGTGAGAATATAGTGTTCTGACTGGTATCCATGCATTCAAACTTTACGGATATCTCTTTTATTGGTGTCTTATCATCTTGAGTATCTTTTTCTTCATTTATGTCAATTGGATCATTGATGGGAACTTCATCCTGTTGTGTTGATGTATCATTAGTGCACATTTGTTCAGTGCTTACAAATGCTTTATCAACTATGTCCATGTCCTTTTCAGATGTTGTCATGGATATCTTGATGTTATCAACTACTATAGTATCTTCTGAGTATTTTTTTGTATAAGAAGTTATTGTCACTATGGGCGTTGAAACTTGTGGACCTGTTGTAGGTGCTTTCTGAATCACTGGTTCTTTAACCTATTTAGGAGGATCTGGAGTTTCCTTTGTTGTAGGTGTCATTGATGGATACATGTGTCTATCCATAAACACTTGTGAAAATTCCTTTTCAGTCTCCTTACCTATCTACTCATACTCTTTGTTCATAATCTGTAGGGTCCTTGTCTTAGTTCGGAGATGAGGCTTCACCAGATCTAATAGAAAGCCTTCTCATCATGCGAGCATATAGGGAGAAGAGTATCCAATGTTTCTTCTCTAATCTTCATGTCTTCCTCTATTGCATGTCTTTTCATGATCTCCAATATGTTACATAATTGATCCGGTATCACTGTCTTGAGTTCAAGAACTATCTTCTTAAACATGATCATATGAGATATGATCATAGAATTAATCTTAGTCTTATCTATTTCTTGATACTTGTCATAGACTTTAGAAAGTGTATCTAATCTCCCTTCGTTTACAATCTTGTTCTTCAAAACATTTAGACTAGGTCTAAATCTTACTTCAGGAGGAGCTTGAGTATTCTTTGCTTTTCTCTGAGTGTTCCTTGAGGATGGGTGATTTGTGGGCGCTTGTTTTCTCCCTCTAGTCTTCTTGATTAGTGTAGAAAGTGGAGATGAGTCTAAGTCAATGGTGGTAGAGGGTGAAGAGGTGCTCTCTACTTTCTTCTTCTTCTGGATCTGTTCAGCCTTCAAGTTCTTTTTCTATCTTGGCATCTCTAGCTTTGTCAAGATCTTCTTGAGTGACTCCATGAACTTTTAGTATGTTAGATGTAATTCTGGATGCTTTCCTTTTATAATCAGCACTATGTAAGATAGTATCCACTTCATTGGTCTTCTCTCTATAAGTGCCCCACCTAGGCTCATTAGCGCAGATAATAGAACTTGTGCATATCCTTCTAACACATGTTCTTCCACTTCATAACCAATAGGATGAATCCATTTGCTTCTAGGTTCAACTACCTCCATGCAAGTGCAATCTATTTCTACCATGAAACATATGGTATCCTTATATTTTTCAACTATCTTCTTGAATAATCTGAACCTATTCTGCATTTTGATCCTAAATGTCTTAATATCCATATCCATGGCATCCCTTGCACTACTCTCTAAAGTGGCCTTAAGAGAAATTTGAGAAATTGTGGGTTTTCTCCTGTCTAGGTAAAGATTTGCAACATTTCCAACAATATGGAAGTTCAAATAGATGATCAAAGATCCAAACCTTAATGTCTTGCTCCTATCATGCTTGATGATTCAAATGTTGTCAATCAATTGGCTGCGCAAGATCTCACATAGGTTCTATTGAGTGTTATCCTTCACCATTCTGATAGCTGCTAGGACTGTTGCTGCAGAGACACTGTTTAACCTACTTGCTTGCTAAAACTTATACCCAAGTATCATAGTTATAAGTTTTATGTCATCTTCCTTGATAGGGTCAACTGTCATTCCGTGCTTGTCACTTCTAGATAGGCAAACTTGTTCAATTTGCTTCTTGACATCCTTGCCAGTAGGAAAAACTGGTCCAATCTTGGGATGTCTAATTAATTCATGGATTAGGTCTGTAGTGATGCACACATGGAACTCACCAATCCAATAAAGATCATCATATATTCTTCTTAGCAAAATCTTCACCCATTCTGGCTCATCAAACTCATGCGCATTCGAGTATTCAAAAATATGGTTATCAATCAAGTGCGTGAACTCATCCTTGAATGTGTAATCAGGTTTCATCATAGATTCCATATGAGTGGCTATGATGATATCTCCTACTGTTTCCTTCTTATAGTAAATATATGCATGGATATCTTCTACTTGAACAACACCTAGCAGGATTTTGGAGAAAGATCCTTCCACATCATCTAGTATGGATTTGAATGGATGTTTCTTGAGTACAAATCTCTTCCTCTCTGCAATATCAAATACTACTGGAGTCGCCATACTTACTTGGAATTTTATTAAGTAGCGTTTCACAAAATTTCAAATCGGCGCAACTACTAGGGTTCCGTTCCAAACTTCTTATATGTTCGCTTAATTGCCAAATTTGTTATGCTTCCATGCCTTGATGCCTAGTGCTCCAATGCTCTCCAAATTTTGTGATCTCAAATGCAAGTGTGAAGAAGATCAAATACTTACTTTCTTTTATAAAATCTACCGCATTTAATGTTTGCAACCATACGCAAATTACTCAGAGATTTTGCAACTTTGATCCCGATGCATTTGAGACTGCATACTGCAATATTATGTGATTATAACCATGAATCCATAGGTGCATACTCAGAGGTGAGTATACCAACCATGCAGGGGTCCAGAGCTAGACTAGCTCCCCCTAAGACCAAGAAGGTCTATTCAAGCAGAAGTAGAGGGTGTTTCCAATGTGGATGCATCAACTACTTTGTCAACATCATTGTCCTTCTTTACTTCAACCCAGATTTTGCTTGAATCTTCTTTTTCTTGAACAAACTTGACTTCTCCTTCTTCTTCAAATAGTGATTTCTTAGGATCCTCTTGCTTTTGAGTTTTGCATCTACAAAACCTTGAGATGTGTCAAGCCTTTCCACATGTGTGACAAATTATAGGAGGTCTGATGCTTTTGTTCATCATGCTACACTACTTTTCTATGTGTCCATTATAGTTACATATATGACATGTGGTGTTCTTCAAATTTCTTTGAGGTTGATTTCTCTGATTGTTTTGATTCATTCTTCTTTGATTCTGCTGTGACTGATTTCTTTGATTTGTTCTACAATGTATAGCCTTGTGACCAAACTTATTATAGGAGAAATAGTAACCATTGAAAGGTCTTACCTCTTTGCAATCTCTTTCCAAATGACCATGCTTGTTACATGCATAACAAGTTCTATTAACTTGCTTGATTTCACCTTTAGGCGGATCTGTTTTAATCTTTGTAACACTTTCAACTTTCTTTGCTTCTGAAGATGCTTCATGATCTTTCTTTCTTTCTTGCAATGAGTTGATTTCAATTTGTGCTACACTATATCCAAGACCAGTAGTGTCACCTTTTTGCTTTTGTGCATTAAGCTGAGATTGAAGTGAATCAGAACTTGTGTGGAGTTTATCAATCTTATCCTTTGCTTCTGTCAATTCAGATTCCAACTTCTTCTTTATGTTTTCCAATTGAAATACTTTCATGTTTGCTTTCAAGAGTTCATCATCTAGTTGTTTTCTTTCTTTAATATTTTCTTCAATATAAATTTGGCTATTTGTGAGCTGTTTGTCCATATTTTCAACTTTATCTTTCAGAGACATATTCTCTTCATTGAGATTTTTTATCATTTTCCCTAAATCACTTGTAGAAAAATCTTTCAAATCTTTTCTTAATTTCTTGATAAGCATTTGTGAGCCATCAACTTTCAGTCTAAGTTCTTCATTTTCTTTTTCAGATCTATCAAGATCTTCAAGAGCTGCTTCAAGATTCTTTTTCAAATGTTTTTCTTCTGCTAAGTCCATGATCTCCTCAAGTGATTAAACTTATTTGCTGAGGACCAGAGCTCTGATACCAATTGTTGGAAACACTAAGAGGGGGGGTGAATCAGTGTTTGTCTATTAATTACTTTTCAGCAACTTAAACATAAATCAAACATACATAGAATGAAGCTTAACATAAGAACCCATAACACATGATATGATTATGGGGAAACCTTGATCAGAGGAAAACCCCGGTGGGAATTAGTACCCACAAATATTGTACTAGGTATAATGAACCTGTTAAAGTTCCTTTGCCTTGTTAAAAGAAGTCTTTACAATATGAGTACAATGACCTGGTTAAAGGTCTGACCCTGTTAGGATTCTTTTACAAAACCCTATTAAAGGTATATGGCTCACTACCTAGGCTCACTTCCCAATAGGATGAAGGCTACAACCTTCTAAAAGTTGATATACACTATATCAAAAGTGAACTGCTGTGATGAAACTATTGTCTGATCAATTTCGTGTATGCGCGAATGCTCTTACTCTCTGAAAGAGCTATATCATATACTGACTTCATTATACTACTCTTTCATATCTTCCTCTTACATAATAATTGACACTTGTAACATAAATTTACATTACATACTTATATGTTCATATCTGAATAGGCGCGACCCAAAACAAGACTCTAGTCGGCCCTAAAATAAAATACACAACGCTTCTGAATAAGTCGGCTTAAGAATGTTTACTACAATGTTAATTACATCATTAAAAACATATAACCAAAGGCACTTAGCCATTACATTACAAAATAATTCATGCTAATCAAAATAGTAGTCAGCTTCCATGCTCTATCTTCTGGACTGTTGGTCTACTGATCTGTCTGTAACTTCATCGTACTATTTTTTTGTACTATGTGTGTCTAGATGTAGCATGTACACATGTCATACAATATATATCTGAAGGCACATAAGCTCAATTGATCTCTCACATGTGCACTGATGTGATGATCATTGAATATCTCTGTCTGCCCTATTTTCCATACTTAGTCATTTTGTCTTTCATGACAGAAACTAAACATGACTTTTTTTCCATGATGACAACACAAAATGAGTCATGCATCCTCAAGAAGTCAACTTTCCAATAGATAGTTCGAGGCCACGATGAACAGTTTGAAAGATACGCATTGTTGCAAATTTCAAGTGAGCAACATTACAAGTTTTGGCATCAACCAGAATTGGGTTTCCAAATTAAAATGAATTTGAATATAACAAAACTCATATATATTATTGTACACCACCATAACATGGTCCCATAAAACTTGACAGTTTTTTGATACCTCGCATGGGCTCTGAGAAACAACCCTGTAATCACCAATTTTGGTGTTGAGTGCACCTTTAGGGACACTTCACTCCTGAGTGTTCAACAATGCTATAGCCACTTAGTGAGAGAAATGAGGTTGTTCCTAGCGTTTACCTGACCAATAAGATCTATTGACATAAATGTTTTAAGGCCATGACAAATGGTCTGAAAGATACGTGTAGTTGAAACTTTCAACTGAGTAACATTGCAAGTTTTGGCATTAATGGAGATTGGGTTTCCAAATTCAAAAATTATGAATCTCCCAAATTAGAGATATTTTATTGTAGGCCTTCATGCCATAGTCTTTCAATACCCGACAGTTCATCGATACCTTGCATGAACTCCAAGAAAAATCCTCCTAAAGATTGACGATTTTAGTGTTGAGTGCGCCTTTAGGAACACTTCACTCCTGAGTGGTCGAAAACGTTCTAGCCACTTGGTAAGATAAATGAGGATGTTCATAATGTTTACCTGGCCAATCAGAGCTATTGGCATAGATCGTTTGAGGCCACGACAAACGGTTTGAAAGATACACACTATTGCAACTTCAACTAAGCAAAATTGCAAGTTTTGGCATCAACCGAAATTAATTTTCCAAATTAAAATGAATTTGAATCTCCCAAAACTAAGATAGGTTATTATAGGCCTCTATGACACAATCTTGTAGCACCTAACGGTTTTCTAATACCTTTCTCAAGCTCCGAGAAACAACCCCCTAAATATTGCTAATTTTGGTGTCGAGTGCACCTTTAGGAACTCTTCGCTCCTGATTCTTTGACAATGTTTGAGCCACTTGGTGAGTGAAACAAGAATATTCATAGTGTTTACCTATTTAACTAGAGCTATTGGTGTAGACATTTTGAGGCCACAATGAACGGTTTGAAAGATATGCACTATTGCAACATTCAACTAAAAATATTGCAAGTTTTGGCCTCAACCGAGATTGGGTTTCCAAATTAAAATGAATTTGAATACTGAAAAGCTGAGATTTTTTTTGTATGCCTCTGTAACATGGTCCCTTATCACTTGACAGTTTGACGATACCTCACACGAGTTCTAAGAAACAACCCCTTAAAGATCGCCAATTTTGGTGTTGAGTGCACCTTTAGGAACACTTCACTCCTGAGTGGTAAAAATCGCTCAAGCCACTTAGTGAGAGAAAGGAGGTTGTTCTTATCATTTACCTTTCCAATAAAATCTATTGGGGTAGAGGGTTTGAGGCCACGACGAACGGTTTGAAAGATATGAAAAGTTGCAACTTTCAACTGAGCAACTTTGCAATTTTTGGCATCAACCAAGATTGGATTGCCAAATTAAAATGAATTTGAATCTCCCAAAACTGAGATAGGTTATTGTATACCTCCTTGACATGCTCACATAGAATCTAATGGTTTGTCGATACCTCGCATGAGCTTTGACAAATATCCTCCTAAAGATTGTCAATTTTGGTGTTGAGTGCACCTTTAGGAACACTTTGTTCCTGACTGGTTGACAATGTTTGAACCACATGGTGAGTGAAAAATACTATTCATACCATTTATAAAAACCAATAAGAGCTATTGGAATAGACAATTTGAGGCCACGATGAATGGTTTGAAAGATATGCACAGTTGCAACTTTCAACTGGGCAACATTGCAAGTTTTGGCATCAATCAAGATTGGGTTGCCAAATTATAATGAATTTGAATCTCCCAAAAATGAGATAGGTTATTATAGTCCTCCATGACATGTTCCCTTATCACCTGATGTTTTGTCAATATTTCACATGATCTCTACGAAACAACCTCCTAAAGATGCTTGATTTTGGTGTTGAGTGCACCTTTAGGAACACTTTGCTTGTGAGTGGTTGGCTACGTTCAAGCCACTTGGTGAGTGAAATGAGGTAATTCCTAGTATTTACCCATCCAATCAAATATTTTTGAATATATGGTTTGAGGCCATGAAAAATAGTTTGAAAGATACACACATTTGCAACTTTTAATGAGCAACATTGCAAGTATTGGCATCAACCGAGATTGGGTTGCCAAATTAAAACAAATTTGAATCTCCCAAAACTAAGATATGTTATTATAAGCCTCTATAAAATGGTCCCATAGCACCTAATTTTATTTTGATACCTCACACAAGATCTGAGAAACAACCTCCTAAAAATCGTTGATTCCATGCTTAGTGCACCTTAAGGCACACTTCACTATAGAGTGGACATGAACGTTTGAGCGACTTGGTCAAAAAAAATGAGTTTAATCCTACAATTTAACCAACCAACTGGATTTTTTGGCATAGATGTTTCATTTCCATGACAAATGGTTTAGAAGATATGCCATTTTGTAATCATTAGACCAACTAGGCCATTTTTTAATCAATTAGGGTAAATAGTGAATTTCAAAAATACATAACTCCTAAACTAACTGGTGGAAAAGTCTAAAATTTGGTGAAATGATTTATTTAAACATATATTTGAAGTCTCCAATGTGGAAGACCAATCCAATATGATTTGATAATGTTTTAAGAGAGCCCTAGGGTTGTTACAATGTTGTTTTTAGTAAATAAAGTGAGCAACAAAACACCTTTTTTTGTCCATAACATTTTCTGAAGGATTGATATATGGGATCCAAGACCATTTTTGAGTACCCATTTTGGATTTATACAACATAAGTCAAAATAGGATAGGGTTTTTTTGTATAGAATGGATTAAAAATTGGCATTTACAGAGTTGGAAACCACTTGCAACTTTTGAGCAACTTTTTGCAAATTTTGCATTCTATGACCAAATGACCTCCAAATAATATAGGACCTTCCTAACATGTCAATTATTACATAAATATATGTTTTCCACCATTTTTTTTCACTTTTGACCTCTTATGTTGGCTTTGACCATCTTTGACCATTACAGGACCTAGTTGCCTTAAAACCTACAAAATGGCTCAATGGCCTTTCAAACATGTTTCAATTGGTCATAACAACCATATTTGACCTATAAGGAAACAAAATGGCATCACATATTCCTTATTAAATTTATTTGACATAATTGGTCTTAGTGGCAAGGAATATTCTTGGTGAACATGGGATTGCATCTACATCTTTTCAACATACAAAGAAGGAACAAGTGCTATGGAAATATCCATAGAGCAATGTGAAATGAAGCCTCAAATTGGCTCATTAGCAGGAAAATAATATGGTCATGCATTTCATGCAACTTTTATGTTTAAAAATAAATATGTTTTTTAATTAATAATTAAAAACGTGTTTACAACTTAGCTCAATAGAGGCACCATTAGGAAAGAGCTGAGTAGAGAAAACCTCTGGTATTGCCCAAAAAAATATAAGAGAAACATTATCATTAAATATTAAAAACTTCCCATTATACATATGGGGTAATGCATGAGCAATTTATAGTCCACCCATTGTGGATTAAAGGTAATTTATTCCTATACAAAGAATCTAGTTATATGTAAATTACAACATTTTGTATCTCTATTTATTCCAATGAACTAGCTGGCTCTGCCCTACCCTTAATTGTCTCAAGTATTTCCTCATGGTATTACTCACAAACCTTCCAAAGAGTTTTATTGTGTTTTTTTCCACCATATCTGATCAAGTGGACATTTTATGCAATGTTGAGGTTCAAATAATGAAGAATCTTCATGTGTATCTCCCAATCCTTGAACAACCACAACCTAGGGTTCTTCATACCATACCATCTAAGTCATGTACTAGTTACAACCACTTCTCCTATAGGGTATTCTAATTATTCACCATTGATAACTGAGTGATCCAATTTATTTTTTGATTCAACACAACAACCCAAATAATAATATGTCCCTTCTTCATTGTCTTCAGGTGCAATAACAGCAAAAACATAGGTTGCAATGATATAAACATAATGAGGTGATTAATTTACCAAATATTTATGATAAAGTACTAAATTTGAGATTATTTGTATGTGGAAAATTTACTTGGTTGTACTAGATTAGATAAGAGGTCAAAGTCAATGGATGATTCCATTTCTATCAATTGTAGTAGTACATGGTGATGATAGGAGTCAAGTGGGATCAAAACTTGTGTATTTCATTTGTCAACCCATTCCTTTGACTCACACCCATCCCAATCTTCATTTGCACATGATGAAAAAAAGAACACCATATATCATGTGTGGATACTCCATGAACCTAAAAGAGTGTAGCTCACTCAATCCTATCAGTGTACAACAATCCTCATATGGTGCAATGTTAGTTTCATCCATTAACCAAAAAAAATTACGAATCATAGACTCACTTTTATTACCTGGACCCATTGTAGCATTACACCATTGGATGATACATATCACATCTAACAATGTTTCTTTCTCTTTTTAATTTAATTATTCTTGTGCTAAGACTCTTTTAATTAATGCACCTACACCATTGTGCTCTCCCTTTCCATGACTGGTCTCTGTAAAATTCCACATATACTGAATAATAGTTATCTGATGCATCCTGCTCAACCAATAAAACATCTGAGAATTCTTGAATTGTGATGCATAATTTTTTACCATATTATGTGTTGGCGATATGATATTCCCTTGTTAGCCAAACCACCATAAAATAGTTGAAAGAAACCGTGTACAAACTCTGTAGAATGTGAGCGATCATCGCTGATGTAAAAATGATACTCCCTCAATATCTTCATGTTCTCCTTTGTACTATGAGGTGAATGCATGAATGCTATATGAAAAAATATAGCAACCTATTGAGATTTTTAATACTTTTGTTACACCTAATTCTGTGGTTGTAGTGTGTAGTTCTCTATGAAGTTCACTACTAAAACAATGGTATCAAGTGGGAATGTGTCCTTGCACAACTTGAATTGCATATCCAACCATTGACCTCTATGTGTATGCCTTGCATACTCATATACAATTTTTCCGCAAAAAATATCCATGAACTGATACACTGGAATATTTTCAATTACTAAATCACATCTTTTAGCCTCTTTTCCATCTTTTAAAGCATACGCCATGGTCTTATATTTTTCAAATTTCACTATTTCATTTCCAATTTCATGTGTACTCTCCATATGTTGACAAATTGGCAAATGTTGCAAACCACCACAATCTATGCATGTACCATTCAAGCATGAGAGATTGTAAAATTGTTGACCATCCACTCTTTCATATAAAATGGTAGATATTAATTCCCTTGAAGATCTAGGTGGGTCATTTATGTTACAATCCTGCAAAATATTTTTAGAATGCAAATCTACACATATATGCCTATAAACATCAAAATGGTTAGAAAAATAAATATGTACCCTTAAAAAACAAGTTGTACATGTGTGATTTATCTTCACATAAAAAGTTTTAGCCATTTTAAAATATATTTTACTAATTTTAATTTGAGGATGCATGCATATAAATTTTGCAAATAATTGTGTTTGAGTTGAATCCAAAAAATGTTTCAGATGTGGAACTCGTATTTGAATACCAATCCTCCTCCTTACAACATCTCTTTGATTAGGAGATACTCGTGTGTTATTATTCCAAAAATATTCAATCAAGGATTTCAAAGCATCAACAATTGCTTTATCTTTTCATGGTAGTCTACCAGAACATGCCCATAACTCATTGCTATTTGGATCTTCCACTCTTTGTCGCCTTCCCGTGACTCTCATTAGAGACTTTCTACTTATTTTCAGTTCTTTTCTTGTCTTTCTAATGAGTCGATATTTCTTCATTTGAGTGCTTACTATTGTTGATGTAAGTACACAATGTGTGACATTACTATCTTTCGTGTGTGATGTAGAACCCACACTCTCATATGCAATCATTAGATTCTTTACAATAGATTTTTCACTTGACTCATCCATTGATCTTAGCCCAAGAATATTCATTATGGGAATAAATTTCAGATTTATCTGTTAGGATTAAGTAATACTGAGAGGGGGGTGAATGAATATTACAATACTTTAAACTTAAACTTAGTAAATTCCAACTTAACCAGATAATTGTTGAAATGAAAAGAACATAAACATAAAACACACAACTCATAACACCATGAATTTGTTGTCGAGGAAACCCTGGCCAAGGGAAAACCCCGGTGGGGATGGTACCCACAAATATGTACTAAAATTATTATGTCCTGGTTTGGAGACCTAGCCCTATTAGGAGATAATTATTACATTAGCACATTTTCTTGTTAGAGGAATAAAAAACCATGTTAAATATATACTGATCTTACTTCTCATACAATCAAAAATATGATTCTATTACAATGATTTCTCAATAGTGAATAATACAAGCATCTGCTATGCTTAGGTAGTTCTAGTTGTAGCTTGCATCACCATATGTCTGATTCTAACATCACAATGCATTCAACTATTTGCATCCATTCATTCCATCACATTCACACTTCGCTTCACAAAAAGCTCTTCCTATATATACTTCATTATATGTCCAGTCGGCTTCTAATGCATTACAAAATAGAGTTAAGACTTATACAAAAGGTAAATACCAAGTCAAAAATCATACACTAACAAAAAAAAGGTAATCCTCAATCTGAATCCAACATAGCACGTTTGGACTCTGCATTATACTCCATTAATCATTGCAACCTTTCATCTATCATGTATCATTGTTACTCTATCTTCGTATATCTTCAACATACTGTAACTTACTGCGATCAACACCAAAACATAAGTGACCATAAATGAAGGTCATATACATCCAAAAATAGCTTCTACTAAGCTTTCATGTCTTCATTCATCATATATTGTGTTCTCTGACCAAAACTGTACTGCTATACTCTGAGTTCTGCTTTCTGGACTTAGTCATTTTGCAAGCTATAAATCCAAAATTGTGTTTGACACCAAGCAACCATCTATACCAGATCTATTTCCATAAATGACAACCCTAAAGTGTTCTAGAACATTCCTGAATGAACCACTTTCCAACAATCTCTCCCTTTGGCATTGATGGCAACACTTAGCCAAAAATGACTAAGTGTCAATACCAAAAAGAATATACATTTTACTTCTATAACTCCTTTACATATTACTCTATCTCTTATCTATACATTTTTCATATCATCTCTTCTCCCCCTTTAACATCAATGGAAAAGTTATACAAAAATGTGGAATAACAAAATTTATTACCAAAAATTTTATACCATCCTTAGCACATCCTAGAATGAGATTTCCAAGATCTTCACTTCTTCTGACTAAGACTTTACCAGTATCTAACTCACCTGAATTAGTCCATTTAGTGAAAAATAGGATGTCTCTACTGCCTTTAGCTTGGTAGGCATGAATCCAGTGAGGACATGCTCTATTTTTTCCATGTTTGAAAGGTGTATCTCAAGAATTGATAACTTAGGAGTAATTAAACTCTTTAGCATACCAAATCTTCCCATGACTCTCCCTTTCACTGTATCCAAAACACTCAATTTATCCAATATCCCAGACACTTATCTGTCTAACTCCAATATGGTATTTGAGGAGGTCTCACAACTATTCATCAACTTGTCTAGAGTTTGTTTTTCCTTTTCTATTATATCCTCAATGTTCTTAATGTGTTTGATAGGATTTATATAGTAACTTTATAACTTTCTGTCATGCGACACATAACTCTTTGCTTCAGATATGGTTTTTCTCAATATGCCTAAGTCCCAAGAAATATAATTACATACTTTCTCCAACTTCTTTGCAAGGTACTTCTTCTCTGCCTTTTCTTCAGTGATCTTCTCTAAGGACTCATAATGACTGTCAAATTCATCCAATACCTTGTTCAAATTTTGTGCATTGTCCTTTGATTGGAAAGCAAGAGGTATAGGTAGGAGTTTGTTGAAATTATAAATTTCTCTTTCTATTACCCTTGACTTCTTCTCACCTTTCTACTTATATATCTCCTTCTCTTTTGCAAATGCAATCAGGATAGCTTCATCAACTCATCCTCATCCATACCCTCAACATAATTTTTTAGAGTTCTATCTCTACTTTCCAATAATAAAGATGAAGAAATAGATGCATGAGTTTCTTGTTTCACTTCAACTTTATCTACTACTTCCTTTGCTATTTTAGCTTCACTCACTTTCTTCTCTTCTTTCTTTGTCACTATTAGATCAATGCTTCCTATGTCAATGTCAGTAATCTTCTCAAAATGATCACTAACATCCTACGATATGTCCAAAGATACAAGCACACTATAAACAAAAAAATTTGGTTGCTTCATAGTACTAACAAAATGGCTATTGTCTTCATCCTTTGATGTACCAAGGTTTACATCAACTATTCATGATGACTCGCCTTTTATAATTTTAGGCTTAGTAGCCTTGGGAGGTGAGGACTTCTCAGGTTCAATTCCCATCAAAACATTATCAACTGCCTTCTGTGTTTCCTCAATAACTTCTTCATACTTTCTCCCCATTATCTTCACCAATCTTGACTTGGTTTGCAACAAAGGTTTCAAAGAATTTAATATCTTTTCCATTTCTTTGACTGAAACAATAGGTAACATATCTTCAACTACTTGTACTTTGATTGCTTCATCTTCTATCTGTGCTAACTATTTCCTTATTTCTAATTTCTCATAAATTTCTTCTGGTATACTGCCTTAAATTTCTAACAAGTTCTTCTTGAAAGAAAGCAAATGATTTATTACCATGTCTTAAATCAAAATTTTATCAGATGCCTCATACCTCTCATAGTATCTAATCAATGAGATAAGATTTCCCTACTCAATTATTCTCTTCTCTAGAATTTTTATGTTAAGCTTCTAGAGTTGTTTCACATCTGGGCTCTTTTCTTCAACTTTCTTCTCTTCTCCCTTCTTCTTTTCAACTTTTTTCCTTTGTCTCTTAGGTAGAGAGTTCTATTTGGTGGATCTTATGTCCCTTCTAGGAAATTCTTTTGGTTTTTCTTCTTGTGATCTTCACTTAGGTGGTGTAGGTGTAGTCTTAGGTATATGAATCATAGTAGGGGGTATACTGATAACCTTCTCAACTTATGGAGGTGAAAGGGATATAGGAGCAGTGCTCGCCAATCCAAAAGCACTTTCTGTCATCTTCTTTTTTACCTCTTTCATCTCCTCATTTATTATACCAGCCTTGGTTGTTAGATCATCTACCACATTTTCTACTTTTCTCTTTCTTGCAACTCAAGTCTTCTCTTCCTCTATCTTCACAGACTTCTCTTCATAGGTACCCCACATTTCTTTGGATGGATCAATTTTTGAGGATAGAATATGTTCTAATTGCATGGTCAAGACCTTAGAACTAACTTCATAGCCCAGAGGATAACACCATTTCATCCTAGGTTGTACTTCCTCAAAGAAAACACAATCAGTTTCAACCATGAAATAGATTGTATCCTTGTATTTTTCTACCAATTCCTCAGGGATCCTCATTCTTTCCTTCATCTGTCTCTACAATATTTTGATCATCCCAAATAATTCACCATCAAACCATGTACTTTTCTATCTTCTATAGCTCTATGTCACATAAATTCTAGTGGGTTTGATGTCCTTTCAAGCTCTAGGATGCATACCAGGAAAACTATGAGCAATATGAATATTTATGTGTATTAGTAGAGACTCAAACCTGAATTCCTTTTGTTACTCCAATTGCACATTGAAGTTGTCATTAGTTATCAAGAAAACATAACGGATAGTCAGTAACAGAGTCACAAATAAGATAGTTGGTTTATATCACCAAAGTGCAGAGTTAACTGAGAGCACTGATCACGCCCAGAGTCAACCGAGCATAGTGATTACCGAGTAGATAGACTATACTAAATAGAAGACAACACTGAGTTACACAGCATAACAGAACACCAGTATAACCAAGTTACACAGACAACACTGAGCACCGAGAAACAGCAACACCAAGTGGATTAGAGACCACCTAAAAGTTTGTTATTGCACATTAATTGATGTAACAACTTTTTATCCGATCTAGATAACGGTTTACATGATTGAGGAGGACATTAATTACAGGTTTACAACATTAATTATTTATGTCTCCTATGTGTAGATGATCAAGGTAAATGTTCTACACTGTTGATCTTAGGATAAGGATGTAATTGTTAAACCCTAATTAGATCATATCATTTGATATATAAATGTATAGATGTCAAATTTTGTTATGTATGTTGATCAAGAAATGATCAAGTAGCCACCATACTAAGACATCAGAGATCAGAGAAGGGATTTTCAAAAAGAGACCACATTGCAGAAATCAGTTTTTAGAACTAAGGCAAGGCTATCAAGCAGAAATTATTATCATTCACATTGAGGTGATATATTTTTTTTATGAGCTTAATGGATCTATATCAACAATATTGAGATTGTATATATTTCAGATCAAATTTTTGTTACTCTCTAACAATTGTAATAGACTCCTAAATCTCTTAACAGTCTTATTGTAAATCTCTAACCAAGTACACACATAGATTGTGTTGCAAAATCCTCACACAAGGTAGATCTAATCGATCTTATTTTTACTCCTAACAGGGTAAGATCATCAGAAGTGATCATTTTGTAAAGCTTTAACAAGCTAACTTTATTTCTGCAGCAGTGAAGTTTTGTGGGTCTCATCCCCACCATAGTTTTTACCTTCTAACATGGGTTTTCTGTGATACCAAAATACTAGTGTCATGAGCATTTGATTTTATGTATGTGTATTGTTTACTTTACATGCATTTATATTTCAGCATTGATACTACATGTTTGGTATATGTGAATCTACTCAATCAGTTAATGAAGAACAGAGTTTACAAGATTTGATTGAAAAAGTTTATAAGGGTATTGATTCACCCCTCCCCTCTCAATACACATCCTTTCCATTATCCCAACAATTGGTATCAGAGCTAGTTCTCTTATTTTCAAATTTCAATAGCTAAAGAGAAAAGATCTTACAATGGAGAGGTATACACTTGACAAAACTATCAAGAATCACAAGTTACAATTGCGGATCTATGTCGAACAATATAAGGAAGGTAAAGAGAAACTCGAGGAGATGTTGATTAATAGAAAGGACATGGAACTTCACTGTTGTGAGATTGATTATCATGAAGAAGAGATTCATGACCCATTTGATACATCTAGATCTGAATCTGGTAGCATATCTAATGCATCTGAAGGAATCATATCAAAGCTATCTAAAATCAATCAATAACTTACTGAACAAGTGAAAGCATTATAGATCGATCAAGGTACACAAATGGTTAGAATGGTTGAAGTCTTTAATGATGCAAAGAAATATGAACAAAATAGAAACATGGTTTTTGATGACAGAAGATAGATGACTAAAAAGTTACAAGAGAAAGAAACTAAGATATCCAGACTTACTGAACATTACTTTGAGATTACCAATCAAGTGCTTACTATGAATCATGAGGCTAACCAAGTAAATACTGAACTTGCATAGATAATAGATGATATTGGTATATTGAAAGAAGAAAATGAAAAACTAAGAAATGAAGTGAAGATGTTACAACAACATAATGAAGTGATTAAGAGATCTAAAGAAAGCACTAAGAGAATGGATGAATTTTTTAACTATCAAAGAAGACTGAACAACAATATCGGATTAGGGTATACCGAGCAAGGAGAATTGTCAAATAAAGTTGAACAAAGGAATGTATACTCAATCCCAAATCCAAAGAAGCCCTCTTTCCATCATTATGGAAAACCAGGCCACACATCAAATGTTTGCAAAAGCAAAGCAAAAGGTATTCCTAGAAACCCTCCTAAATTTAATGGTATTTTTTATAACTATAATAAGCATGGACATCAGGCTCATGAGTGTAGATCCAAGTTGAAAAAACCATAGAAGAAACCATACATGGATAAATACTATTAAAATTGAAACATGCATGGTCATGCATCTTAAGCATGCATGAAGAACACAAAGAAAATCTGGAATCCTAAAGGACAAGAAATGGTAAATCAACCGAGAAGACAAGGCAATGCTTATGCATGGGATTACAACACTTGGAGAAGTTGTGAAACATGTGGTAAATATGGACACATAGCAGCAAATTTTATGAGACAATGGCGAACCAAATCTAGGAATTGGTCAAGCTCTAGAATGGCATGTTCTCACTATCACAAAGTCGGTCACTTAAGCAGAGATTGTGCAGACTGAATAAATACTTATAGGAATGGAAATAAAATTGAGGAAATTGTGAGGATCAAAAATCAAATGTGGAAAAGGGCATCAAATGATAATGCAGGACAAAGCACTATAGTTGGTGAAACCTCATCTAATGGATTAGGTGGCTCCACCGTCTCCAACTAAGCAATAAAAGCAGGTATGGAACTATGTTTTACAATGCTATATCTTACATCACTTCCTATATTTATTGTACATATGTCAAATAAACATGAATTAAGATGCACTATGGTATTATATTTTTTATTACTATGATCTAGTTGATTCAGTTAATATGTACCAAGTTGGAACTCTCAGTCGATGAAATTATGAAAAGACAACTGAGTTACTATGGTAACCGAGTATATGGTATACTCACCAAGCTAAAGCATTGATAGTGTTAACCAAGCATAATGTTTGTTCACCGAGTGGTTGGTGAAGAGCATTTATTGCACTACCCTAAGATTTTTGCTATAAATTTGGTCGATGTGAACTCATTTGTTCACAACACAATCATAGAATAGAATAGAGTAAACAAGCTAAGTTGCAACAAAAAAAATTTTGAAGCATTCAATAAAGATTTTGTGTAGATTCTAAGCATACAGAGGTTAGTTACTAAGCATTCATCACTTACCGAGTTATTCGAGCACACTTTACTGAAGCCCTAAAATAGAAATCATGGCATCTTCATCACAAACAATGAAAGAAAAAATGAATAAGGATAACAAGGTTGTTTTGGTGAAGAACTCCACTTACACATAACCAAATTATAAGATTCACCCACAAGTTGCAGCACAACCAAATGATAAAGGCACATTTTTGTCCATCCTGCCTAGGGTTTTTCTATTGCAAGACATGTATGTATATATTCATTGCAAGATTGGTGAAATCATATATTTTGAACTTATGGATACTTACCAATCATTGTGCATAGAGGGGAAACTGAAGGATGGCCATAAACACTTAGAGGTTAAAGGGTTAACCAATGCCCTATATTTTCTAAAGGTCTTTCACAATGAATGGATTCGCATTGTAATAAGAAGAGTACACAATGGAAATTTATGGCTGGATGAACCTAAAAAGATAACCAAGGATTTCATTCATAAAATTACTGGATACCCTATATTGGACAAACCAAAGCCCTAAGACACCTACCGAGAACCGAGTTGGAAAAACTGACATTAGCTGAGTGGAACAGTAGAGGATTAAAGATTAACTATATCAATGATCCTGAATTGAGATTTGGTGCTTATGTCATTGGGTATAAGATATTCTAGTCTAGAAGACCTAACACCATACCATGTGGAGTTGTTGATATTGCCTACAAGATAGTCAAGAAAGGACTACAACTTGATCTATTAGAATTATTGCAAAGGCAGTTAGAAGAAAACATGAGAGCCATCAGATCGACAAAGTCAAATATATGTAAGTCCGGTTCATTACTACTTTGCATATTCTTCTACATGTAAAATTTATTTCCTTCAGTCGGTAAATTTAAGTGGAAGACAGACAGACTGGTTACAGTACAAATTAATGAAATGATTAAAAGTCTAGGAAAGAACTTTGAACCTATAATGAATGAATATTTTACAAAGTTCAAAGCTAGGATGGAAAAGAGATCTCAGATTCCTACACAACTAGTAGAACAATACAAAGATGATATTTGTTTTTTAGTAGATACAGATACAACATTGATCAAAGTAGCAGATCTGAGGACTGCATGGCTACCTCCAATGGACTATGAGTTAGATATTGATGTTGCATCTGAGGCTATTGAGAAATTGTTAAATGAGCATGTTGACAAATCTGTCATGAGATTTGGCACCTATGAAGAGGCAAAGACCCAAATAAAAGTACAATTGCAAGTCCAACAATTGGGAAGGAAAAAGACAAAGATTGTCAAAACCTTGAAGAGGAAACTAAGGTGTAGACCTCAGTCGGTCAAGCAGCAAAACTAGAATATGATACTGATGATACCGAGTTAGATATAGAACCAATTAAGGCACCTAAGGCCAAACAAAGAAAGAACACAAATATTTAATCACCATCTAAGACCAGCTCATAGTTGGTGACTAAGGATTCACCACCTTTAACAAAAGTTGTACCAAAAATTACCAGACCCTCACCGAAATTTACATACCAGACAAGAAAGCAGAAGGGTACTACTACTACTACTGCACTAAGACAAAAGAGGAAATATGTGCACAAAAAATATGACAAAGATGATTCTGATGATAACCTAGAATAATTTAAGGTTGTACAGAATAAGCCTTCACAAACAATTGATGAGATTGCAAAGACAATCAAGACTACCAAACAGTTAGCACATTCGAAGATACAAGAATATTCTGATCTAACTACCGAGCACAAGGAAAAACTAGAAGAAGCAATCATAGGTATGATGCTTAACTTTAAACAAGTTCCAGTTGATTTTTCTAATTCAATTCCATCATAATTATATGATAGAATATCATCAAGATAGACATATGCACTCCAAATTGAGAAACAGATGAGAGAAGCAACTCTCACACTTATAAAAGCTGAGTGCACAGCTGAGGAAATTCATGATATAATGAGGAAATATGCCAAGCAATTTCCAAATAAAAAAAGAACACTAAATATCCTACAAGGAAATATGAAGGAAGTGGATATTGAGAGCACCAAAATTTGGAACAAACTGTTGAACCCAACCAAGTACATTCAAGATACCAAGCAAATAAATGATGTTGCATCTATTGGACCGAGCACATAACCTATAACATTTGATGATGCAGCAATAGATGATGTATTAGATGGTATTCCTAAGCTATTGACTAATTTAGGTTACCCAGTTATAACTGTAACCGATGTAACCAAAGGAGATCTGAATGATAAAGCTAAGGAAGATGATTCAATTGAAGAAACTGAGACTATTGATGAGAAAGATACACCATAGGTCACCCAAGTGAATGTACTAGGTTAGTTACCTATTTTGGTCCAAGCAATTGATATTAATACCAAAGCACAGTAGAAGCCACCTGAGAAAGAAACAGATACAACTAAAGATAAGGGTGAAGATCACGGTAAAGAGACCTAGCTTAGTGATGGGATGACACAAGGTGATACACTTAAGGATACCACTGATAATGTAGAAGAGAAAGGTGAAGGCAAAACATAGAACCCTGACAAGACAATAGATTCATCTACTATAAACACAAGGTCAGTTATCGAGGCACCACACCAAGGTATCACACTGAGTACCGAGCAATCAAAGTCAAAAACCAAGCAAAAGGATCAGTTAGCTTTAGCACTATCACCGTCATCAAGTGGTCAAGAGAAGAAGAAGAAGATTCCTGATTGAGATCCAAAGAAACTTGATCCAGAAACACTAAAGAAATATGGTGAAATTCGCACCATAAAGGCAGCACAAGACAATCTTATAATAGAAGCAAAGAGTGATCAAGTGCTAGAGAAAGTAAAAGAGATCTTAATGCAAGTTGTATTGGATATCAATATTGATGAAAAATCCCCCATAATGGAACAACTTGACCTACTCACCGAGGCAATTGACAATCCTAACATTGATACCGAGTAGAAATTAGAAGAGCGAGCAGAGCAGAAGATCCAATACAAATTTACATAAAAGATCAGCCAGGCAGTGGCAGTGCTTAAGGTAACTCTGTCAAAATTAGTAAATGGTTTAGAAACTATCATATTAGAAGCCAATACTATTCTACAACAGTTATGCACACTAGATCACTTCACTACTAAGATTAATGAAAAGATAAAGCAAATAGATCAAGATCTAAAGACTAGTGCACGAAGTCTATCAACCAAAAAACATGCATTACATATGCATTACACCAAGGTACTTCAAAACAAGCGGTTAAGACGAGACCTACAGAAAGAAGAGGACCAACTCATAGAGCAAGTAACTAAGCTCCAAGTGAGGTTACTACCACCTTTAGTCATGATGTAAAAACATGTGACAATGGCAAACAATTGCATTGCCACCCCAGAATTATCAGTCACAAAAAGCATATATGATATGCATGCTCAGCTAAATCTAGAGCTACTCACCCTCAAGAATTTAAAGGAGGAATGGGAGAAATTATTGAAAACTCTCAAGAATTCCCATCCCAATATTTTTGACAAACTGTAACTTATACTCCTTTTGTCATTAATTTCAAAAAAGGCCAAAATCTATGTATATGGGTATAGTAAACGGGGGATACTATAATCACCTATATGAGTTCATATACATATACCAAGTATATACAAAGGGGGAGCATGTACATAGGGTGAGTCACTATGTATATCATTATGTACAATACTAAGTTTTTGATACTAATTCCAAAGGGGGGGAATGTTACTCCAATTGCACATTGAAGTTGTCATTAGTTATCAAGCAGTATAATGGACAGTCGGTAACAGAGTCACAAACAAGACAGACAGCTTATATCACCAAATTTCAAAGTTAACCGAGAGCTCTGATCATACCCAGAGTCAACTGAGCATAGTGATTACTGAGTAGATAGACTATACCAAACATAATAAAACACCAAGTTACACAGCATAACCGAACACTAGTATAACTAAGATACACAGACAACACCGAGCACCTAGAGACAGCAACACCGAGTGGAACAGAGACCACCTAAAAGTTTGTTATGGCACATTAATCTATGTAACAGCTTTTTAGCTGACCTAGATAATAGTTTACATGATTGAGGAGGACATTAATTATGGATTTACAACATTAATTGTTTATGTCTCCTATGTGTAGATGATAAAGGTAAATGTTCTACACTGTTGATCTTAGGATAAGGATGTAATTGTTAAACCCTAATTAGGTCATATCATTTGATATATAAATGTATAGATGTCAATTTTTTTTATGTATATTGATCAAGAAATGATCAAGTAGCCACCATACTAAGACATCAGAGATCAGACAAGGGATTTTCAAAAAGAGACCACATTGCAGAAATCAATTTTTAGAACTAAGGCAAGGCTACCGAGCAAAACTAAACAGAAGATATTATCATTCACATTGAGGTGATATATTTTTTGTATGTTCTTAATGGATCTATATCAATAATATTGAGATTGTATATGTTTCAGATCAAATTTTGTTTACCCTCTAACAATTGTAATAGACTCCTAAATATCTTAACAGAGTAAACTTAACAGTCTTATTGTAAATCTCTTAACCAAGTGCACACATAGATTGTGTTGCAAAATCCTCACATGAGGTAGATCTAATCGATCTTATTGTTACTCCTAACAGGGTAAGATCATCAGAAGTGATCATTTTGTAAAGCTTTAACAGGCTAACTTTATTTCTGCAGTAGTGAAGTTTTGTGGGTCTCATCCCCACCGCAGTTCTTACCTTCTAACAGGGGTTTTCTATGATACCAAAATACTAGTGTCATGAGCATTTGATTTTATGTATGTGTATTTTTTACTTTACATGCATTTACATTTCAACATTGATACTACATGTTTGGTATATGTGAATCTACTCAATCATTTAATGAAGAACAAAGTTTACAAGTTTTGATTGAAAAAGTTTATAAGGGTACTGATTCACCCCTCCCCTCTCAGTACACATCATTTCCATTATCCCAACACCTTTGACTTATCCTTCTTTATTTTCCTCACATTCTCTAAAAACTATTGTGCAAGTACTTCACAAAGTTTATACTTAACATTTACTTTCACCATTCTATATGCCATCATGATCACTCCTGATGTTACTGAGTTAGGTCAGCTGATGTAATATAGTTTATATCCAAGAATCATTGAAATCAATCTAAAATATTTCTAAAAAATTCCATTAATGGTCATTGCTCTCTTATCCCATCATGAATGTTGTGTATGTATAAATCATACCTTCTTGAAATAAAGGTGTAATCTATCAATTCTATGAAAATAATAATACAATTTAAGCTAAGAATTGACAAATATTAGCATTTAACATTCCATGGATCTCTATCTAAGCATGCTCTTGGATCTCTCAGTCTTAATCTCCAAAAGTGACAGTCCTAGAATGAGAATTTGTGTAAGATGATGCATAATCTAACTCACAACTCTCAAATTGCCATTGCAATTCATTCAATTATGCTCTCAATTGCTCAAAATATGCTCAAGTATGCTCTCAAATGCTTATGATCTCAATGAATTTCTCTATAGTAAGGATGTAATTTCTCATGAAGGACTAGGATTGATAATGTTGTTGGAAATAATGGAATGGTGTGTATTGAGAGGGGAGGGGTGAATCAGTACCCTTAAAAATTTTTGTCAATTTACCTTTATCTTTTAGTAATCAATTGCTTGTATTACCGACCATCTTTGTTATTCTATCTTTATGCATGTAATATCAATTCATAAACTTAATTTCATGTAAACATTCATGACATGTATTGACACATGACACAAGATTTGGTAACGCAGAAAATCCTTGTTAGAAGGTAAAAACTGCGGTGGGGATGAAACCCACAAAAACTTCACTATCTGCAGAATGGAAGGGGTCAGTTAAGGCTTACAAGTTTGATCACTTTTGATGAGATTACCATGTTAGGAGTAACATGTAGAGACTGGTTAAGGTCTACTCTATTAAGAGCTTTAGCAACACTATTTAGTGTGCACTCGGTTAAGAGGTTTACAAAAGGATTGTTAAATCCACCTTCTCAAAGGATTTCTTCTATTTTCTACACTTGCTAAAATGTAGTCAAAAATATTCATTGACCTGAGTATACGCAATCTAGAATTGCTAATTATAGATCCATTAAATATTACAATATGATGTGTCACATATAGTGACTGACTAATACATCTATTCTACTCGGTAGCCTTGAATCTAGTTCTTGATAACCTACTTCATCTTTTGTTGTTCTTCAATATAAAACTCTCAGTCTAATCCATAGATGTGCTCCTTGGCTACAATCATCATCACATCATCTTGTTCTAATTTATTTCACATCTATTTATACACTGAATTGACCTAAATAAGTTTCATGCTTTTCAATGATAACTCTATGATCAAAGGTTTACAACTTGACCTTGGTCTCCTAGTTTGCATGTTTCTAATCAGTTAGATTGATTAAAACAATAACAATTACTTTACTTGTCCCTCAATAAATGGATTTAAAGATGTGCTTTAAATCTAAATATAAAACACAAGTGTTTTATCTGACGTGTAAGTTAGATCCACATTTCTCGGAATATAACTGCCTCTCAGTAGACTGGTGCTCAATTTTCTCTATAGTCTACCTATTGGGTTCCTCTGTGAATTGTCTGTCGAGTTCCCTTGTTGTTTTCTCTATCAGGTTCCCTTGTTGTTTTCTCTATCGAGTTCCTCTGTCAGGTTACTTAGTTGGTTTACCATATTGAGTTCCTCTGTCGGGTTACTCTATCAGTTTACTATGTCTCTTGTCTTTCGATGAAGACTAGTTTCAGTGACCTTTGCAAAACTATTATGTCATGTTGCACTTCAAAACTGTCTATCGTTGAGCATTGTACTAATGGTTCAAAAAAAATTTCCTTTGCATACTAATGGAAAAATATGTCATCAATCTCCCCCTTTGATATTAGTATCAAAAACTTATATGTGCAAAAACTAAAATGTTTAGTATGTACACCATGTGTTTACCTTGTCATTATGACTCCACCTATGTGCATGTCGGTATAGTATATGTATATGTATATACACTTTGACTTTATACTATTTCCCCTTTTCACCTTATCAATTCCCTCTTTGACACATATTACTTCCCTCTTTAACATATCATTTTCCCCCTTTTTGATAATAAGGGCAAAGGTGTAATTACTTACAACTTGTCAAAAATGTGGGAATGGGAGTTCTTCATGTCTTCCATTATTTTCTCCCATTTCTCCTAAAGGTCTTCCAGAGCCATGTGCTACACTATAATCCTTGCGTGCATATCATATATGTTGTTAGTGATAGATATATCTGGGGTGGCAATAAATTGTCTTGTTGTTGTCATATGTTGTTGCAGAAGTGTAAGATTCAATAGGAGTAGAGCTTGTAGTTGTGTATGCTGGAAACCTACCTGTTGGGAGCACGCTCAGACATGCAAACGTTAGAAAATATAAATCATTTAACTACACTAAACATGTCTAAGAACATACTAAAACAACAATGGCTTCTACCATAACCTCCGATGAGCTGAACAAGGGCACCCAAGCCTTGTTGATTTGCTCTTAGAGATGTTATGTGGGTGTGCTCTCCCAAAACAATATTAAAATCCCACTATGATCTATTAAATACAAACTAATGATGGATGAAGAGCTCAAGAACAAGTATGAGGAACTTGTCTCAAGCCTCTACCAAATGATAGAAATGAAAAATGAAAATTATGCTAAGATGTTATGCAAGATCAAATGAAAACTAGAAACTAGATTCATTCACCATCATGCCTAAGATGTGATTTCTAGATTATCTAAAGCATGAACATGAAAAACACTCTTAAAATTCTAGCACAAAATTAGCATGATAACAATGCATAAAATGGAGATGATTTGCACTTGAGAAAGGCTTCTATTTATAGAGTTTTTGGAGGAGAGAGAGGGCTTGGATGAGGTGGAGCTCATGTGGCATCCACATAGGTGCCACATGAGGGACACATAAGCCATGCAAGAGGCCCACTTTGCTCACACATGTGTGAGCAACTTTGGATGTGATGGGTCAAAGTGTACTTAAAGTACACATGTGAAGGATCTTGTAAGAAGGTGTAAGAGGGTGTAAAAGTTTTGGGCCAATGAGACACTTTTGGAAAGTGTAAGAAGGTGTCATCATGGGTGTAAGAAACCTTATTGGCACCAAATAAGGAATTATGTGGAAAATCAAATTTTTGAAAATTTTCTCACACATGTGTGAGCAAATAATTAGGACTAATTGTTGTAGGAATTAAGAAATTAGCTTAATTAACCTTAGTTAATTAATAAATAGGTTTATTTGGTGAGAGTGATGTGAGGTAGGGTA
>MU223339.1:782896-808947 GCA_018584345.1 Thuja plicata | reverse complement strand
TTAGTTAATTAATAAATAGGTTTATTTGGTGAGAGTGATGTGAGGTAGGGTAGGATCTAGGCTCAAATTAGCTTAATCCAAATTAATTTGAATTAATTGTGGTTTAGTAGAATTTAAGTCATGTGAAGGAATAAATAAATTAAAAATTTATTTAAAGGGGATTAATGAGGGATAATGTATTAAATAAGATTTAACACATTAAAAGGGATAGTATTTAAATTAAATTCAAATACTTAGGAGAATGAATCATATTTAATTAAATAGATAGAAGAATATAACAAATATAATTAATTAAAATTAACTATAATGTTATGGGAATATTAATTAAATTAATATAAGGACAATTTTGGACGTCTACAGTAGCTCATTTACCTCATCTCTGATCTTTGATTCTGCCTCTTGAATCTTAAGTCTTAACTTCTTTTCTTCTATTACCTTTTCATAATGTAACTTGATTGCATTGTCAGTGGTTGTGAGACCTTGTGCACTAGCAGTAAGATCTACATCTATATGTGCAATATTTTCACTATTTTCCTTAGTGAAGTGCTCTAATGTGCTTAACTTATAAACTAAGGCTATAGATTCTAAAATGATCGGTTCTAATTCAGTGACTAGTTCAGATAGAATTACCTTGTTCTCGGACACTTCTTGGCTAATTTTCTTTATCAATTTGTGTTGGTACTTTTGTTCTGCACGTTCTTCTATGGCCTTCTCTGCATCCACATTCTGTTATGAGATGGCTTCGGTAAGAATGGCTAATTGATCAATGATAGAAGCATTTTGATCAATGTATGTATTAGGCACAATCTACTTAAGTATCTCCTTGGTTGTCTCTAGTACCTGGTTGTCTTTTGTCTCCTTCTTAAGCTTATCTTGGATAGCTTTTCTTTTACAAAGCTTTGCATACTTTGTAAGTGTGTCTGGATCCAATGTCCTTGGGTCACAGGTTGGTATCTCAAATATCTCATCCAGTGTGACTAGATTCTTTTTCTTTTTCTTTTTCTTCTTGGTAAGTGTAGTGGAGACACCTATATGCAGTACCATAGCAAGTTCATTTGATTGGTCTGATGTGCTTGATGAAAGCTTTGGAGGTGTTGCTCCCTTTAGCTACTACTTGGTGTGTACCTATCAGTTTGGTATGGATGTCTCCACATCAACCTTTAGTTTATCTGCAACATCTCCTTCAGTATCCTTAGGAGTGGCATCACCTTGCTTTTCTGCTTCACTTTTATCTTTCTGGTCTCCATCTATTTCTTTCGGTTCTCCATCTATTACATTTTTCTCTCCATCTATATTATGTTCATCAGATGTGTTTTTCAGTTCTTCTTCATCTTTATCTTTGGGTATGCTTGCATCAAGCTCGGGTGACTTCTCCTTTTCTGATATGATATTGATAGCTTATATCAATAGTGACATTTGGCCTAGTATATTCACCTATGCAGCATCCTCTGTTGTGTCCTGTTCCTTGGGCTGGTCAGAGGTAGTAGTGATATTTGCATCTGCCTTTACCTCATCGGCAGGATCTTTGGTGATATCTATGATTGTCACATCTTGGACTATGACATCTATTGTGTCCTTTAATGATTCCAAGATCTGAGGTATGTCATCCATTTCTTTACTAGCTTTTGTATTCAATTCAGTTGAATTGAAATCCTCTGCATCATTTATCAAAATGTTCTCTAGGTTCAGCGTAGCCTAATTTTCTTCATTATGAGGCTTGTCGGTGAGTGTTAATATTCTCTCAGGGCTTATATCATTTTTAGGTATATCAAGTATTTTCCTCCAAGCATACTCATTTTCCTTGTCAAGCTCAATTAAGTTTCCCTCTAGCACTTTGTAGGCTCTCAATTTTGTTGAGAACTTCGAGTGTAACTTCATCATTTCTTCAATTTCTTCCATTTTAGACTCAGATGGCATAACAAAAACTAGGGCTCTTTCCCTTATCTCCTTTTCCAATTTTAGTGTATATGTCCACCTTGATAAAAGTCTGTCTAGAAGTTCTTGTGGCATCATCTTGTCAAACTGTATACGTATATATTTGAATATACACAATTTTTGAATGATGGTTTCCTCTATCTTATTCTAATCCTCTTTATTCAGTTTTAGCCATTGTCTAACCTTAGACTCAGATACTAAACCTATCTTGATGATAGAAGCGCAAATCTCAACAATTGTTGTAGGAAGTTTGTTCTTTATAGGTTGTTCATCTTGTTCAGTATCCTTTATATCTTCCTTGCTTTTGATCATTTTTCTTCTTTTAATTGGTTCATGTTTCCTAGTTTGAGGCTTTCTTTTGTAAGTCCTCACTTGTCCTTTCATAACTGGTGATGAGATTGCATCTTTAGTTGTCTAGCTTCTAGTCCTTAATGCAGCAGTATTCCTTGGTTTATTTGTAGGTGGTGGTGGTGCATCAAACTCTGTAGATTTGGATTAACTCAATTGTTCTTCTTCACTGACTGGTGACTATCCCTCGGTGTCATCCCTTTGTTCTGACTCTTCATCATCTACCGACAACTTCTTCTTAAGTGTCTTTACCATTTTGTCTTTCTTTCTATCAATTTTCTTCACAACTAAGCTTGTTTTTATTCTTTCCTTGGATTCCTCATAGGTTCCAAACCTTGGTTGTGACTTTTCCAATGGTTCATTTAACAATGCTTCAATAGCATTGGTGTCTTGATCTATGTTTATCTCATAGTCAAGTGGTGCTAACCATGTTGTCTTTGGTACAGCTGGTTTGATCAAGGTGGTATCAGTATCCACCATAAAACAAATATCAGTCTTATACTTGTCTACCAGTTGTTCTAGTATCCTCATTCTTTTATGCATTGTATCCTTAAATCCAATGAAGTATTCATCCATAACTAATGTTAAGTTGTCACCTAGTGACTTGAAGAATTCATTGATTTGAATTGTCACTGGTCGAGTAGTATCCCAGATGACATTATTGATAGATGGAAAAAAGTCTTGGAAGTAGAAAAATATGCACATTAAGAGTGAACTAAACTTACATGAATTGGACTTTGCAGACCTAATTGTCCTCATGTTTTCCTCTAACTGCTTCATTAGAAGCTCGAATAGATCCAACTACAATCCCTTCTTTACAATATTATGTGCAGTATCTACTACTCTGGATGTAATATTATTCATCTTGATGTCATGGAATATCTTGTATCTCAGCACACATGCACCAAATTTCATTTTTGGATCCTTGATGGAATTTACCTTCAACCCTCTTCCAACCCATTCTGTACCTGTCATCTTCTCTATCTCAGGATGAGAAGGGTGTTTGAGTTCCCTAGCCTTTTCAGTTAAAGGATAAATGGTCACAGCGTGTATCACATCCCTGGTGATCAGTTTTGGCTCATTGAGCCACATCTTTCAGTCATGCACTTTGCTCATCACTACTCGAATCCACTCAGTTTTAAATTCCTTCAGGAACATTAGGGCATTTGCGAGCCCTTTCACCTTGATTTTTTTATGTTCATCCTTGATTGTTCCATATGTGCAAAGCTTCCTGTAAGCTTTCTCAACCTCAAGATCTCCTATCTCGACAATCTTGCAATGTCTGTATGATCAAGCATCCTCAATCAGTAAAACCCTAGGTGGAATTTTGAAGAATTCACTAGCATCATCGGGTTGTGAGGCAACCTCTGGACATAACTTGTGATGTGTCTCCTCATAGGTGGTGTTCTTGATCAAGTTAACCTTTTTCTCTTTGGCGTTCTTGATCTTGGAAGCTCATGAAGTGGTTGTCATCATTTCTAAGAAATTAGGGATTTTCCTGTAAATAACAATAATCTTGGTGAGTCCTTAGTTACTTACTTTAACCTGTTTTAGTTGTTGTTGATCTATCTGAATGTTGTGACTCTGCTTGGAATGCTTTGTAATCTGATTGCTCTATTTTTTCTCTACTATGTTCTTCGCTCCATTTCTCTCTTAATCGCTTTGTGAGAAAATGAGATATTTTGTCACCTTTTTATAGATGATGCCCTAAGTGGTGTCATTAATGCTTCACCCACTTGTCAATTGCTGAAGACAGAGTTGCTCAGGGAACACACAAAATTTTGGCTCAGGGTAAGTGACAACTCACTTAACCTTTCACATGTTTACCGACGGATCTTGGTATATGGCGAAGACAACATTGCCTTTTTACATGATTACCAATGCTACTTGGTTTATATTATTTAACTTGTCTTTTGTATGTTAATCGATGATTCTCGGTAGGCATTGACAACTTAGCTTTGTAGGTACACCGATGATTTTTGGTATGCATTGACCGACGTGATTGAATTCACAAATTCATAACAAGTAGTACCATAGTGCATCTTTATTCATGCTAGTTTGGCATTTCATCAATGTATAATGGAACTGATGTAAAATATAACTTGGTATAGTGCAGTTCCATACTTACTTTTTCTTCTTAGGTGGGGGTGGTGATGTCACCAGATCCATTGGATAAGGTGTCACATGTTGCATTGCTCGGCCCAGCATCATCAGTGTGTGTAGCTTTCCTCCACATTTTGTTTCTCATCCTTTTGATATCTTCAATGGTGTTGCCATTGGGAAAAGTGCTTGTCTCTGTCACTCGGTCTCTATATTCCTTGCTTAGGTGACCAACCCTATGACAGTGTAAGCATGTCATTCCGGGGCTAGTCCAGCTTCTGGACCTTCTTGTCCATTTTATCATGTAGTTTGCAGCTATGTGACCAAATCTACGACATGTTTTGCAATTTACCCACATGTTGTAATCCTAAACATATGAGTTACTGAATCTTTTCAGTTGATAAACATTTTCTTGATCTTTTGGCTTCCATGCTTTCTTTTTCTTTTTTCTACATTCAAGAGATGTGTGTAAATGCATTTTGCAAGTAGGACAATATTTTTCCATGTAGGTTTCCTTCTTTGGTTGTTTCCCCTTAGATTTATATTCATATTCTTTATTTCCATGGTTGTTATAGTTATAAAAATTTCCTATGAATTTAGATGTGGATTTAGGAATACCTTGCATTTTGCTCCTACAAACATTTGATGTGTGGCCTGGTTTTCCATAGCAATTGCATGACTGATTCCTTGGTATTGGATTTGTGTAGACGTCTTTGTGATCAGTTTGGTATGTTGATTCCCCATGCTCGGTATACCCTAGTCTGGTATTATTGTTGACTCTTCTTTGTCCATCCAGAAAATCATCCATCCTTTTTGTACTTTCTTCAGCTCTCTTAATCATATCATTGTGTTGTTGCTGAATTCTTACTTCCTGCTTGAGTTTTTCAATTTCTTCTCTTAGCTCACCAATAGCTTCTATCTTTTCAATAAATTCTATGTTCATTCGGTTTGCCTTCTAACTTATAAGAATAATCTGATTGGTGATCTCATGATGATGTTCAGTAAGTCTTTGTATTTTTGACTCTTTTTCTTGTAGCTTTTCAGTGGTCTTCCTCATGTCATCAATAGCTAGTGTTCTTTCTTTCTTAACTTGTCTAGAATTATTCATAACATCAATCATCCTTACTATTTGTGTCTCTTGACCAATTTTAAGTATCTTTACTTGCTCTGTCAGATGTTGATTGCTTTCATTTATACTTGTGATGCTTCCTTCAGATGTGTCTAATGCTTTGCTAGATGTAGATCATGATGACTCAAATAAATCAGGTATCTCTTCTTCATGATAGTTTGTTTCATTACAACAAGATTCCGAAACCTTTATTTCATCCAGTATCTCTCTCATCTTGATTCTTTCTACTTTGTATTGCTCATAGAAGATTTATATCTCTAGCTTATGATTCTCAATACTCTTGTCTAGCTTATACCTTTCCATTGTATGATCTTTTCTCTCAAGTATTTAAACTTTTCAAATAAGAGATCTAGCTCTGAAACCAATTGTTGGAAATAATGGAATGGTGTGTATTGAGAGGGGAGGTTTGAATCAGTACCCTTAAAAAAATTCAATTTACCTTTATCCTTTAGTAATCAATTGATTGTATTACCGACTATCTCTGTTATTCTATCTTTATGCATGTAATATCAATTCATAAAATTAATTGCATCTAAACATTCATGAAATGTATTGACACATGACACAAGATTTTGTAATATAGAAAACCCCTGTTAGAAGGTAAAAACTATGGTGGGGATAAAACCCACAAAAAATTCACTATATGTAGAATGGAAGGGGTCGGTTAAGGCTTACAAGTTTGATCACTTCTGATGATCTTACCCTATTAGGAGTAACATGTAGAGACTGGCTAAGGTCTATTTTATTAAGAGCTTTAGCAACATTGTTTAGTGTGCACTCAGTTAAGAGGTTTACAAAAGGATTGTTAAGTCCACCTTCTCAAAGGATTTCTTCTATTTGCTACACTTGTTAGAATGTAGTCAAAAATATTCATTGACTTGATTATATGCAATCTAGAATTGTTGATTACAAATCCATTAAATATTACAATATGATGTGTCACCTATAGTGATGGATTAATACCTTTGTTCTACTTGGTAGCCTTGATTCTGGTTCTTGATAACCTATTTCATCTTTTGTTGTTCTTCTGCATAAAACTCTTAGTCTAATCCATAGATGTTCTCCTTGGCTATAATCATCATCACATCATTGTGTTTTGATTGATTTCACATCTATTTATACATTGAATTGACATAAATAAGTTTCACAATTTTCATGATAACTCTATGATCAAAGGTTTACAACTTGACCTTGATCTCCTAGTTTGCATGTTTCTAATCAGTTAGACTAATTAAAATAATAACAATTACTGTACTTGTCCCTCAAGAAATGGATTTAAAGATGTGCTTTAAAGATAAATATAAAACACAAGTGTTTTATCTGATGTGTAAGTTAGATCCACATTTCTCAAAATATAACTGTCTCTCGGTAGACTGGTGCTTGGTTTTCTCTATAGTCTGCCTGTCAAGTTCCTCTGTGAACTATTTGTCAGGTTCCCTTGTTGTTTTCTCTATCGGTTTCGCTTGTTATTTTCTCTGTCAAGTTCCTCTGTTGGGTTACTCTGTCGGTTTACTCTGTCGGGTACCTCTATCGAGTTACTCTGTCAGTTTACTCTGTCCCCTGTCTTTCGGTGAAGACTAGTTTTGGTGACCTTTGCAAAAATGTTGTGTTGAGTTGCACTTCAAAACTTTCAATCGGTGAGCATTGTACCGACGGTTCAAAAAAAATTTCCTTTGCATACTAATAGCAAAATATGTCATCAAATGCTCTCAAAATGCTTACTATTTATAGGATTTCCCAAGGGTAGGGGGTAGAGTTAAGTTGATCATGATTAAAGATTGGTTGATTTGAAGGCTTCCAAATGGGGAGACCATTTAAATGGTGGTCTCAAAGGTTGGGACAAAGAGACAAATTGAGTGATGAGGATTTAAAGTTCAAAAATTAGTGATCAAGATTTCAAAGTTTGGAGTGATCCATGTGCTCTCAATCCTTGATTCTCATTGGTTGTTCAAATTCTTGTCCCCTTTGTTGAAAGAAATAAGGATTTAATTAATTCAATTATTTAATTAAATTATCCATGTAAGGAATAGGTTGATTTTGATTTTTGATTTAAAATTATATAGTTAAATGATTAAATCAATTATATAGCTTAGATTTATCCATTTTAGGCGTATATTTAACTAATTAATATATTTATTAATTGATCCTTTGATTTGATGAAATTTAGTCCCTTTTGATTTGATCAGTCCATTTGATTTGATAAAATTGCCTTCTAATCGATTTAAATACACCTGACCAAATTTAGGTGTCTATAAATGCCCCTTTGAATTGATGCATGAAGCACATTGATTCAAAGAAAATTGATGTCCTCATCTTGATTGATTGATTGATATCTGATATAATGATGTCTCATGCAAAAATCTAATGTGAAACTTGACGCAAAACTTGATGTTGAGAAACTTGATATGCAACCTGATGTGAATCTGATGCGAAATTGATGACAAGAAACCTTGATGTGAAAACTGATGACAATGCCCCACTGATAGAAATTTGAAATTTTTGTGCCCCAGATTTTGTTCATATTGTGATAACAACAATTTTTTTACCATATGATGCCCCCTCAGAAATGAAAATGAAATTGATAGCAGAGGCAACAAGATATTGATGAATGAAAAATTAGGTCAATTATGTTTTCATTTCTAAAAATGAGATGAAAAATCAATCACAATATGCCCGATGGTTGAAAAAATGGCACTTTTTAATGTAAAAAGGTATAAAATCTCATGAAAATTAGGTCAAAAAGCTATAAATAGAAGTAAAAAGTTCATTTTTTACTATTCATTTTCACTTTTGACCCTGCATTTTAGCTCTGAGACTCTGCAAAAATATGACAATGGTGGTTCCCATACGCGAGCATCGGTTCAAGAGAGGTTGTAGATTCTAGAGACCAGCTGACTATGGACCTCTAGTGAGTGATGTTGACCTTTGCTAGCATTTATTTCATTTATTTCATGTTTTCTCTCCTAGTTAGGACTTTTGTATGCAATTTTTGTTGAAGTCGCGCGTAGGATAGTGTGAAATTGTGTGTAGGTTAGTGAAGTTACATGTCCACGTAGTTAAATAGCACTTAGGCAGTAGAAAAGTCTCATGTAGGAACCTTGTTAAGTCATGTGTAGTAATAATAAACTTACACATACAAAACCCTAGCTAAAACCCTAGAATAAAGTCACGCGTACTAGAGATTAAATCACACGTACACTGCGAAGTAGCGCGTACTAGGCTATGTTGCGCCTATGATCGTTTAAGTATTGTGTATGAGAGGTTAAATTGCATATAGCATGAAATCATACATACACCCTTTAAAGTTGTGCGTATACATAGGCAAAATTATGCCTAAGTGTAAAGATTTAAAAAAAAACCTTGATCAAAATTGTATGTCTCGGATAGATTGAATACCAAAATGATAGAAAAGACAAACAGGTTGGATTTAGTAATGAAACCAAGTGTTAGGATTTTAGGATGATCAAATAACTGGATGTTTGATTAGATCAATCTTATTGATAGGATAAGATAAACTGATGTATTTTCCCCTTCTCATGATATAGAGTTAGTAAAAATAGTTGATGTTGCTCAAAAAGAGTGATAGGATAATTTGATGATAGATTGATGTAGGATAATCCACTTAAATGATGATACTAATTGAATCCACTTGATATGAAAAAATAGGTTTTGTTCCAGAAGTTGTATGTCTGGAGTGTCCTAGTTTGGTTGACTGATTTGGTATATCAATTGTCAGGGCATAAGAGACGTGTAATCAGGAGATGCGGGTTGTTTTATCTTCTTGAGGTTCCTCAGTTCCAGCTGAACCTAGGGCTTCTCACAGCTATGGCAGAGTAATGGCACTCTAACCATAACACCTTCCACTTTCTGATGGGTGAGATTACGATCACGCCTGAGGATGTTTACAGATTACTGTGGATCCCGACTCAAGGAGAGCGGGTATATTATGATCAGGTATATGATGGCAGTGCTTATTGATGGGTATTTTCATATCAGACCATTGGAGATGAGAGTATCACCTGGGCTTAGTTTGTGTCATTCCCTATTTTTCTAGCAGTTTTGGGTGTACTGATCGGCGGAGTGTTGTTACCAAATCGTCGTGGTCACGGTTGAATTCAATAAAAGATTCTATAAATTGTTGTACAGGATACCACCACATATGAATCCTGCAGATGAGTGTTGTCTGGTTTTTTATATAGATGCCTATGATAGAAAAAATAATTATGAAATTAGGTCTGGAAATCCTAGAAGTTTACAAGAAGCATTCAAATTTGCTTTGACAATAGAGAACAACATGAAATCTGCTGGGAAAATTGGCAAAAGAGATGACACTAAGTTTCATAACTCTAGGGTTTACAAACAAACTAAAGAAGATGAAATATTGGAAAATGTGTTGAATTTATTGCAAAATTTGTCACTAAAGGTGGGAAGAGGTGATAAACCTAGAAATGATAAGCCATATTTCAACAGACTCAGACTACAGGATATACCTTATAATACATCATGGAAGGATGGAAAGCCAGAGGTATAAAAACAAAGTATGGGTACTCCTAGCCCTTTAAGTAAACAAAGGAATCACATGGTTAATGAGAATCCTTGGTGCATGGAATGTAATCTCCCTCATTCACCTTCATAATGTTTGGTGGCACAAGTCTGGAACATGACCTTCCTAATGTTTTCTCATATGCATGGAGCCCCTGATGATTATGATTCATCACAGGATAGGCATGAACTAGATATTGATACATGGAGATATAGTCAGAATTGATTTATGATTAATGAATTATCTGATGATGAGGAATTTTTTAGAAGAGGATGTTACCTAATTGAAGAGGAAAAGAGGGATCTTGCTGTGGAAGAAGTTGCTTAGGAAAGAAGCAAATATCAATTAAGGAATAGGGTAATTAATAATGAATAGGAAAAACCAGTGGAAATCCTCAAAAGAGGATAGTTGAAAAAAGGTGGGGGCAATGGTGTGTCTATCTCAAATTCTAAATAAGATAAAGATAAAGGCAAATCCAAATTCACTAAGCCAACCAAGACCGTGAATAGGAATAAAGTTATTAATGAAAACCCAATTGTAAATGATCCTTCATCCAATTTTTATATTACTAATTCCTTGTTACAAATGAAGGTGTTTGTCCCTTTGTTGGAAATGATGAAGTTACCACAGTACAAGCAGAGTGCAATAAGGTTAATCAAAAAAATTCTAGAGGAGTCAAATAAAGCCGAAAACAATTCAAGTGAAGAGGTAATACCGAAGGTTTACATCAGCACAGTGTTGACTAAACATCCTACTCAGGTAGATCCATTTTATATGACTCTTCTTGTAAATAATAAACTAGTAAATAATTGTATGATTCATTCTAGGGCTGCTATAAATATCATGCCATGTGAGGTCATGAAGGAATTAGAATTGAATGTTGATACCACGTATGGAAAATTTTATGCAATGGATAATAGATTTGTTCCTGTCATTGGTGTAATGAAAGATATTGAGTTCAAAATTGTTAAATATCTAGAGGCTTCATACATAGTTTATATCATTGTTATAGATGTTTCTCCTAACTATGATATGCTTTTGTCTAGTCAATGGACTGAAATGGTTGGAGGACATGTTCATCTTGATCTATCTTATACTACTATTCTCGTTAAAGAAAAAATTTCAGAATAAATAGGAAGCCAAGATCTTCACACTTTATTGAAAATGTTGATCCAAATCAGCTAACATGTTTTTGTCACTCTGACATGGATAATTTTATAGTTCAAGTTTCTCAACCATGAATTATTAGTACATATCCAATCGAAATCCAGGCTGAGAAAATTGAAGGTTAAATATGGAAGATGTTCTATGATGGAGCATTCAGTAAAGAAGGAAATGGCACATGAGTTGTATTCATATCTCCTACGGGTAAGATGTTCAATTATTCTTTCCTATTGACTTTCTGTTGTACCAATAATGTTACAAAATATGAAGCTCTAATATTGGGAATGAACATTGCTCGCAAGCATGGAATAAAAATCCTTAGTGCTTTTGGATACTCAGAGTTAATTATCTCTCAGATAAGATCCAAGTATACTACCAGGAAGGCAAGACTAAAATAATATAAAAATGAGGTTTTGGGACACAATTGAACATTTTGATGCTTTCTCTATTGAATGGGTGGATAGGTCACAAAACATTATGGTAGATTTCCTTGCAAATGTTGCACTTAAAATGGATGAAGCTACTCTGGATGGTGTATTTGAAATAGAGGTAAAAACTAAACCTTTAATTCCTAACAATATTTATAGTTGGAAAGTCTTTGAGGATGACCATGACTTGTTAAGTTTTCTCAAATACGAGGATCAGTATCAAAATCAGACAATACATTTCAATGCTTTTGTATAAATTGAGGATGGGAAAGAAACCTTGTTTGGTAAGGATGTTGTAAAATTAAAAACTAACAAGATCCCTAGGGGTCTGGTGGCTCTTGAGAGGACTTTTAACAAGGATGATAAGTTGGATAAGAAACTTACCCTGCTTATTGATGAGAGTATTGAGAAGATAAACCATGGTTCTGATCATGTACCAAGAGAGGTATTTATTGGTAAGATGCTAGCACCAAAGATAAGAACATAATTAATAACACTTTTGATAAAATACAGGCAAGTGTTTGCATGGTCATATAATGAGCTAAAAGCATACATGGAAGATTTTTTTCAACATGAGATTTCACTCAAGCTAGATGCCAAGCCCTTTTGTTAGAGACAACATCCTATTAACCCTAAATTGGCCCCCAAGATGAGAGAATAACTAATGAGTCTTAGCGATGGTGGGATCATCAATCCAATAAGACATTCCACTTGTTTGTCAAACTTGGTATCAGTCAAAAAGAAAAATGGTGACATTAGGTTGTATGTTGATTTCAGAAATCTCAATATATCATCACTTAAAGATAATTATGCATTGCCAAATATGGAAGTTATATTACATAGGGTCACAGGAAATGAATTTTTATCTATGATGGATGATTTTTCAAGGTATAACCAATTCAAAGTGAAGGAGAGTGAGAAATTTAAAACAACATTCATTACTCCCTAGAGCACATATGTTTATGTAAGGATGTTATTTGGATTAACAAATATAGGGACTACTTTTCAGAGATCTATGGATGTGGCTTTTGAAGGCTTAATTAATTTCATAATGGTTGTTTATCAAGATGATTTCACTATGTACTCAAAGAGAGATGAAGGTCATTGCAACCATTTAGAGCAGATTTTTCTCTGAGCCTTGGAGTATGGGATATCTCTCAATCCAAAGAAGTGTCACTTTGGAGTCACCAAAGGTAAGATACTAGGGAAAATTGTGTCAAAGAAGGGAATAAGGATTGACCCTGAAAGGATAACAACTATTGACAAGATTCATATTCCTAAAATGGTAAAGGCAATCTAGTTATTTTTTGGGCAAATCAATTTCATTAGGAAATTTGTGTCAAACTTTGATGAAATAGTCAAACCCATTGCAAAGATGTTGAAAAGGGGAGAAAATTTGAATTGGACATATGAAACCATTAACACTTTTATAAGTATTAAGAGGGAAATTAAGGAGGCCTAAGTGCTGAAATATCCTAATTTTACTAGACCATTCCAGATATATTTTTTGCCTCATATCACACTATTGTAGTGGTAATGTTGCAAAAGAATGATGAAGGATATGAACAAATCATCTCATTCTTTAGTAAAACTTTGCAAGCCACTGAACTCAAATATTATGATACTGAGAAACAAGCATATGCACTTGTCAAAGCAATGAAATCTTTTAGATCTTATTTAGTAGGATCTGAGGTAATTTCTTTTGTTCCTAATAAAGAAGTAAAGGATATTTTTAGGCAGTTTGAGGTAACAAGGAGAAGATGTAGATGGATTAACTAGGTTCAAGAATTTAATACTAATATTCAAATCAATAAATTGGTGTGGGGTCAGGGCTTGGCAAAACTCATGGCAGAATTAAATTTAGAAGTCACTCGAATAAATTGTGTAGACTTGGGTAACATGGTTACTTACACTAAGAGAGTTCCCTGGTATAAGGATATAATTTATTTTTTGAAATACATGAAGTGCCCTGATGAGTTGAGTGACAGTCATAAAAGATAATTGAAGTTACAATCATCTAGATATGTTTTGATTGAAGGTGATCTATATTGGAGGAATTTTGATGAATATCAAATTGAAAGAGTCCTAAAAGAATCATACGGTGGTGTTTGTGGAGGGCATTTTCATCCAATACATCTACTCATAAAATCTTAAGGGCACAATAATATTGGCCAACTCTTTTGCAAGATAGTTACAAATATGTCAAAAAATGTGAACCTTGTCAGAATTTTTTTGGAAAATTAAAATATTGAGGAACACTTTCGCTCAAACCTATTTAAATAGAGGATCCTTTTCAAATGTGGGGCTTTGATTTTATTGGTGAAATCCATGATAAGTCAAGTGGGGTCCATTCTTTTATTATAGTAGCCACTGACTATTTTATAAAATGGGTGGAAGCCATACCTACTAGAAACTCAACTAGCAAGACAATGATCAAATTCTTGAAGGAAAATATCTTAACCAGGTTTGGAGTGCTAAGAAAGATGATCACTGATAATCGAATGTATTTCAGATCCAAGGAGTTCACAGAGTTTTGGGATAATTACGGGATTGCTATATCATATGCTTCCCCTTATCATCCACAAGGAAACTGTCAGGTGGAGTCAAGAAATAAAAATTTGTTGAAGATTATTAAGAGGATGCTTTCTAATAATAAGAGAGCTTGGGATTCAAAACTACCACAAGTTGTTTGGGTTGATATAATCATAGTCATTAAATCACTTGGATGTTCACCTTTTGAGCTTGTATATGGTAAACAGGCAAAGTTACCTTTGAACAACTTACTACCAGTATATAAGCTCTTAATCCAGGAAGAGGTCGAAGAGGTAAATTTCATGGAGGATAGATTGGAAAAATTAGCTAAAATGGATGAAAATAGGAGGAGAGCCCAAAATAAAACTAAGAAAATCCAGAATCGGTATAAGAACATGCATGATAAGACATCCACAAGCAGGATATTTGATGTAGGAGAATGGGTTCTCAAATGGAATGTAAGAGAGAAACACAAGGGTAAGCATGGGAAGTTTGATTCTTTGTGGGATGGCCCATATGTGACCACTTGTAAAGTACGCAAGCATTCCTATTATTTACAAAAAAACTTTAGGAGAGATTCAAGATTTTTCCATTCATGGCCAATTCCTAAAGCACTTTTTCAACTAGGATCGAGGTTCCTCCAATTGTACTATAGTTTGGTTTTTGTTTTGTTCTTGTGTCTTGTTTATTTTATTTATTCACTATAGAGTCTTCTGCTTCTCTAGAGACATCTTGGGTTCTTGTAGGCATTCATGTTGAAATACCCCATCCCTAGATAGAGTCATTATTGGGAATGAGAAATCAGCATGATAAATTGTTTAACATTCCTATCCAAAGCTTTTATGCCTTGAGGGTCACTATAAAATTGTGAAGGAGTGATAATTGTTATCTCGCAAAGAAGGTTTTAAAGGGACAACAAAACAACGACCATCGTTATTTCATGAAGGGGAAAGAAGAAGACTTTGTGATATAGAAAAAATGGATATTTCACACACCGATGTTTTCATGGTACTAGGAAATGATGATACATTATGTAAGGGGTAAATTAATGTAAATATGTATATATGATGTATGAATAATGGAGAAGGTAATATTTTCCTCTTAATCCCAAATTTCATAAAGGGAAGATCCAAATTGATTAACCCCAAAAGAAGGATCAATGCATAAATGAATCAACCTATAAAGGATAGAGATAAAGAGAAAAACCCTAACTTTCATTTTATAGAAGAGAGTGTGTAATAGATTTAGGAAGATTAAAAATTCAATTGAAATGAATTGAAGATAAGTAATAACCTCAAAATGAAACAGATATGAAGAATGTTGTTTTTGAGTGTCTGCACTGAGTTTCTGGAAATTATGCAATCAGATCTGGAACAGAAACGTAGAGACGAAGAAAACCCAGAAATCTTTTCCGAATTTGGCTCAGGTCTGATTTTGATCCAAAAATGAATGTCAGCTTTGACCCAAAATTTCTAATTCTGACCCAGAATTTCTGATTATGATCCAGAACAGATTGTTGATTCTGATCCAGAATATCTAATTCTGACCTACACAGTCCAACAGAAAATCTATTTCTAGATCTTCATAGTTTGCCAAAAAGGGTATCCAATTTTGCACTCCAATTCGTTGTTCTGAACCTGTCCCTGCAAAAAAAAATGGTTTGTTTGTTGGGGGGAGGGGTTTGCCTTAGTCAAACCCTGATTTAGGAATTAACCTTGAAATCAATAATTTAAAATAGAAAATGCTAGCAAGTAGTAGAAGTAGATCTAATAATGAAGTTGTGATATTCAATAGATATGTAATTGTACTTTGAATGTAAACAAGTATGTAAATATGAAAGCTTGGACTCAAAATCAGAAACCATAAACCTCCATGATTCTATGCTTGGAATCCACCTTTAAGGGAGAATGAATGAATCTTGAGGATGCACAAAGGATCTTGAGGGAAGATCACATCATCATTATGGATAGATCTAGGGTTTGAATGATGAATCTTGAATGCTTGAACCAAATCCCTTCAAAAGGCTTGAATGCTTTAATCCTTGATCTTCAATGGAGAACTTGAATGATAGAGGGGAAGACTTGAAAACCTTTATTGAAATTTGAAATCATGATAACATGTAGAATTATTTCTTAGTTGATGTTTGTTCGCTTGTGATTATGCTTTGTGGATAGTTAGCTTTCATACTTAGATAAAATGAGAGGAGAAAGCTTCCTTATATACCAATCTAGGGAACAATCTTCTAGAGAGGCCTACATAGGAGAATTAAATTCTCATTAGACCTATATCCTTATAAGAGGACCTATATTAAATATAATTTCAAGAGTCGTTACTTTGGAACCCAAAGTAACCAACCCGGAAGCGGGAAATGAACTTTTGAATGCCCCCTGGCAGCCGACAAACTTTCCAATTGGAAAGGGGGACCTCAGTCAAAATTGAGGTTGAACTTGACCTAGGTCAAGGTTGAGGTCAACTTTGACCTAGGTCAAGGTCAAGTTTGACCTTGACCCAGGGAGTCAGAACCCCTGGAAAATGTGCCAGGTGGGATAAACAATGTTCGAAGAGGCCCAATTAGGGTCCTAAACAGGCACAGAAGCAGGAGAGGGTGTAGAAATTGAAGGAAAATATGATGATGGTAAAAAAAAACCCCTAATGAGGGATAAAAATTCTTAACATAGAAGTGCTTCCATTTTAAGATGATACTTTAAGCCCCCACTTTAGCGGGAGTATGGAAATCGAACATACTCATGGTAAAGTTGGAAGAAAGACTTCGATGGATCACAACAAGGTAGAAAATCACTTAGTTAAGGACATGAGCCCCTAGAACAATGATTATAACTCAACATATACACACAAGGATATGAAAGCAAAGAGAAATTAATCATAGAAAGCATACATGACTATATAAGCAAGACAAGAGCAACATTATAAATAACATAGCTTCATGATCTAATCCTACAAACATGAAAGTGAAAGAGAGAAAAGAGAGAGTGATTACCTCACCTAGTAAGATGCCCACCTTACCATGAATCACCAAGGAGGGAGAGCCCAACAGGTTTACCCATGAACTGTGCTTTGTAATTGTAATGTGTCTTCTGATGGCTTTTGGAATATCCATAGATCCACATTCTTGTATTACTATGGAATATAAAATGTGTGTCTCTTCAGGATTTAGCAACTTATGTGCATTACCTTCCAAGGATTTAGCATATTTGAATTTTAAAAATGTGTATCTCTTCAAGATTTAGCAACTTATGTGCATTACCTTCTGAGGATTTAGCAATAATAAAAGTAAAAATAAAAATGTGTGTCTCTTCAGGATTTAGCAACTTATGTGCGTTACCTTCCAAGGATTTAGCATTTTGTAAAATTTAAACTATAGTATAAGGGAGACCCTATATATGCCCCCCTCCTTATTGTGGCTACCTAACAAACAGGATAAGGAAGAGAAAGAAGGATACCTACTTCACAAAGTAAGGAGATATCATGTTCACAACAATGTATACTATAATCTTAGTGAAGAGTATTGACCCTTACATCTAAGAGCGTAGATAAACGTGAAAAGGATATGTCACTTATGGAAAAAGGATCCTCAAAGAGGAAGAGATCTTATCAATAAGACCCCCATCATAGAGGAGTTCTTAGGATAAAATGTCATCTTCCAAAGAAAATTAAAGAGGGACCAAAGATTTGATCATCAAGCCCCCTGATCAAGAGGAAGAGGAATCTTGGAATGAAGGAAGCCAACTCTAACCCAAAGCAAGAGCAAGAGTTTATAAAGAATGTAGTTTGAAAAATAAATTAGAGGTGATGACCTAGGAAAATTACCTCTCATATAAGAGGGTATCCATAGCCAAAACATAAGTCTTTATAAGGAAAGAATGTTGTAGAATAAACAAATGCCACTAAGCTAAGGATAGTAGATCCTTAGATAGAGAAAGAAGGAAAACCTTGCCCCCTGGGAATGAAAGCAAGGGATATACCACTTGTAGCAAGAGATGTTGTATCAAAGAGATATCTTTACAAAAAAAATGTCCTAGAAAAGATATCATGAGTGATTATGAGTGAAGGAAGTATGTATCATAATACAAAATCATAGGGATAGAATATAGAAAGAATAACCAATTAAGCTCAAAAAACAATACATGCTAAGAGCATAATGGATCCTAGAATATTGGAAGTAAATACCTCTTTCCCCCCAATTAAGAGAAAAGAGGAGAAAGATGATCTAATTTTAGAAGAATGAGGGGAATGCCCTATATCAAAATTATGAAGAAATTGTAATACTACACGGGAATGAGATATAATTCCTAAAGCAACTCTTTCTCTAACATACAGCTTGAAATGTACACAATCAGCAAGTAAATGTGTATTACTATAGTGAAAAGGACATTTGCATTTAGAGAGATCATTTTTTGGCATAGGTTTAAAGATTTCTTTCTTAGAATTCATTAACTGAACATACACTTTCTTAGCCACATCTTGAGGAGTATCAGGGTGATCTAAGGAAGGTGTTGGAAAAAGAACATAAAGAGGAGGGCGATGGTTAAAACCAACCACCTTGATTTGAGAAGGCGGGAAGCCTATACCATGCATATCTTGTTTAGGGGATAAATTAACCAGATATTTAATACTATGTTCATTAATACCGAACCCTAAACCCTTATAACCTTGTTTATCCACCATGGTGTATCCTGTAGTGTACATATCTTGTAGAGCTTCTACAGGAGATGATTGGTTATGGTGGTCATGAGAAAATGTTATGTGAGGCTGAATGTTAGGTTTAGAAGAAGTTTCTTTGTTCTTCCTTTTAATATCATCATGGAACGGATAAGAAGGGGAAGATAAATGAAAGAAATCTTGCACATCTACATCATGAGCCCTAGTTTGAGCCCCAACAAAAGTGTGGGAAGAACTAGGGATAGAAGATGGAGAAATAGGAGTGGGAATATTAGAAATTGGATTAGGAAAGATAGAATTAGGATTAGGAAGATTAGGAAGATTAGGAATAAGATTAGGAATGATAGGATTAGGATTAGGAATATTAGGAAATGGGGTATCATCTACCCAATTCTTCAAATAATCCAAAAGAGTAATAATTCCACTACATAAATCCTTAATGAAAGTTTTGAAAGTACGAAGGCTAGTATTAGTCAATCTCACAATTGCATAAGCAAGTGAAATATGAAGAGTGACAAATGTAATGAAATGGATGATAGTCTCATAAACATCATAAGTACTATAAAGAGATCCTAAAAGAAGAATAATGAGGAAAATAACCACGCATTAAATCATCTTAAAGATCTTCATAATGAATGAAATGCAAGAAAAAAAATTTGGGAAATGAAGTAGAGTATCTAACACCAAAAAGAAAGAGTTGTCTATCGTGGGTTCACCAAAATGTAAAGGGTAAATTAATGTAAAGATATATATATATATGATGTAGTAATAATGGAGAAGGTAAGATTGTCCTCTTAATCCCAAATTTCATAAAGGGAAGATCCAAATTAATTAACCCCAAAGGAAGGATCAATGCATAAATGAATCAACCTATTAAGGATAGAGATAAAGAGAAAAACCCTAACTTTCAATTTATAGAAGAGAGTGTGTAATATATTTAGGAAGATTAAAACTTTAATTGAAATGAATTGAAGACAAGTACTAACCTCAAAATGCAACAGATCTGAAGAATGTTGTTTTCAGGTGTCTGCACTAAGTTTCTGGAAATTCTGCAACCGGATTTGGAATAGAAACGCAGAGACGAAGAAAACCCAGAACTCTTTTCCAAATATGGCTTAGGTCTGATTTTGACCCAAAATTTCTGATTCTGACCCAGAATATCCGATTCTGACCTGCACAGTCTGACAGAAAATCTATTTCTAGATCTTGATAGTTTGCCAAAAAGGGTATCCAAATCTACACTCCAATTTTTTGTTCTGAGCCTGTACCTTCAAAAAAATGGTTTGTTTGTTGGGGGGAGGGGTTTTCCTTAGTCAAACCCCAATTTAGGAATTAACCTTGAAATCAATAATTGAAAATAGAGAATGCTAGAAAGTAGTAGAAGTAGATCTAATAATGAAGCTATGATATTCAATAAATATGCAATTGTACTTCGAACATAAACAAGTATGTAAATATGAAAGCTTGGACTCAATATTAGAAACCATAAACCTCCATGATTGTATGCTTGGAATCCACCTTGAAGGGAGAATGAATGAATCTTGAGGATGCACAAAGGATCTTGAAGGAAGATTGCATCATCATGATGGATAGATCTAGGGTTTGAATGATGAATCTTTAATGCTTGAACCAAATCCCTTCAAAAGGCTTGAATGCTTGAATACTTGATCTTTAATGGATAGCTTGAATGCTAGAGAGGAATAATTGAAAACCTTGATTTAACTTTGAGATCTTGAGAACATGTATAGTTCTTGCATATTTGATGGTTGTTTGCTTGTGATTATGCTTCATGGATAGTTAGCTTTCGTACTTAAAGAAAATGAGAGGAGAAAGCTTCCTTATATACCAATCTAGGGTACAATCTTCTACAAAGGCCTACATAGGAGAATTAAATTCCCATTAGACCTATATCCCTAGAACAGGACCTATATTAAATATAATTTCAAGAGTCATTACTTCAAAACCCAAAATAGCCGACTCGAAAGCGAGAAATGAACTTTTGAATGACCCCCGATAGCTGACAAACTTTCCAATTGGAAAGGGAGACCTGGGTCAAAATTGAGGTCGACCTTGAGCTAGGTCAAGGTTGAGGTCAACTTTGACCTAGGTCAAGGTAGAGGTCGGTCTTGACCCAGGGAGTCAGAACCCCTAGAAAATGTGCTAGGTGGGATAAATAGTGTCTAAAGAGGCCCAATCAGGGTCCTAAATAGGCACATAAGCAGGAGAGGGTGCAGAAATGGGAGGACAATATGATGACGGTAAACAAAACCCCCTAAGGAGGGCTAAACTTTCTTAACATGGAAGTGCTTCCATTTTAAGATGATACACATTATAACATGAAAGTGGAGTGAGGTGGTGATCATTTGAAAGATTTATTCACACATATACACATTCTTTTCATCTGAAGGAAAATTCTCCAAAATTATAGTTGAAGCTTGGGTAATTACAAGAAAAAAATGGAAGGATCACTTCCTCAATTTGTCGGACATATTGCACTATCAATGGCCATCACTGGTGCAAACTTCAAGTGGGTTAAGGAATATCTTGAGATAGTAATGGGCACTCCCAAGAGAGAGAAGAAGACAACAAAGCATGAAGATTTTCCACTTCAATAACATTCTGCAGTTTTTTTTGTTTGTTTGTTTGATTGGGTATTTTATTGTAACCTTTCATCTACTTTTAGTTTATTAGAATTAGGATTAGTTAGGATTGAAGAGGCACAACATGTAAATGGTTGGAAGCTTGTCACTCCCCATTTTGGAGGGAAACCACAACCATTCAGTATAAATTAGTCTCAAATGAAATAAAAAAGACTCTCGATTATGCTTTTTTTTTTATATCAATAAAAAATATCATGTTTTCCTTGTCCAATTAGGATATTTTTTATTTTTTGAATTCAATCTCTCTGTTATAATCAATCCAAGGATTTATTTTCACCTTTAAAACTTGTGTGATTGGATTGTAACTTTGTGATATTGGTCTAAAATATAGAAAGAAATTGTGAAGTGTTGTCTATTGCTTTCTATTTGATTGGTTCCTTTGTGAGCATTAAATACAATCAGACATATTAATGTTATAAATTCAATTTACTCACATTGATATGATTGGGTGATTGATGATGTTTCTCAGCCTGGAAAGTATTGTCTACCAGAGAAGTACATGAAGGATTCAAAAATATTGACTATGTGCCCAATTGGATAGGGGACTGGTCTTCACCTATTGAAAGGAGTAAGGAATGTTCAAAATGGATAAGTCTTTTTACTTTATTTTTGTTAAGTAGAGGTATACTAGGGGAATAGTTAAATAGAATTAATTCAATATGATGAATAAGGAGTTCTTGTTCTTGTATTCTATGTATTGGCACCTTGGAATTAAAGATTATTAAAGAGATTTGGGTTGAAAACTGCTATAAAAAAAACTCTAATTTAGTGGGAGATTAGAGAAGGGGTTTACCCGCCCAGGTTCTGTAGAGCCTAAAGAGTAGGGGATTGCAACCACACTTTGGTTGAATTCTTTTAGTTGGCCAAGTCAGTTGGAGAGTTAAAAAATAAAGCTTGGCATCCTTTTAGTGGTTTCCAATCTGTTGATTTGGGAACCAACAACTAGATTACATCACATGGATTAAATGGTTGTATAGTTGCCAAGGGATATTCCAATAACTCTCCATGGTTTTTTGGATGTGATGGGACCTCTTGTATTTCATTTGTGTGTGTGCTTGAGTGGATGTGTAGCCAAACTTGGGAGTGGCTCTCAATGGAGGGACGACAACACAAAGTGAACACCAGGGTATCCAATTCTATATTCCTTAATCAATTGATAAAATCAATAAAATTAATGGGGTAAAACACTTAATCAAGATAAGTATGGATATGTGGGCCTAGCTGTACCAACGATAATGGACATGGGCTTATCAGCCACAAAGATTCCTCCTATGTGCCTTATGGGATCCCATTAGTAGGGCACATAGTGGAGAAGTGCAAGGCTATATTGGCACATCAAGCTCCTCATCTCCATGATAGGTTTATTGGTGATGCATGAGTCATGATGTGGTGAGGTGATGGTTTATTCCATTCCCCACTAGGGATATGAAAAGATGCTCCCAATCTTGTATTATGCACTCACTTTGATTGATGAGTGAGTGAGTGGTAATATGATGTTGAGTTATTATATCTTGCTTAGTGTTGATACCTTGACCATACTTGTGGTATACCTGGATGTGAGCATGTGATACCTTGTATTCTTTATGATCATGCCTCTTGAGGATTCTGTAGTGTTCTGGAATTGCATATGTATATGCCCTATGTGATTTTTTTGGCTTGTATTATATAATCCACATGGTTATCTCTGTGAACCAGTGGGAGAGGGCCTGAGTGTACCTCATGGATAGGTGGTGTGACCAAGTGTTGTTGGGGACCGATGTACAGGTGATGAGCGGTCCCAAATTGTACTTACACACCTTTTGGATTTGTGATACCGTGATGATGAATCCTTGCATATTTTTTTATTGGATTTAGTTATTAATCTAATATCATAGTTTTATGATCATGTGAAGGTGTACTTGATGAATGATTATGTTAAGGATTGTATGTCTTTATCTCTTAGGATTTGGTTATCCCATGATGGTATATTCATGTAATCTTGTATCTTGTAATTGGTTGGATTTTGAGTAGTGTAGTTTCATGCTCATGTATTGATTTTATTAAAGATGTATCACTCTTATTAGATGTATATGTACCTCCTTATATGGTTCTTGTAATGTCTTGTAAAGATAAGCAATATAATCATAAGTTATCCTTTTGTAGGAACCTTGTGCTTGTAATGGCATTAATTATTGTATTAATGATAGAATTAATTAAATAAACCTTATGGATAGGTAATTGGCCTTAATAATGCTTAGAAACCTTGATTTGGGGGCTAGGAAGCTAGATTGGCATCCCTATCTATCCCCTAGTGCCTCTGTTTCACCAAACTTAGGTTGTCTGGACCCTAAAAATTTCTAACTCTAGATTGGTGACTCTGCTTTTCAATTAGAATTTAAGCTTTTTGGCACCTCAGCATTAGCCTTTAATCTCCTTCACATCTCTACATTGATTTTAAAGCTTTTTAGAACCTCTTTTTGCTTAATTGGCACCTCTACCACTCTAGAATGAGATTTTTCTGTCTTTCCATGGAATTTACTAGCGATCGATGTCTGAGCATTAAGGATTAGCATCTACACTAACCAACACCTATGCCTGCTTTGGTGTCTCTACTAATTTAGTTATGTGAGCTTGTTTGTAGATTATGGAATGTGTGAGCTTGTATCTCTAGTATTTCCTAGTTGATTCTTACCTTGGTCAATGGTTTATGTATGGCCAATTATGGTCTAACCTCGTGACTGGGTATTCCCTTTGATTCTATATATAAGTTTCCATTGGACCCTTTGATATTCTATTTTGATATTTCTTCTCTTATGTGTGTGTGTGTGTGAGTGATGTTTTAATCTTACTATTGGTTATGTTAAATTTAAGTAATATTATGTATGTTTAATGTATTTGTGCTTTAAAAAATATTATTGCCTTCTTTTAATACATATTCAGGTTTTAGTCCAAGGGTTCCTTAGCAGACCATTACATCTGGTATCAGAGACCATGTTTAGACATTGGGAACTCTGGTGCATGTCTGTTTGTTGTGTGTAGTGTGTGTTCATGGCATTACACCTTTTGAATTTTCAGTTTCCCTCTCTAGTGGATCACCCTTAGTGTGCTTGGAACTTTTCCCAACTTGTTCTATATATTTGGATGTTTATGTTGTCCATAGAGTAGACATGGTGGGTAGACAGATGTGCAGACATTGTTTTCTAAGTTAGTAGTATCAACTTGTGCTTGGTCATCTTTTAGTAATGATGGGGACTTAGTGTAGTATCACCTCAAGTAACAAGTGATTGAGAAGGAGTACCCCCTAGTGCCTCGATACTATTTGTAATGGGCAATAACTTGATGCAAGGGCCTCCTGAGGTGGATAAGATTCTAGAGTTAGAGTGGTGTCTCTTGTGTGGGATTACATAAGGACCATGGTGAATTCAATGTGTGTAGAAAGGTGGTGGTTGTGATATTTTTCATATGATTCCATGATGTCATTTGAGATGAAAAAAAAATTAATGAGCAACATTTTTGCCAGAAAGAAAAATTGCACACACTAGGTAGTGGGGTTTTCAATTGGGTTTGCAGAGTAAGGAATGTGAAGTGGGGGAATTGAAAAAGACATTTGTAGAGTGAGTAGATACAACCATGGGAGGTCTCCCCTATAAGAATTGATATAATGAACCATTAGTTGATACTTCAAGATGCATTATGTGACCCAAAATTTTGAAATTGTGGGTGACTCAACTATTTTATGAAGTTCACAATTTTTTATTATGAAATTACCCTAGAATTTGGTAGAATGTTCTCAAATGGAGAAGCCATGGTTAAAGTGTTGGGGGTTTCAACTACTAAGGAGAGAATTGTATAAGTCTTTGGTTTACCTGCAAATGGTGAAGGCTATTAAAAGATGAAATATGCTAAGATAGAAAGAGTTGAGTTCACAAGGCCCAAATATCCTCCACTTTATGTGGATAAGAAAGGGACAAGGAGAACCTCTTTTCCATACAAATGGATGGTTGTTTTCATGGCTATCATTAAATATTTCACTTGTGAAGGCTGACAATCCTACTTCTAGTGAGTGCAATTCAAATTACTAAGTCATATGAAGCATGGAAGAAGAATGAATGTACCTAATGTGCTATACATCCAGTTAAAGAATATGGATGCAAATACTCAAAAAGTTAGGGATAATTATGTTTCTCATCACTATTTAACTAAATTAATTTTTTAAAGGTCTTTACAAGAATCATCCCCACAAATGTAATGGGAAGAATTTTTGAAAATAAGGAGATTTAGGTCAATTAATGTAGGACCTAGGGGCCAACCTTTGATCGATAATGTTAGGAGAAAAGTGATGGCCACAAAATTGACCCCTAGGGCTTCCACTTCTAGTGCACCTACCAAGCTATCTCCTAGTAAACACTTACTACAACCACGTTAATGTTAGTAATAATTGAGAGGGGGGGTGAATCAGTGGCCTCAAAAATTTATCCAATTTAAGCTTTAATCCACCAATCAATACTTCTCAAATTATTAAGTCCCAACAAGATGCATGCCTTTGAAATATT
>MU223339.1:771592-782562 GCA_018584345.1 Thuja plicata | reverse complement strand
TTGTTAGAGGATTTTCAATACATAGGTTGTCACTAAGTATCTGGCATCTACGCTACCATCCTTGAATCAGTCTCATGACTGTCAATAGGCTTTATGCAAAATCTTACTACCATCCTTAAATCAGCCTTCTTCTTAGACTGTCAATAGGCTTTAGGTAAGACCAGTGCTACTATCATGAGTCAACCTTCTGGTAATCTGTTAGGATATACCTAAATTACAAAAGACTGTTAAGTCCTGCTATGTTAAGAGACTTTAATGCTTCAATGGTTAAACTGAAACAAAATGACCTGTTTCTAATGCAACTGAATTGCAAATTTTCATATCTATTTACTTACAATGTCTTTCTGATCAATGTATCAATTTAATTCCATTGTACTTAACTCTTTCTTCTCTGTGATGCTGTGATTTACTATTCGTTGGTGTCTGCAGAATACTTTAGCTCTCCCTCAGCTTGATTGATCAGGACTGCATGAAGTTAATCCTTCATCAGTTTCTCTTCAGCATCTTCTATCAATTCACTCCCCCGTGTATCTGATTGCATATCGACCACGCTGGAATGAATTATGCTTGTCTCTTAAATAGACATGATTTTCCTTAATTCTAGGTTCTTTGATTCTTGATTCTTGGCATGAAAAATAATCCAGCCAAATTGATTTATGGCTTTAACTCCTGATTTATCTCGTAGTTATCTTCTTGCCAACTGTACAAATCACTTACTCAACTGTGGTTGAATAAAACAAATAAAACAACCAGTTAAGTTTATCCTTTAGCTCTACTAGCTAGATATTTTTTCATTTTCTAATCTCTCTATTCTATCGGTCAATTCTACAGTTCGTCACCGGTGACAACTACCAGTTCCGTCAGTGTCGCTTTAGTTAACTTTGGGATCTCCATCTATTGGGCATCATTGGATCTTTGTTCATCGGGAAACACTATTTTTACCTCGTCGGGTATCATGTGATTCTACTTCATCGGGCAACACTATCTTTACCTCGTCGGGCATCACTGTGACTTTAATCTCTGTCTTTACCGATGGTGTGCACTCCGCCAGTGTAGTCTGTCACTTAGTGAATACTAGACTTTTATGCATTGCTAGAAGCATAACCTTTATTCCATTGGTTCTCTGAAGTCTTTGGCATGATCATAAAGATGATATCAAGTTGATATCAATGACAATACAAACCATTTAACTGATTTAATGTCTTGCATCATCTTCAACTTAATATAGTCAATCATTTAATCAGTTATATGTCATCAGTTAAAATCTTCCAAGTCCATATATGACAGTGCGAGAAACTCTTCTACAGACCCTAATAGAAACCCTAATTTGAATAATTTACCTAGAAATAGAATGCACACAAGGGAAGCTATATAAAATGAGAAAGGGAAAATGAAAAAGGAAAGAAAAGATAAGGGAAAAGAGAAAATTCAAAAGCTTAAGGGAGGAAACCATGAACCAAGAAAGAGAAAGACTACGGAAGGGGAGTCACCTATAGCTGCTACATAAGGGAAAAATATTGCAAATCAATTAAGGTCAACAAAAACTACTACTAGTGTGAGTCAAAGAAGGAGCCATGAGCTAAGAGTAAAACCCCAGAAGAAATTAGAAACCACCGGTAGAAATATAAATATAAAAATTGAATCAGATTCTGAGCATACTTCCCCCAACGAGGAGGAAAGAATTATTCATAATCAACCTCCTATGGAAAATCCAAATTTATCCTCTTCAGCTGAGCACCAAAATAATACAAACATTACTACCAATATGTATGGGGAAGAAGGAGAGGAATCTTTCTAGCAAGAACAAGAGTTATTGGTAAAGGTTAGTTTGGGGTTAGAAGGACTTACCACAACTGTTGAACAAGTGGCACATAATGAACCCAATAAAAATAAAATGATAGTAAGAGTTCACAGGCCTACCCCATTCTCATGGGCATCTATAGCCTTTAATATTTGGAGAGACATGAAGAATAAGGAAGAAGCATGGGAAAAAGAAAGGCACTGGTTGCAGGAAGAAATCAACAAGAAAATTTGTAGAAATTTCTGTGTGGAAAAACAAAGTGGAAGATGTAATAATCTTGTACCACATATTCTACAATTTAGGCCTCCCCCTCAGATTTATGCATTGCATTTGAGGGAGATAAGTATTTCTTATAAGTTATCAAGAGTAGTTGCAGGTTTGAATTCTTCCATAGTAACCCCTCAAGAGTTTTTTCAAGCATACACATCTTCCCCTCTTAAAGTTAAAATTTTGCTTTGTGAACTTTATATGTATAACTATGTTGTTCTTTATCACAAGGAATGGAACCTATTATTGTACATTAGGGACATTCACTTGAGAGAATTATGTCTTATATTCAAAATGAGAACAATTGGGGTAATCAGTTTAGAACCTACAGAGAACTTGAAATCACTACTCCTTTTCCATTAAGAGTTGAGTCAAAAGGCTCAGACAATATTTTCTCCACCTGGATTCAGATTATCTAAAACCCTAAATAAAAGGACAAGGTTATTACCTTCAAATAAGAATCCTACCAAGAGTATGAGAAAATGACCAACACCTTTGGCAGAACAATGTTTGGATATTTGGCACAAAGATGGAATGGGTCATACGAGTAATTGAAACAAGACAAGCCTCATTCATTGAAAAGTTATTGTGCATCTATAAGAACGGAAACCAAATACATGCAATTGGGTAGGAAAATGCATGAGAGATGGCTTCCACTAATTTTCCAGCTGCCTGTGCTTCTATGGTTGATTTTAGACTATAGGAACTATCAGTACACTAAAGAGGTAGAGAAGTCAAGATGGGATGAATTGGCAAAGAATCAAGGATTATGTTGGAATCCACTTGTGAATACTGTAGGGCAGACATTAGTCAATGACTTTAGATTTCAAGCTAGGCAGAGGATTCAAGCTCCACCTTCTGGAGGATCAACATGAGCCAAATTTATGGCTCTTTGTAATGAGAACTTTTGTTATATTTTCTACTCTTTTAAATGGATTAGGGCTTTTAGGATTCTTATCTAAACTTGTTGGAGCATGGGACATGAATTTTATTTTCAAACTTTAAACTATATATATATAGAGAGAGAGAGAGAGAGAGATGAATGTTATTTTGAAACAATTATGGATATGCAGATATTTTGTGTACACTAACATTGTGGTGCAATCATTAAGAAAGCCCAATAGGTGGAAGGATATTCTGCTAGCCCTTTGGGCGGTGATGTAGTTAAGAGGAGCTGGGTGTTAAAGAAGTCAAGGGACAGAAGATTTCTAATGCTCGTGTCTCTTAGTGGAATAAATATAGGGAGATCTATTGTGATAAATCTTATGGGGAGTAAACTGAATTGAATAAGTCCTACCAAGAAACTTCCTTTTTTGTGTGCTTTCAATAACATTGTATCCTCCTAGCTTTTTGGGAGTAGATTGACTAAGTAGTTATAAGTAGTTAGATTTCCCTTTATAAATAAGGGGTGGTGATTCCTCTAAGAGGTTACAACCCTCATACTGATGTAATCTTATTTCAGTTTACTAGTTTGAGAATACAGACAACTTTGTTGGCATGTCGCAAAGGTGTTCAAGATAAATAAAATATTGTTTTAATCTACTAAATTTGAGTTAATTCTAGAAGAATCATACAAGGGGATCGACATGGTGATTATTCCATCTGCTCTATTAGTTAGGTAATTTTTTTCATTAGTTAGATTCAGTCCTGGCAATTGACTGCTTGTGCACCCACTATAATTTCATTGTGACTATTCTTGCAACCAAGGCAAAATAGAGTAGTTCCTTATCTGTTTGCTAAAGATTGTGTTTCCATTAACTGTTTCACATTAAGTTTATGTGTTGATGCATTTTCATTCTTTGTGTGATTTCATTTTCAGAATGTTACTTTCCAACAATTGTTTTCTTTCCACTTAGGATAGGTATAACTTCAATTACTTCTTATTGCACATACAGTGTTGCACCATTTCAAGTTTCATGTCCCTGGGCTGACATGGAAATGAGTCTTCGTGATGAAAATATAACTGCTTAGTATGGATGTCTAGTCCCTAAGTCATGGTTTGTAAACCTAGTTATTAAACCATTAAAGGAGTCCACCAATAGACCATATAGTATTTTACTTTATAATATAAATGTGTTATTTTATAGTATTTATAATAAAATTTAAATTTATTTAGAATATTTTAAAATAATAGGATATAAATGTTTCTAAATTTTAAAATATTTTAATATAAATTTAGAAAGTTACTATTAGGCAATCACCATTTAATATTAGTATGTAATACATATGTTTCTATATTGTTTATTACATATTCATTTTATTTATTTTTTAAAAATAGAATATATGAATTTTAGAAACTTGTAAATTTGAGATTTTTTTAGTATATTACTAATTTATAGTATTAGTATGTAATAAACATGTTTCTCTATTGTTTATTATATATTTATATTACTTTAGAACCCTTTTAAAACAAAACATATGAACTTAGAAACTTATTTAGTTGATTTGGGATTTTTGCATGTATAATAATTTGTTTTAAAATAGTAACTAGATTATTTGCCCTACTTTATTAGAAATAAAATATTTATTATATTTAATATGTATTACTACTTTTTCGGTCAATAATAATAGTATTTTATTAATTTAAAGATTTGATACATATCTTTATCATCAAAAAATATTCTTTGAAAATTAGTTCTATCCCACTCAACTGCATACTGCATCTAACTTCACATCATAGACTATAATCTGATCCTACTACAATTTATCCAGTACCTTCAACCCCACCCCCATTGAGAGATCGTGACATTGACATCAAACCCAACCCACCCTTTATAATGCAATTCACCCATCCACTATTAAACAAAAAATCTTACTGTAACCATCAATACACCCTATTCAAAATACCCCAACTACACAATCTACTTACAACCCTTTACATTCAAGTGCAAATTTAGAGTCCCCGTTACATATTTCCAAAATTTGTCATACTCCCTATTGAAAAACTTAAAACAACATCTTTTCAAAAAACTCACTAGAGACAGAAAATGTCATTATGTTTCTCGAACCAGGTCATTACCCTTTTGTGTTCTTGCTATCATCCTCGTTTGAGATTTTTTTTATACCATTTATGGGACCACCAACACTAGCTGGTTTTCCTCGCGCTGGTTAATTTTTACTGTGAAATTGGCCTTCATTAGCTTTGATCTCACCCCACTAATCTGTTCTTTGCGAAGGAAAAAACTTTTGCTTGACAAACTCAAATTGTTGCAGTCATTTTTGTAATTTGTTGTCTCATTTAAAAGGATGTCACATGAGCAAAAACCATCATTAATTGATTGTTATTCTTCCCCCACAATTTTCATCAAATTTGTTGTCGTCACATCAACACCTATTGAATTAAGGATAAGATAGCAATTTTTTTATATGTACTGTTAATCCTCGATCATTATACCCGAAGCCTTCATTTTATATGAAATAACCACATGCAATAAAATGTTTTAAAATCTATTTTATATTCATCATTACTAGTGCCTCTTCCCTTAAGTATCATCACAACTACCCACTTCCTCTTTCATTTTTCAAAAAACACATTCATACTGCTTTACTATGGTTTAATCAAACCAATATATTTCAAAATGTCAAAGCATCAACATTATTGCTGACTAAATCATCTAGTGAAAGACTCCTTAAATCTTTAATTCTTGTTCCATCTTCATTTTCAAACAAAAATGCCCATTTAGATAGACAATCTTCCTCCTTATTTCTCTCTCTTTGAAAGTGGCTCACTTTGGAATTTTCAAAGTACGATAAAAGTTCAATGATAGTTGAAATATAGTTTTGTATATTTCATGCCTCTTTTTTTCCTTTCATGATCGCCTGCACTATGATAAGTGAATTGCCTTCCAAATGAATTTTGTTCAGACCCAAAGTTCTACCTAGACATGCTGCCAATAGTTCAACTTTAGCCTCTGCAATGTTGTTAGTTCCTTCCTCTAATTTTTTGGCTCCAATTACAATAGTTTCACCTTGCCAATTATGAACTATAACTCCTGCACCTGAAGGCCCCAGATTTTCTTTAGCTGGCCCATCAAAATTTATTTTAAACCATCCTTCTTGAGCATTTCCCACTTAACATCTAGTAATTTTTTGGTGGTTGACTTTTTTGGATTGTGGCGACTAATCAGGCAAGTACTGTACACTTTTCTGTAATTTTTAGTTAACTCGTCAAGCATTTTTTGGGTTAACTCGTCAAGAATTTCCCTAGGCTGGCCCATCAAGCAATTTTTAGGGTTAGGACTTTCTATAAGAAAAATAGTGTTCGGGTTATAGTTTGTTAGAGTAAATAATTATTGTAGCATTTTGCAGTGATATTAAGTTGCAAGGGATCACTGGTTATAATTTGTTGAAATTACTGGATAACAATATTGAACTCTATGTTTGGTGGATGTAGCCCAAGATTGGATGAACCACCTTAAATTTGTGTCTTCTTGTTCTACTTTGTGTGCTTTGTTCCTTTGCATTAATAGTTATATTTGCATGTAACTGTTAGATTTTTGTATTATAATCCTAACAAGTGGTATCAAAGCAAGTTGTTTTCAGTTATCCTCTACAGGAAGGTCTTATGGCTGAGTGGGAGTAATGGAAGACAAGGGTAAGTTGAAGGTTCAGAAGTTTAATGTGTAGAACTTTTAGTTATGGAAAATGTAAATGGAGGAATGTCTCTATCACAAGGATTTATGGAGGCCATTGGGAGGAATAATCAAGAAATTCACAACTATTTCTCAAGAGGATTGAAACATTTTGGATAGAAAAACACTTGGAAATATTCATTTATGCTTGCAACAATCAGTGGCATTTAATATTACAAAAGCAAAGATAATTGATGAGTTGATGGAAACCCTAGAGAAATTATATGAAAAGCCTTCTGCTTTGAGTAAGGCATTTCTTATGAAGTGTTTATTTAATATCAAAATGGTAGGTGGGTCAGTTGTTGATCATTTAAATGATTTTGATACAATTACCAGTCAATTATCTTTTTTTAATGTCAATTTTTATGAAGAAATTAGGACTCTTTTGATTCTGTGTTCTTTGCCTGAAAGATGGAATAGTCGTTAGTAACTCTATTTCTGGTTCAAATACCCAAAAATTTGATGATGTTGTTGGTGTTAACCTCAGAGGGGAAATTTGTAGGAAAATCTTAGGTGGATCCACACCAAGTAGTGTTTTGAATGCAAAAAGCAGAGGCAGTTCAAAGGGGAGAGGAAACAATTATGGAAGTCGTGGGAAATCATGAGGAAAATTAAAGGGCAAGAGGTCTCACTCTAGAGGACCAAATGATTGTTGGTACTATGGGAAACTAGGTCATAAGAAGAAAGATTGTCGAGATCAGAAGAATAAAGGAGACAAACAAGAAGGCAATAAGGAGGCAAAGTGGTAAGTAATAAATCTGAAGAGGGTGTTTTTCTTATTTCCCTAGAAAATGTTGATGATTCATGGGTTCTATATTCAGGGGCCTCATTTCATGCTACACCCTATATAATTTATTTTTATTATTATGTCCAAGGTGATTTAGGACTAGTCTATTTGGGAGATAATTAACCCTGTTAGATTGTTGGGAAGGGAAGAATTAAGAATAAGTTGCAGAATGTGAATTATTGGCTCCTACAAGAGGCAAGGAATTTTCCAAGGTTGATTAGGAATTTAATTTTAGCATGGCAGCTAGGTGATGAAAGTTCCATTGTTACTTTTAATGATAAAAATTGGAAGGTTTCAAAAGGTTCCTCAGTAGTAGAAAAATTTGTGAAATTAGGCACCTTATATCTTTGTATAGGTCATATTGTTCCTTTTACTTTAATTGTTCTAGAGAAACGTCAATGTTGAGTAACAGTTGCTACAGTTAAGCAAGTAGAACATGAAACAGTCAGTGTAGATTCTAAAACAACACTATGTCACAACAGTCTTGGGCACATGAGTGAAAAAGTTATGAAATTACTTCATTCAAAGAAAGTCTTACCTGGTCTAAAATGTGTCACTATGGATTTCTATGAAAGTTATGTGTATGGAAAACAAAAGAGAGTTAGTTTTCTAAAGGGTGGGAAGGAAAATAAAGATGATAAATTGAGCTTGTGCATACATATGCATGGGGACCAGCTTAGGTATCTTCCCTTGGTGGCTCTCTGTATTATGTTTTATTCATTGATGACACAACTAGGAAAGTGTGGATTTATTTCCTTCGGCACAAATCTGATGTATTCAAAACTTTTTTTTTAAAAGGAAAAAATTGGTTGAGAACGAGATAGGTAAAAGACTAAAATGTCTCATATTTGATAATGGTGGTGAGTAATGCATAAAATAATTTGAATATTGTTGTTCCTCTAATGGTATTCATAGGAAAAAATAGTTCCAAGGAGTCCACAAGAAATAGAGTGGTTGAATGCATGAGTAAGACAATAATGGAGCGTGCAAGGACTATGAGGTTGCATACTAAGATGCCCTTAAACATGTGGGAAGAGTCTATAAACACTATGTTTTATTTAATTAAAAGAGATCCCTCTACTACTTTGGGTTTTGGTATTCAAGAGGAAGCATGGACAGGTAAGAAGGTGAGTTATTCTTTTCTTCGAACCTTTGGTTGTGAAGCATTTGCACATATAGATTCTAAAAATAGAACCAAGCTGGAAGCTAAATCAAAGAAATGTGTATTTGTTGGATATGGAAATGATGAATTTGGCTATAGACTCTGGGGTTTTGAGAATCATAAAATTGTGATAAGTAAGGATATCATATTCAATGAGAAAGTATTGTACAAAGATCAGTTGTGACAACATGAGAAGAAAGAAAATTATAATGTAGTGTTTGATGATACTCCTAAAGATGATGTTCTAGTGGTTCCTCATGATCCACAACAACAACAAAAAAAAATACCACAAACTACAGTGAATGTTAGATGATCTTCAAGGATAATTAGACCTCCTAACAAGTTCTCTCCCTCTTTCTATTCTATTTTATTGATCGATGTTGGTGAACCAAAATTTTATGATGAAGCTATGCAGTTGGATACCAAGGTTCAGTGGAAAGATGGAATGAATAATAAATGGACTCCTTGTTGAAAAATCAAACTTAGGAATTATGCAAGTTTCATGCAAGTAAAAAGGTTTTATAAAACAAATGGGTTTATAGGTTGAAAGAGGAAGATGGAGGTAAGAAGCGATTTAAATCAAGGTTTGTTGTAAAGGGATTTGCATAGAAAAAAAGGCATTGATTTTTCTGAAATCTTTTCTCCAGTTGTTAAGATGAATTCTATTCGTACTATTTTAAGTATTTTGGTTGATGAAGATTTACATTTGGAATAGCTAGATGTCAAAATTGCCTTTCTCCATGGTGATTTAGAGGAGGAGATATATATGGAACAACCCCAAGCATTTGAGGTCACAGGTAAGGAGAAGTTAGTGTACATATTAAAGAAGAGTTTATATGGCTTGAAACAAGCACCTCAACAATGGTACTTAAAATTTGATAGTTTTATGGATGAGCATGGCTTCAACACGTATAATTCTAACCATTGTGTTTATTTTAAGAGGTTGGATAATGATACCTACATTATTTTCTGTGTATATCTCGATGACATGCTTGTAGCTTGGTCTAACATGGATCACAAAAGAGATTTAAAACAATAGTAAGAAAAATAATTTGCTATGAAGGATTTGGGGGAAGAAAAACAAATCCTTGGCATGAAAATTTGCTTAAATAGGTAGAACAAAAATTTAACTCTATCTCGGGATGATTATGTTGAAAATGTGTTGGAGAGATTCTCATGGAGAATACAAAAGTTGTTAGCACACCTTTGCCTAGTCATTTCAAGTTGACTAAGGAGATGTGTCCAAAGACACGAGAGGATGAGGACAAAATGTCCAAGGTACATTATTCTTCAGTTCTAGGCAATTTAATATATGCCATGGTATGCACTAGACCTGATATTTCCCATGCACTAGGAGTTTTTAGTAGGTATATGAGTCATCCTGGAGTTGAGCATTTGAATGTAGTAAAATGGATTCTCAAACACTTTAGAGGTACATCCAACAAATGTTTATGTTTTGGGGGCCCTAGTATTGATTTAGAAGGATATGTTGACATAGATTTGGAAGGAAACATTGATACCCGATGGAGTACAACAAGATATGTTTTAACTTTCAGTGGGACATCAGTGAGTTGGATCTCCAGGTTGCAAAATTGGTTGCTTTATCCACCATAGAGGCAGAGTATGTAGTTGCAATAGAGGCAAGAAAGGAGATGATATAGCTGCAATTTTTCATGGAAGAATTGGGAAAAATATGGATTAACAATTATTTGTTTATGGATATCCATAGTGTCATTCATCTTGCAAAGGATTGTGCCTCGCATTCAAAGACAAAACACATATAGTTGTGGTATCACTTCATTTGGTTGGTTATTGGATGATGGATGGTTAAGGCTGGAAAAGATACATACATATGAAAATCTGTGTGTGTGTATTTGGGTAGTTGATAAGAGAGACACAACACATTAATAAGTCATTGCATTAGTTCAAAACGGTTAGACAAGCATGTAAAACCACCTAATATCGACCTATCGCCTTCTAACTAGGAAGAGTGTGATTAGTAACATAAAAGCCCTTAGTTTATGCTATAATCAGTGACATATACTCCCTAGTATGAAGGATTTTAGATTATAAACAAGTTAAAAAGATGAGAAAGCATGCATTCTAGCTCTAAGCATGAAAGTAATAACAATGCAAAAGCATGATTTAAGAAGTGGAATATTAGTCTAGTATTAATTCAACAGCATAACAATGTATTTGTAATCTAAGATGAAGGCTTATTTGTTCTCAAAAATGGCTTCTATTTATAGAAGAGAGAGAGAGAGAGAGAGAGAGAGAGAGAGAGAGAGAGAGAGAGAGAGAGAGAGAGAGAGAGGGCAATAT
>MU223339.1:749699-762128 GCA_018584345.1 Thuja plicata | reverse complement strand
TGAGAAGGGTTAGAACCCAGGGTAGAAGTGGTTGAGATAGGTTAGGTTAGGGTTTAAGGGAATATTAATTAAATGAATTAAACTTATTTAATTCATTCAAAAATATAGGAATTAATTATTTAAACAAATTAATTGCTTTTTAATAATTAGGGGACTATAGTCATTTTAATTAAATTAAATAGGCTAGGGGAATGGGTTAATTGCAAGTGGGTAATTGATTTAGGGATTTATTTAATTCCTTTATAATTAAATACTATAGCCATGTTTGAATTTGGTTTAATTTAATTGGTTTGAATTGATTTAAATCATATGGCTATAATAGTTAATATAATTTAGTGATAAAAATCACCTAGGACATTAAATTGATTTGAAGAATTATGCCAAGCAGTAACAGGGTCGTTTGAACATAATCGAGGGTATGATCACACTTAGGGAAAATAGGGTCCATAGTTAGAACAGACCAAATTCGGGTGGTTACAAAATCCAGTGGATATATTTACAAAGGTAGTGACAAGGGAGAAGCTGAACTCCTCTTCAGCTTCAGTTGGTCTTCATGACTAAAACAAGAAAATAGAATAATAGAGCCCATGGTGTTTCTTTCCAGTGGGAGCTATAGGGGTAGCGATATTGCTACATGATCAGTGTCCAAGTGGGAGATTTTTTGGTGTGGAGATTGATCAATCTCCAAGTGGGAGATTGTTGGTTTGTGGTGACTGGTTAGGCAAGTACTATACACATTTCTATAATATTTGGTTAACTCATCAAGCATTTTTTGGGTTAAATCATCAAGTATTTCCCTAGGTTGACCCGTCAAGCAATTTTTAGGGTTAGGATTTTCTATAAGAAAAATGGTGTTAGGGTTATGGTTTGTTAGAGTGAAGAAGTATTGTAGCATTTTACAATGATATTGAGTTGCAAGGGATCGCTGGTTATAATTGGTTGAAATTACTGGATAATAATATTGGACTCTTTGTTTGGTGGATGTATCCCAAGATTGGGTGAACCATGTTAAATATGTGTCTTCTTGTTCTACTTATATGTGCTTTATTCCTTTGCACACACACACACACACACACACACACACACACACATATATATATTTGCATGTAATTGTTAGATTTATGTCTTCTAATCCTAATAGAATTATCCCAATTCAGTCCTTTACTATGTCTAATTTGTATCCTAGACCATATTTTTTTAATTTTTCCATTCTCCAGAGTGTATGGGATTTGGTTGTGTTTCATTTTTTATGTGGATTTCCCAACAACCTCTTCAATTATATGGTTGATTCTATATTGAAGTATTTTTACAGATTCTGTCTTTTCCAAAAAAATTTGTCTATTACGTTCTTTCCAAACCTGCCAAATTAAAACTGAGGGTTTGATCACCCACACAACTGATAACGTAGATCACTTATGATGCACTGAACACTTCTTTCAGAGAGTTTTGAAGGGCCCCCTATCATCCCAATTTCTCTTTGAGCCTTGCCCAACATTCTGAGGCAACTCTACACTGTAAGAGTAGATGATCCACACTTTCAATAACAACATCACACATAACACATTTTGAAGGCCCTATAAATCCAAGTCACTTTCTCCATTCTCTAGTTAATATCCTACCCCTAACTACTACCATACAAAATTACCTTTTTTCATAAGGCAATTCCTCCCCCAACATAATTTGGCTGGCCAAAAATTATCCTCATTTATCCTGTCTAGAATTTGATAGCCAATTTTAACTAAGTAGTTCCAACTTATTGCTCCACACTATATAAATCTATTATCCTTCTCAGTGATGATAAGTTTCCTACTCTAAAAGATGTTCCTCATCTATTTCAATTTTTTTTCTAATCATCCTTCATTGTCTATGGTTTTCCATACCCATTCATTGCTGAAAACCCATGCTTTACCTCCATATAATCACTGACTTTCTATCCCCATTATTACGTAAAAAATAATCTGAGATCATGATTTTTAGCCTCATTTTTCAATGTTGGTAATCCATTCCATGAATCATCCTAGAACTTGGCTTTCCTTCCATTACCAACTTTCCAAAAAATGTGAATAATTATGACTAGTCTATAGGCCACAATAAAGTTCCAAATTGTTGATCTTTTTAGAGGGTTGTGTATTATCAAGATCCTATGATCTTCTTCAGAATCAAGTATTTTTCTTTCATAATATTTACCTTTAATTGGTCCTAGTTATAATAAATATTCCAAACCATCTTAGCTCCTAGAACTTCATTCATAATCTTCCAATCTTTAATCCCAACACCCCCTTTACCTTTTCTCTGCATATTTTTTCTCATGCCAATAATGGAATTTTGTCTTGTTAACTTGCCCCATTCCAAAAAAAATCCTCATCCTTTTCCCTATAACCTTAGTAAGCTTCCTAGGGATCTTTAAACACATCATTGAGAAAACTGAAGTTGCATATATGACTATTTTTAACACGAGGACCCTTCTTGTTGATGTGAACCATTTACTCTTTCAACCATCCATTTGTTTGATAAAATTATCTATAAGATCCTTCCATATATTGGATCTATAAGCACCCTCGAAAAGAGGTATTCCCAAATAATTGCCAAATAAATAACCAAGTCTTATGCCTAAAATTCTACAAATCTCATGTTTCCTTTGAACAACTGTATTGAAGAAATAAATTTGTAATTTTATCCAATTTATGCATTGACCTAACACCTTGTTGTGCTTTTTAATAGTGTCTTTCATAACATAGGCTTCCATAAATGATGCCTCAACGATCAAGAATGTATCATCTACAAATTGTAGATGTGAAATTGGGTCTATACCTTCAACTACTGTATGTCTTTCCAAAAACTACCCCTTTGCTTCTTAGAAATCAATCTTCCAAGAGCTTTTGCCACGGTGATAAAGAGAAAAGGGAAGATTGGGTCTCCTTGCCTTATCCCATTATTTTAGTTAAAGAAACCTTGTGGCCTTCCATTAACAAGGACTAAGAAGTGAGGCATGTATATGAATCTTTCTATCCATCCAATCCACTCTTTACAAAAATCAAATTTCTCCAAAAAAATTCAGCAATAATCTTCTATTCACTTAATCATAAGCCTTTATTACATCTAATTTAATCATCATTCTCTCTATTTTATCTATTCTAACATAGTTGATAGCTTCATGTGCCATGATGAATCCTTCATAAATAGACCTACTAGGAGAAAAACCACATCTTTGTATTGCATAAAGAGATAGGTCTATAATCCTCAAAAGTATTTAATTCAGTCATTTTTGGGATGAGGGCTATGAAGATATTGTTGAAGTCTTTCAGAATGAATCCCCCAACCTAGACTCCTCCAAAAATTCATATATGTCATTAGCAAAAACATCCCATAATTTTTGAAAAAAGGTAATTAGGAAGCCATCTGTGCCTAGATCTTTATCACCACCCAAACCAAAGAGGACAATTTTAACTTCCTCCTTAGAAATAGGGTTCATAAGAATTGCATTTTGAGCTTCTGAAACACAACTAGGGATAGCATCCAAAATATCTAGGTCAGTCACTTAGCTAGTAGGATCACTCAAGAAAATATTAAGTATTGATGGGGTGCAACTCAGAGGGTCCAAGAAAGGACTATCCAAACTTGAAGCCCAAAGCAACAACAAAAAAAAAAATCAATAGAATAGAAATATAATCAACATATGAGATTTATTTCCACAAAATGACAATTACATTCAACATGTATGGTTGTAATGCCTTCCCGGTTATGACCAATTACAAAGATATAATTCTAAGATCTATCACAGATCTTCTCAAGCATCAGGTCATTTACCTTCTGCCAATACATACAACTCACTCCAATACTCAAATCCTATCTCAAATCTGATATCCCTACTTCATCTAATCTGCTACCCTAAGCTAAGAACATAACACAACTTAAATACAAGAGGCAACCAATAGGTCGGCCACACAAGCTAACATAGGAGACACTAACGACCCAGATTGGGAGATCCTAATTAAATTCCATGACCCAAATTAAATACACAAGGTCAGCCTCGGGATTTAACAAACCAAAACCCAGCCGGTGAGAGGACCACCAAGCAACAGAGACCATTTGGAAATGGACCGAACCTACTTGGAGAAACAACCAAGCAAAAATCACAAAGCACCAAGTCACCAATAGTAACTGAGTCACCAGCAATGAATGAGTACCGAGAAACACCACCAAGCTTAGTCACTGAGTCAACCAAACACCGATCAAAAAGAAACTGAGCAAGTGATTACTCCACCGAGGACTCCTCTAAGCTACAAAAATCCAAAAGAAAATATAGTTTTGTGTGATACAGGATTGCCAAGAATCCTAGGATGCTCCTGCATCAAGTATCTTATAGCTTCATCATTTATCTGATTTGTTATTTAAAGTACATTTCCATTTATATCCTTGATTGAAAAAAAATGTTCTTGGATTGTCTCACCTTAACTGAATTATGGAAGAATTTTGTATTTTGATCACCATCCTTAAACCAAGTTTCTTGAGATTTTTGCCTCCTTAAAATATCTTCCCTTGTCAAAATTTTAGTGTATTGCTTATTTAAATTTTTTTCAGCATAATAGTCCTCTTCATCCATGCCTTTTTCTATCACTTTTGCATGTATCTCAGCTATCATCTTTTCAATATTATGTTTTTCAACAAAAAAATGTTTTAAAAATATTCCATGTTCCAAATCTTTAACTACTCCTTGAGAAACTGTAGCTTTTTAAAAAATATGAAGGCTTTGTTACCTGGTCTAATTGGAGTCGATCTCCACCAATTAGCAATTTTGTCTTTGAATCCATTTGCATGTCTTCACATGGCTTCAAACTTAAAAGGGCACCTATCAGGGGTTGTCTCTTCCTGAATTCTTACACTAATTGGATAATAGTTTGATCCAGAGATGGGTAAGATTTTAGCAACACATGTCCATTGTGCTTCTTCCCAATTCTCTTCTGTAAAAAATCTATCCAACTTCTCCACAATATTTAGGAAACCCATTCTTCTATTTGTCCAAGTAAAGTCACCATTTTTGAAACTCAACTCTATTAGCCCGTTGTCAGTAACAAAATTATTAAAATCCTTTTGACTTTGCCCAGACTAGCCTAGTCCACCTTTTTTATCTGAGGGTCTTATAATGGAATTGGAGTCCCCTCCCAACAAGAACATATAATCTGGTTCATTAATAATAATGGTTTAAATTTCCTGCCATAACTCTTTTTTTCTATGAGGGTTATTTGGGCCATAAATATTAATACCATTAAATCTTAAAAATAACTACATGGAATCAACATTAATCCACTACCAACTCCTTTCTTGTTTGATCAATTGAACATCCATAGTATATTCATTCCAAATAACCCCTAGACCACTTGAAGCACCAACAACATGTAATAAGAACCCCTTCCATTTATTAAAGAACCTTTTAAAAGACTCAACATCAAGACCTTTAAGTTTGTTTTTTTCTTGCAAGAAAACTAAATCTGGTTTCGCCTGATCAAGACATCTTTTGATCAAACAGACTTTGTTAGGGGAATTGCAGCCCATTGTTAGCCATTTCAAACTTCATTTTATTCGTCTTTTCTCCAAGCTTTTTATTTTCTCCTATTTTGGCTTTATTTTGTAAGAGGATGTTTGACCAATAGTTCTGACCTCCATGATCCCCAAATTATCTGTTATTCCCAATTCATCCTGGCCACGCACATTATCTTGTGAGCCATATTCTGAATCAGATTCATCTAAAATACCTCCACTGTATTTCACTCCCTCAAAGGAGTTCTCAAGATTTCTTATGGGATATATTGGAATATCCTTGAAGAAACAATCCTCACCTCCACTCCCACCAAGATATACATCATTGTGAACCTACTACCTTGCTATAATTTTGTGAGATTGAGGGTCAAAATTAGTCTTCGCACCCAAACTTTCTTTCCTTTCACTTCTTCTTTGGTCCCTGTCACTATCAATAGTTAAAAATTGCAAGGCTAATCTGCTGCTAAAATCTTTAGCATACAACATCTCACATGAGTATGACTGTAGATGTGGTACCCTATCCTCATCCTGTGTGGTTTGAGAAGTTTGCCTCCCAAAAATGTCATCTTGAATTCCATTTTGCCTATTACTACCATGCATGAGTCCTCCTCCCCTTGAGAGATTGAGTTCACATGTCCTACCCTCATCTATGATCAAGGTGATATATGTTAGCTAAGGTGTCATATTTGCATTTGACTTCTGAGACATGTTACTATTATCATTCTCAAATATCAAATTTATCTGACCCTTTTGAACCCCTCCCATCTCTAGCTAATTTTGAAAATCTATGTTGGCATAAAAAAATTTATTCAATTCAAGTACCATCCAATCATGTAGTACACAACCTTCATATTAGAATAACTGAGAGGGGGGGTGAATCAGAGGCCCTAAAAATTAATTCTGAAAATCCAACCAAAACTTATCTCTTAAATATAATACCCTCTGGTTATCTTTTAGTCCATGAAGATGTATGCCATAAACAACTTTAACAAATATAACCTTCTCAGTAAGATATATTGTTTATCTTTTCTAGAGTTTACCAAATAGCAGTAAATAAATTTAGTGTTAACCGACCAATCCAGTTTCAATAATGTGTAAAGAAAAATATCAATGCAATGAACCATATACACATTTGGCACATAGATTTTTAATGTGGAAACCCTACCAAGGGAGAAACCACCTAGGACCGGTAACCCAAAATAATTTCACTCTTCTGAAGTGAGCTCAGTGAAGAGCCAACCCTGTTAAAGGTTACAATACACACTATTAAGTGCGACCTTGTTAGAGGATTTAAAACTAAAAGTTTATGTTTTGACCTAGCATTCACTATGTTGTCAACAAGAAAACCTTTTGATACTCTTGAATATCTCAATACAATAAGGATTGTTAAATCCCACTCGGTTAAGAGATTTTCTAAATAAATGGTTAAACTGATACAGTAAATGATCTGTTCAAAATAAAAATTTAACTTGCAAATATTCAGTTCTATTGTTATTCCAATAATACCTCTCTAATCAATATTCACTTCAGTTCCTTTGCTTTCTTTCTTTCTTTTGCTCGGTGAATGCTCTGTCCTCTATTTCTTGGTGTCTACAAAATTCCTTGGCTCTGTTATTCAGCCTGTATGATGAGATCTGTATGAAGAATTCTATCTTCACCAAAATATACTCATCATTCCTCTTTTTTTCATAATGAATTCCTTTTCTCTTTATATAGACATGATTAGCCACTCAATCTCCTTGTTTTTGTCGTAGATCACTTCTTGATCCGTAAAACTCACCATGTTTTGCTTTATCCTGTACTTTAGTTTTATTCCACAAATCTCTCTTTGATAACTGTGAATAAAACATAATAATATTCTAGATGGCAGTTAGGGTTCCTGGCTCTCCGTCCCCTTCTGCTCCTTTGTCTCTTGGCTCTTCGTCTCCCTCAGCGATGATGACAGATTTTGGCCCTTCGACTCCTTTGACGGTGGTTTGAACTCTTGGCTCTTTGGCTCCCTCGTTGGAGGCTAGGGTTCCTGCCTCTACGACTCCTTCCACTCCTTTGGCTCCTGGATCTTCATCTCCCTTAGCAATTGCTAGGTATTCTGGCCCTTCATCTCCTTCGGTGAAGGCTCAGACTCTTGGCTCTTCAGCTCCCTCGCTGAAGGGTAGGGTTCTTGGCTCTTCAGCTCCTCCAGCCCCTGGTTCCACAAATCCTTCTGCAGCGGCTCAGGGTCCTGGCACTTCAGCCCCTTCATTGTCAGTTCATAAATTTGTTGTGGCTAAGCCTTCTCTAATTTTGGGTTTGAGAAGGAAGAAGGATTATGTTCCTTTTCTGGCTTCTAACCCTATCATTATACCTCTAGAGGATGAGGTTGTGAAGGAAATTTATGAGGCACCTTCTGATTTCTCGGTCCATGGTCTTATCTGCAGGTTCAAGGGCTTCTGGCCGAATCTTCCTAACCTTCACTCCTGGATTTCTTGACATTGGGAACCTAGTATTTCTCATACTTTTCATATTTTTCCTATGGCTCAGAGTTTTTTCATAGCAAAATTTGAAAATGTTGTTGATAGGAAAATAATTTTATGTGATCATTTTCTTAGTTGGGAAGATAGGTTTATGCTTATGGTGAAGCCTTGACATCCTGACTTTGATCCCTCTTCTGAGATTTTCTCCAAGGTTACCATTTGGGTCTAGCTTCCCTACCTCCCCCTTTATCTTTGGGTGGATTCTCTTTTAGAGGATTTAGGTGAGGCTCTTGGGGAATTTCTAATGGTAGATGAGGACTCTTCTAATATTCTTCATTCAAATTTTTCCCAGATTTTGGTGGACCTGGACATTTCTAAGGGTCTTCCGAAAAAAATTATGTTACAGCACTCTAAAGGTGCCTGGATCCAATCCCTAGATTATGAAGGGCTCCCCTTTAGGTGTAGGAGATGTTTTAAAATTGGTCATTTGGCTGATCAGTGTGGCTTGGAGAAGATTAAAAAAAAATCTGCTTCTTGGTGGAAGAGGGCCTCTTCTCAACATTACACTATTGGGAAGGCTTCATCTCTCTGAAGCTTTTCTCGGGTGGTTTCTTCTTCTCTGGAGATTGTTGAGGCATCTAAGCCTCTTGTGTGTGGTGAGGTCTCTTCCCTAGTTGAGGCCTCTCCTCCATCTTCTTCTGCTGCCTCTGTCCCTGTAGTGACTCTTTATACCGATACTTGTGTCCGGGCCTCTGATGGAGGTGAGGTTGATGCTTCTCTTACTAGCAAAGCTCCACTGTTTTATTTTGTTCTGGTGTCTTTGGGCTCACTTACTAAACCTATCTTATTGGTTGCGCCTGACCCTTTTATGGTACCTTCTCCTAGCTCTCTAGATCTCAGAGTTTCGGTCCTTGATTTGCAGGGTTTGGCCAATGTGGTGGATGATGGGTGGACTGTTGTGAAAGGGGAAAAAATCTAAAAATTTTACCATGTTTGTTATGGCCCTTCGATCCCAAAAGGGGAAGAAATGACCCTTCTTGTGGCTTTGAGTGTTGGCTGCTAGTTCTTTGCTGACTGTTTCTCTTGTTAGATGCATCTAGGTTGTTGGACTTCAATGTCTTAGTTTTTCTTGCAATGTTGATGGGTTTCTTGTTCTCTTTTTTTGTGGCCCTGGTTGTGGCCTGTCTCTGTCTTTATTCCCGCTATTTTTTATGTCAGGACCTATTTCTATATCTTAAGCTTTGTATCAGGTTTCAGGCACCCTTTAAAACATGTTTTACTTAATCAAAAACTGTGAATAAAAGGTTCTTTAAATATCTTTCCTTTATTTAGTTTAACTGATCATTGAAAATAAAGCAATCAATCAGTCAATCTCTAAATATAGCTCTACCAGCTATGTAGTTTTGTCATTCTTTAACTTCATTTATGTTCAGTCATCATCTTTAGTTGTGCTCAGTCATCAACTCTAGTTTACTACAGTGCTTGGTATACACTTTCTCGGTATATACTTTCTTGGTAACACTTGCTCGGTTACTGCGGTGCTCGGTATACACTATGAATTTCTTGATGTTCACTGTCACTCTTTGTATACTGACTTTTTATATTTTATCGACAACATAAACTTTATCTCTTTAGGTCTTCAAGGTTATGACCAATATGTATATGGTCAATCAAACCATATCAAGTTGACATCAATGATAATACAATACATTAACTGATTTAATGTCTTGCATTCACTTTTGCATCTCGGTGATCATCAACTTATCATCTTCAAACATTCAATTAGTTATAGTTTATCACTCCATCCCTTCGAGCATTCTTAGTGAGTCTGATTAGTTCCTTTTTTAATGCATCTTTTGTCAATCCTTTCCCTTTATTATTTCTTGAAAAGTCACTTACCGGGATGCCCTCACTACCCTATTTTGGGTCAAAGACCTTTGTCTTCTCAATTTCAATTGGTTGCCTCCAAATACCTTCACCAGTTTAGATTTCTACCATGTTTGGTAATGGATGACTGGGCTACCACAAAATTCAAATTAAAGTATACATAGTGTAGTCATGTTTATCCAATGTTTCCTCTTCTTTGACAAAGGTACCAAGTTTATTACCAATAAGTTTTAGGGTTTCATGATCCTAATATTCATGTGGGAGGTTGTTCATCTTTATCCATATCAAAACTTCCTTAATGGTATCCTTTTTTGGATCAAAATTTGGGGATTAGTTTGTAATGTAAAGCCCTTTTCCATCCATCATAAATGGTCCACTATTTAGGATCCAATCTTTTTCTTTGGTCGTAGGGCAAATAACAAGGTAGAAGCCATTAGGTAGGGTTTTCAAAACACATTCCATCCCCCACTAAACATCACACCATTTCTTTATTCTACTAAAATACGACCATGCCCCAATCTATTTCATGAAAAAATCCTTCTCTTTCAAATAGCCTACTGATTCACTCCATTCTTTGTTGTCTATTAAAAAATAAATGACTTGGGTATGTTCAAAATTTTGCTTACCTTTTTTCGGATCGACTGGGATGTTTGGATTCTTTGGGCACCAAAATTTCTTCTCTATCCACTTGAAACCAAAATCAAACCCCACCTCCACTCGCATTGATCCCATGATCATGTTGTTTTTATGCACATTATCCCTAAATCATTGACCATTGTTTGCAAAGAGAAAACCCCTATTTTCAAACATTGTCGGACCCTTCCACTCTCGCCGCAATTGAAACCTAGTCTTTCTTTTAAAACCAGTTTGAAAACACCTACTGAAAGGCAAGCTGCATTGGGTTCCACCATTGTATAGCATCCCAAGGTGTGTGCGAAACCCTACCCTGTTCGACCTCTGTTTCTTCACCATTTTTTGTTTTTGTCAATATGTATTACTAATTAAATTGATAAAAATTTAAATTTAAAAGAATTTAATATAAATTATTCATTTTTTTACAATCAATATTTTTTTAAAACAAAAAGTAAAATGAAAGGCATTAATATGACTAAACTTTTATAAAAAAATTATACAAGTAGGGGTGACCATCAAATTCCAGGCTTGAGTGATGAATAAGTTAAATGGGGGAGAAAATGGAAGGAGGAAAGAGTTAAGTGGAAAAGGAAATTAGTAAGTGGGAGTTAGAAGTGGAGAGAAAAGTAGAAGGTGGAAGAGCTGGAAGTGGAGACAAATTAGCATGAAAAGAGACAAGTTGTGTTAGAAATTGGAGTGGAATTCAATAATTAAATATTATTAATTTCCTCCTAGTTGAAAAATTAGACAATTAAATAAATCTATTTATTTAATCATGGGAAAAGGGTAAAGTGGGAAAATAAATAATATATTTATTTACCAAAGGGATGACATTGAGATAAAAGGACAAATTGAATGGTTATTGCCCTAGAACAAAGATTAAATAATTATCAAAATTATTTAATCAGATCGGTGATCAGAGATAAAATGATAGGACATAGTCACATAAAATTATTTAATCAGATCGATGATCAGAGACAAACTGATAGGACATGGTCAAATTAGAGGACAAAAATTAACAATTAATTAAATAATTATCATCATTTAATTAATAGAAGAATCACACAATATCGACAAATGGTGAAAGATCAAACACACAATATAAAAGACATGGTACATAGGGGATCCACAAGCGTCGACCATTTTTTAGTGTCTACAGAGGATACTTACCCCCAAATGACATATATATAGAGCTTGGATGACATAATGGACCCCCTTTTGCACAAGTTGTGGTTTCCCAATATTGGATGTCATGACCTAAATTGATCTAAAGACCTAATTTTTCATGGTCTATACACCTAAACACATATAATCAACTTGTCAATAAACTGGGTTCATATTTTGATTTATTTTCTTGTGTACCATCCTAAATTGTAAGAACCTATAATTATATGCTCAATTAGGTCCCATTTTAGCATGTATGAGCTTCCACATAAAAAAAATTATTCCAACTCTGCACCGCCTACATTTTGGCTTTGTTTCCATTAACCTTACTCCCAAATTTAATTTTTTGGCCTCTTTTGGTGGGAAGATGATGCCTTGTGCATACTCTTCTCGGGAAGAAGACACTTAGGCCGACCTCTTCCCCCTTTTTTCTTGAAATTTGAATCTACGGCCTGTCATTGATTTAGCAGGATTTCTAAATTCTCGTCAGCCTCCTTCAAGTTTTGAGCCCCAAAATATTATGATATATCATTGGAAAGCTCTTTCTAAGCCTAATCCAACCATGCTAGTTTTATTTTCAAATTTTCCCGTTTGATCAGTTTTTTTTGGTGTCAAAGTGGAGGCATCTGAAAATCAAGTTTTTTCCTTGTTTTTTTTGCTTACATACTTATTTGAAGTGTACGGGAGATAGTATAATACTTTGTGGGGGGTGCAAATTCTATTTCTGTCATTTATTTCAAAGAGACCCTTCTAC
>MU223339.1:727548-749649 GCA_018584345.1 Thuja plicata | reverse complement strand
CAATGGCGGACTCTTCTGTCGCTCGCCTTACACCTCACAACTATCACACTTGGAAAGGGCAAATGACCAGATTGCTTATGGCAAAAGGGCTATGGTCATGCCTCGATGCGGCTCAGCCAGTTCTACAAAGGCCTTATGAGGCTCTTATGCATAGAAATAGGATGGGTGAGGCAATGGGCCTCATTTCCATGAATATTTTAGATGGGTTGTTGTTCCACCTGGATGGTCTAACCACACCCAGGGATATGTGGGACAAGTTTTCCACCTTGTTTGGCATAATGAATCAGTTCAGGGTTCTCTAGATAGATGCAGAGTTCACCTCCTTGGTACCTAAATCATTCACCAGCATTGAGGACTTCCTGATGAAGTTCGAGTCTCTTTGATCTATTTTACAGGTTGCTGGAAAGACAAAGTTAGATGATGAGTGTATCTTTCTGATACTCTCAAAGCTTCGTGGCCCTTATCAGATTTTCACTTCTACCTTCTACTCCACTATGGATGCACTGGGTGCATGTCATGTTATGCCCTCTTTTGAGACCTTCTGTGATAGGTTAACTCGTGATCAGTCCAAGCTCAGTCAGATGGATTCTCTTACAGGTTCACAGTCACAGGCATTGCTTGACAAGACATCTCAAGATACACAGAAGCTAAAGTCGAAGCAGATATCTGATTCCTCTTCTCAACACTCTACTAGCCCACCATCTTCTTCTAAGAAGGAGAAACAAAAGACTGAGAACCCTACATGTTCCTATTGTCAGAAGGGGCCTCATGATGAGTCACATTGTTGTCAAAAGAGATTTGATGGCTATGAGAAATAGATTGCAAATTTGCAAGCTCTCCTTCAAAAGAGCACTATTTCCTCTCCATCCTCTTCCACCTCACAGGGGTCTGATTTTCAGTCTTCTGCCTCATCTTCGACATCTGGATAGGATTTTGGATAGGGTCATGCATTACGGGCTTCCATTGCATCCCCTTCCCAGGTCCCTTGGATACTGGATTCAGGTGATTCTCACCATATGGCATCTTCTCCAAAGATCTTCTCTTCTATTGAAGCTTCTCCTATTCCCCACATTCTCATGGGGAATAACAATGTTATGCCAGTCTATGGGAAAGGTTCTGTATGCATTCAGGATGGCACATTCAATGATGTATTGTATGTCCCGTCTCTGTTTGCAAACCTTCTCAAAATTTACTAGATTACACACAGTGGATCAAGGAAGACAGTTAGGTCACTTGAACCTCTGTGTTGTTCCTGAGACCACTTCTGTGGCTACCTCACCTCATCTTGTTGGGGTTTCTTCTCTTCAACAAGACTCTTCTTCAGCACTGCCAGACCCTCCAGCTTCATTCATCGAGCCACCAGGTGCAATTGTTGAGGATTCTACAGAGGACACTCATCTCCTCTCTCCTGACAGTTTCAGCACACCTATCATACCACCTACATTGGGGGTTCCCTTTCAGGATCCTCATGTCTACTCCTTTGAGCATCAGCTTGGCCTTCCAGTGACACATCATCTCTCAAGGTTACCTCTTTAGTGCTCACTTCCTTTCACTCCTTTGTATTGGTGTCGTGGTGGTTTGTTCATTGATCCAGGGGTTCTTTCATTCTAGGGGGGCTTTGGAGCCTTGACCCTCTCTCACGGGGGGGGTTGGCAGCACACATTGTACTTATGGATTTTAGAGAGTCCCTTGAAGTCATTTTTTTTCTTTTGCTTTCTTTTATATCTCTTTTTGGAGAGGAGTTTTTCCAACTGGGTTTTCTCCTTTGTCTCTGGTTTATAGAGATTTCCTTGTATTGGGTACCTGATCAGGCCTTGTTGCTGGGACCCATTTCCTACTTTCATAGTTGTGCTAGGTCAGCTTACCTCCTAAGCTTCACTTAAGGGGGGGTGTTAGAGTAATTATATTTTACACTTATTAATTAAATCACTTCGGTTTAATTAATTAAGTTATTTATTACTCTATTTTCTTAAGCTATCTCTTAGGTGCATTATAATTAATATCTTTATTAATTATAATGTGCAACCTAGCTTTTTTAGGCTTTAGGGTTTTGTTCACCTTTATAGGTTGAACCTTGTAAATCCTTTTTTCAATTAACTCAAATTATAATTTTGCTCTCATTTTTTAGTAACTTCTGAGTTCTACCTTTTGCTTCTTTCTGCTTCTCTCCTGTAACAGGTTATTTGCATGCAGGTATTCTTGGCGTTCTGTGGATTTGTATCTCTCAAATCTTACACAAAGAAGCACTTGCATTGCCAAGGTAATATACATTTCATTTTTAGATCTAACCTATTTTATATGACAACACACATTCATTTACTTTATTTCATTTGAAGGTTGATTCCAACCCGAGGTTTAACTGAGGCAAACCCCCCTCGACACAACATTTACCTCATTTTTCTGTGTGCAGGTATAGTTGGCATTCACACTGTTTCAAATCCAAAAAGTAATAAACTTGATGGATAAAATACAATTTGAATCAATCAAAATCACCGAGAACAGGATGCCTTAGGCACTCTCTTCCATGCAAAATAACATCAAACTGAAATCAAAGGTTAGTGGTGTTGTCCAGTTTTCATTTCTGGTACCCATACAAAGCTGGTTGTCTTTTGTCAATCTGTATACACAGAAAGTCAATAATTTTCCTATTTTATACTAGATCTCATATATACCTATTAGTTGTATATGTTAGTGAAGGAAGTTTGATACCTATTCAACGCTTCGATCATTCTAAGCCTATTGGGTTATCATCCTTCCTAATGTGCAATAGGAAATAAGGAGGTCATCCCATATCTCCATTTGTCTTACAGTACAACTTGATTTCCCAAGGGGGAACAATATTAGATCCTGTTGCTATCAGGTCACTTTGGGGCAAGACCTGAAACATTATTTTTCATTTTTATTGAAACAACAGTAAAAAAGTGTATTGTCTCAAAGAGCGGCAAAATGTATACACTAAAAATCATCAAAAGCCTGCAATGACATTTTACTAATTATTGTCTAAATTAATTAAATAATTTTATTATTTAATTAGGTTAACACCTTTCTTCTATTTGGGCATTCATTTTCCCTCTTGCAATAATTAAATAATTTTAATTATTTAGTCATTTTATATTTTCCTATAACCCTAATTAAATAATTTTATATGATTTAATTAATCTACCTAATCTTCATTTCTTGTTAGTTTAACATTCTTATTGCTTAATTAACACTCATTTTCTTCTATTTTCTCATAATTAAATAATTACTTTTAATTATGTACTTCCTAATTCTTCCATTATTAAACAAATGAGTTTATTTATTTAATTATGCACTTTGGTTGAGAATAAATACATTTATTATTTATTTCTACTAACCATTTGCTAATTTCCTTCTCCACTCACCAAATTCTTTTTCTCAACTCTCTCATTTTCCTCTACACTTAACAATGCCTCTTACTTCTCTTTTCCTCCACTTCAGAATACTCCTCCAATCTCATCTGTCTTCCCTAATTTATACCATTGATTGAAAAATTGAATGCATAAAACCCATCTCTCCTTCTTATTTGACCCAATCACAACTTTTCAAAGCTTTTGTGACTAATTAAATTTTGAGATTTTATGTATTAGTACACATACAAATCTAAAATCAACAATTCGAATCACAAAATTAGAGAAGGATAATGTTAGAAATATATGATTGGTTGTTTGTTGTCATTGATGTCAAACATAGTGTTCCAGAGGATGAGTTTGTGTTAGCTCAAGCTTTGCACGGTATGGAAGTTTTCTATTCTTGGAGATGTGGATTTGTGTGTTGAACCTATAGTTCAGTGGAAGACTACTACGGATTTAATGTAGTACTATAGTACAATGGAAGACAAGTATGTTTTACTGCTAAACTAAAGTGTAGTGGAAGATAGGTATGTATCATGTATGGTTTCATAATAGTGAAAGATAAGTATGTATCTTGTATGGTTTCAGAGCAGTGAAAGACAAGTATTTATCATGTATAGTTTTAGAAAAATAGAAGACATGTATGTATCCCATGATCATGTGAAGATGGTGTTTTACAGTGCCTCTATGTTATCCTCTTATATCCAAATGTTTGTGTGGTTTGGATGTTTATATTTTAGTAGCAGTGGTATTGTGTTGCAGGGTAGATTGCAATTTTACAGTTATAGTTATTTGTACATTTATGAGTGTTTATATTTTAGAAATTAGGGTTGAAGATGTGCTACTACTCATATAGATGGATTCAGGTTTTGGTCTTGGTTGTGGCATTTTACAATGATCAGGAATGTGTTCCTGGTGTTCCGGAGACTATGTCATCTAGTGTTGCGGTTCTTTTTATGTGTTGTTATGATCTAGAAAATGTTGTGACAACTTCTGACATGACATGTTGACATGGCTTATGCATGTTGTGGTGACATGGCTTTTGTTGTGGCATGTGGATCTCTCCATAGTGTGTGGAGGTCCGATTACAACTGGCAAGTTGGTAGTTTTCTTCTACACATTTGAATTATATTTGGTAGTTGTTCTGGTTATTGCAGATCTAGCATTGGGCAATGTGTGGCATGTTCTTGGTCCTTATTTCTCCTGGGACAGATCATGCTTTCAGATTTAGGTTTGAGTGTTATATTTATTGATTGTTGAAGTATCAGATTTAGGTCTAGGTCATGTACTTAATACTTATCTCTTATCCGAATGGGTTCATGCTATATGGGACCCATGTATTTAATGTTTATCTCTTATCTATTTGGGTCCTTAGTTCAGATGATTTTTCCATAGGACTTATTTTCATTTTGTTATTTCCTTGGCCAACATGAAACTTATTTGTAATATCTTTTGGCTTGGTCGACCTTGTTGTAATCTCTAATGATCTTGTTAGAGTAATAAGATAATTCTCTTATTAATTAAATCATTTGATTTAATTATTAAAGTCACTTATTATCTCTAGTTTACTTAATATAAAATTTAGGCATGCTATAATTAACTCTTTTATTAATTATTCACGCAACCTAGGTTTCTCCACCTTTTGGTGTTTGATCTCCTTTATAAGGGTTGATCTCTTTGTATTTCATTATTCCCTCTCTGAATGAATATTTTGTCTTTCAGATCATTCTAAGTTTTGTCTCCAATATTTTCTTTTGTAACAGGTTATTTTGCATGTAGTGGATCTTGGTGGTTGAATTCTATGAATTCTAACAAGGTATCAGAGCTTTGTTGTTGCAGCTCATTCTCGAGTTTTTGAAGATTTTGGATCTCTGAGGTTTTCAAGTTTTTTCATCGATTCTTGTGTGGATTTAAAGAGGAATTTTTTCAGGGCACTTTGAGCACAAACCAACCTCATGGTTGAGATCAAAAGGACCAAAAACCCCTATTTCCATATAAGGCAAGTCCATTTTGGCCAAAGTTGCATTATGGGGAAAAAAATTTGCCTATTATGCCTTGGCATGCTTTTCGAGAAAAATTTTTTTAAAAAAATTATAAATTTTCTTTTTAAAAAAAATTAATTATTTTTTTGGGAGGCACTGATAACACCATGCGACCACCGACTCACTGCCAAGCAGCCCCTGCACCGCTCACAATTCACCGCCGGCCACCATAGTCCACCACGGTCACTCTACCAAGCAGGTTGAGCGCCTCGACAGCATTGCTGACCATCGCAGTCCACCGTGGTCACTCTAATAGGCAAGCTGAGTGCCTTGACAGCTCCACCGACCGTCGAGCTAACTGCTAGCAACTTCGCTGTAGGGGCCCCAAACCATTGCCGTCAGGACCCCCAAACACCATCCAGCAGTCACCCACATGACCGCCCACCAAGCGGCCAGCCCCCAAGGGATTAATTAATAATTTTTTGTTTGTCAGGTCTTCTTACCTCCTTCTATTGTTTTTCTCATAACTTGAGCTAAAAGAGGCTAATTTTTTCAAACGAGATAGTATTCAGAAAGTTATTTCTGAGACAAAGATTTTGGCAGAGGTTTTATTTCCAAATTTTGTTGTTTCACTAGATTTTTTACCAGTCAAAGAGAGACCTTCTTTTCAGCGCTTCCAGGCCTCTAGAATGAGCATATAGACTCTATTTTTTGCTCATAAATAGGTGTCATAAATCTCTTGACAAGCTCTCTTCAGATCTGAGACTCTTTTTCTGGAGAAATTATTCAGGTATTTTCCTTTTTATTTTAAAGCATTTATTATAATGTCTCTCCTTATCAATGGCAAATTGAGCTTTAGTTGAGCTTCTCACTCCTCACAATTTCCATGTATGGAAATCTCTTATGACTTGGATTCTCTGATCACGAGGGTTATGGTCTTGTTTAGACACCGTTTAGCCAATCTTGACTCATCCTTTCGAGGTCATGCAACGCAGGAATAAGATAGATGAGGCCATGGGTGTGCTTTCTCTACATGTTTCAGATAGTTTGCTCTTCCATCTTGATGGGTGTGATACCCATGTTGATATATGGGAGAATTTTTTAGACTCTCTTTGGCACAATCAATGAGTTTAGGGCACTTTAGATTGATGCAAAATTGATAGCTTTGGGTCTTGAGACATTTGCTTCTATTCAGGATTTCTTGACAAAATTCAAATCTATTAGATCTATCTTGTAGGGGTGTGGGAAGAATAAGACAGACATAGAGTGCATTTACCTGATTCTTTGTAATCTTTGTGGTCCCTTTCAGATATTCTCTTCTACCTTTTGTTCTACCATGGATTCTTTGGGTTTGTGATTCACCATGCCTACATTTTATGTATTATGTGATTGTTTGACTCATGATAAGGCAAAGCTATCTGAGCTTGATTCTCTCATAGGATCATAGAACCATGCATTGGTAGCTCACCCATCTTTAGGGAAGCCAGAGGAGAAATAGATATCATCAACCACAGAGTCTAGGAAGGATTCTAGTTCTCAGCACTCCTTTAGCCCACCTCCTCCTAAGGGGCGGAAATAGAAAGACAAAAAGACCTCAGTATGCTTATTGTAAAAATACCAATCATGATGAGTCTCATTGTTATGAGAAGAAGATAGATGGATATGCAAAACAAATTTTTGATTTGCAAGCTCTTCTTCATAAGAGCAACATTGATATTCCTTCTTCTCCTTCTCACATGTCTTCTTCTTCATTATCATTCCAGAAAGATGGATGGGACAATGGTAAGGGTCATGCATTATGTGCAACTACTATTCCACACTGTTTTAGATGGCTACTAGTTTCAGGTGCTTCACACCATATGGCATCTTCTCGAGATTTATTCTCATCTTTTGAGGCTTCTCCTACCCCACACATTTTCATGGGGAATAACACTATTATGACTATACGTGGGAAAGGTTCTATTGACATTGATGATGGTGCATTCCATGATCTACTATGTGTTCCATCTTTGTCCTCTAACCTTCTCTTTATCTATAAAATTACTCACAGTGGGACAGGAAAGTCATTTGAGTTCACATGAGATTCAGTGGACATCAAAGACAGTGAGACAAGAAATATTATTGCGATAGGGACGGTTGATCATTCTTTATGCTTGTACTCTTTCTCTCATTTTGGTCCACCATCTCCTCTGTTAGAGTCTCTATCTCTTTTTTCATGAGAGCCTATTGAGGTAAGTCGGGTCACTTGAACTTATGTGTTGTTCCTAAGATCATTTTTTTGACTTCTACACCTCCACCTCATGTTGAGTTTACATTTGTTTATCAGGATTCCTCTTCATCTTTGCCAAACATTATCGCTCCATGCATCGAGCCACCTACTGCAGTTGTTGAGGACATATTAGAGAATATTCATCTCCTCTCAAGTGATAGATTCAACAAATCTATAGGCCCACCTTCATTGGAGATTCCATTATAGGAGTCTCATGCATTCTCTTTTGAGCATCAGCTAGGCCTTCCAGTTTTTCCTCACATTCAGGGGTTTCCTCTTCTTCGTCTAGTGCCTTTGTTTCTTCTGCAGTGGAGCCACATTGGTATGATCATCGACATAGGGGTTCTATCATTCTAGGGGGATTTAGAGTCTTGATCCTCTCTCATGGGGGGTTGGTTGTACTTATGGTTTTGAGAGAGTCTCTTGAGCCATTTCTTTTCTGCATGATTTTTCCATCTCTTTTTGGAGTAGAGTTTTTTCCCATGTGGTTTTCTCTATTTCTCCACTTTACAAAGGTTTGGTTGTGATTGGGTACCTGATCATGCCTTGTTTTCGGGACCCAAATTTCCTACTTTTAGTAGTTGTTTCTAGGTTTTAGCTTCTCCCTAAGTTTATCTTAAGGGGGGGGGGTGTTAGAGTAATAAGTTAATTCTCTTATTAATTAAATTATTAAAGTCACTTATTATCTCTAGTTTACTTAAGCTAAACTTTAGGCATGTTATAATTAATTATTTTATTAATTATTCATGCAACCTAGGTTTCTCTACCTTTTGGTGTTCTATCTCCTTTATAAGGATTGATCTCTTTGTATTTCATTATTCCCTCTCAGAATAAATATTTTTTCTTTCAGATCATTCTGAGTTTTGTCTCCAATCTTTGGTGTAACAGGTTATTTTGCATGCAGTGGATCTTGGTGGTTGAATTACATGAACTCTAACACTACATAATAAATTAATCTCTAATGATCTATCATATACATAAGGAATGTTGGTGCTTTGAAAAAATGTAAGTGTAAGGTGTGAAGCAAGTGAAGTGTGTGAACCAGTTCAACAATCAGCAGAGCAAAGTTCAATGATAGTGGTAGAGAAGGAAAGGCAGAGTTGCTAGAGTGGATAGTGTTTTTCAAATCAACTACATTATCAGGAGATTATATCTTTATCTACTTTAAATAGTTTTAAGTTCTTTAATAAAAGGAGTCTTGGGTACTTGAGTTTGTTTTTGTAACTTGCTACTTTGGCAACTTGAACCTCTGCATGAAATTCTAGAGTAGTGAGCTCCTATTTGTATTGTAAGGTTGTGAGCCTTCTTATCTATATTCATTTTTGCATTGGCAGTGAGCCTTTGGTTGCTAGTCCAGAGCAATGAACTCCTAATATTTTGTAATAATATTATATACTTTAGTAAATTGTCTTTGTGGGAAAGTTCTCACCATGGTTTTTCCCAGTTTTGATTTTTCACATATAAATCTTGGTGTTCTTGTGTTGATGGTTTTGTTATTTACTTGCATATTGTTTCATGTGGTGATTATTAAAGTTAGTTGTTGGAGTTTTATTTTATGCTAATTCAACACCCCCTCCTTAGCATCCTGAGCATTTTTATCAGATAGTAAAGGTAATTTGAAATGGATGCTGAAAGACATAATTTCATGTTGGTTTTCCAATTTCTTGTTAGAATAATAAGTTATTCCAATTATTAATTAAATCATTCAGATTTAATTATTAAGTTACTTATTATCTCTAGTTCACTTAAGCTAAACTTTAGGCGTATAATAATTAATTTATATTATTAATTATTATCATGCTACCTAGAGTTTCCCTTTTTAGGGTTTTGATCACCTTTTATAAGGTTTGATCTCTTTGTATTTGTTAATAAATTCTGATTGATCTTGAATCATCTTGTATTATGTGTTCTATTATTGAATCAATTACGGATGTTTCATCTTTCACAGATCTGTTGTTTCTGGCCTCCATAGCTTTTGCTTCTCTTTCTATGATAGGTGTTTGCATGCAGGTGATTCTTGAGACCTATAGGATTGATAATTTTTTATCAACTCCAATATGGTATCAGAGCTCTAGATCTTCGTGCCACTATTCTCTTCATGAGATATTTGGCCTTCTTCTTCAGATCTATATTTTCAAGAGGTTTTTTGCTTTAGATTTTTGTGGATATGGGGGAGAGTTATTTTTAGATCACTTTGGGCACAAACTGACCTCAAGGTTGCATCCGGAAGGCCCAAAAACCCTATTTTCATATAAGGTTCATCCAATTTGGACACAATTGAAATATGAGCCCTATTTTTTGCATGCACTACCTTAGCACACTTTTCAAGGCAAAAAATGCCTTAGTTTTCACACTGCCTTAGTTTTCATGCCGCGTCAAAATTCATACCACCATACTAACCGACAAAAAAAAAATTAATTTTTTTCTTGGTAAATCCACCAAATTTGGCCAAAAAATTGGTAGTCTCACCAGATTTGGAGGCATTACCAAATTTAGTGGAGTTTTGCCATATTTAGCCGAGGTTTCTTGGAGTTCTTGTTTTGGAGCCCTCTTTAGTTTTTTTCTTGTACCTTGAGAGAATGGAGGCATTTTTTGCCAAACGAGGTATCGTCGAAAAGTTGGTTTTGAGCCTGATCTGATTTTCTAGGTTTGATTTCTTGATTTTGTCGTCTTGCAACTATTTTTGCCAGTCAAAGTCAGGGTTCTTTTTTTTCACTTTGGCAGCCATATCTTGCTCATCTGTGCTCTAATTTCTGACTTTCGCACATCATTGGAAATTTGGTTCTGTGCTCTTTCTTCTCATATGGGTCTCATCATCTAGAATCTACTCTAGGTACATTTTATTCAAGTTTTTCTTTTTTGCAATTTGGTGAATATCTTAGATGTTTCAGGTCCTGAGATTGTTTTCCTTGCATGAGATGACTCTTTTTTAGTTGTTACTCATGTTCATACAACTCTTTTGTCATTCATGAGCATTGTAGACATCTATTTATGTAGCATTTATTTTTTACAAATACACTGAGATAAAGTTTCATCTGATGCATGAGTGGGATCTTGAACATCTTTGTGCTTGTTTGTACTTGCACTACATTATAAAATGCCATGGGGGGTTTGATGTTTGCTTTATTTTCTATCTACCTTTGTCAAGTGAGTGTTCCTTCCACAACATTAGCCTCATGATGTGTGTCAAGAGAGTGTTTCCTCCACAATAATATCCTTTATATGTGCTTGTACTTTCTATTGCACTTTCTATGTTCCTAGTTCTTCATCATGCAATTATTCTTGGCAATCTGATTTAGTGTACTTGTCATGCCTCTCCCTTCTCAACATTTTGGGGGTATCTCCAGCTGGTTCTAATGCTTCCTTGGTTTGATGGAGTGATCTATGTATTTAGTATTTGTTCCTACGTACTAGGTGGATGTAGTGGCTGGGTACCTATGCATTTCAGTAAGATAGATCATTTACCATATGGACAATCTTTCATTCCTATTTTGGAGACATCCTTCCATCTTTGATTAATAAGCTCTTCAGGCTTTGTTTACAGTCTTCTCTACCTGATCATGTTCTATTGCGGTGGAGGTTCCAACAATTATTCTTCAAAAATGTTTTCAGCTTCATGTTTCAGTGATGTTCTTCATGTTCTTCCCTTGTTCCTATCTTCTGGAACTTTCTTTAGTTTTGAGGCTTCTTCAGTTCTTCACTAGGCTTTATCACTTTTTGGAGAGGGGTTTTTCCCACTAGGTTTTCTCCCTTTCTCCTCTTTACAAATATTTTTTGTAAATGGGTACTTGATCAGGCCATGTTGTCGGGACCCATCTCCTACTTTCAAAAGTTGTTTCTAGGTTTTAGCTACTGCCTAAGTTTATCTTAAGGGGGGTGTTAGAGTAATAAGTTATTCCACTTATTAATTATATTTATTATCTTCAGTTCACTTAAGATAAACTTTAGGCATATGATAATTAATTCTATTATTAATTATTATCATGCAACCTAGAGTTTCCCTTTTTAGGGTTTTGATCGCCTTTCATAAGGTTTGATCTCTTTGTATTTGTTAATGAATTCTGATTGATCTTGATTAATATTGTATTCTATATTATATTATTGAATCAATTAAGGATGTTTCATCTTTCACAGATCTGTTGTTTCTGGCCTCCATAACTTTTGCTTCTCTCTTTCTGTGACAGGTGTTTGAATGTAGGTGATTCTTGGGAGCTGTAGGGTTGATAGTTTTTCATCAACTCCAATATTTCTTACACCAATTTCATTCTTCACTGGGCAAATTAGATCCTTTGCATAAATCTAAGGTTTTTGTAGTGGCTTATGTGTGTTCATGATTTCTAATCTCACAATATTCATTAAAAGATTAAGTAAGAACATCAAACATAACCTACATGGTGTTATCTAGTTTTTTACTAAAGCAATTTTTGAAATGCTAAAAAAGTTAACATTTTAAGGGGGCCACCCCATACACTATGTTATGTTGTTTAGCTAAAAAGGACCACTTTATTATGACCCCCTTTTTGAATCCCTTAATCTTGACCATTTAAAAAAAGTAGTTTAAAAAGTAGATTCAAAGCACTACAACTCTTTTTCTTATTGCATCTTCAAATTTTGAGAGTAACTATCTTCAATTTCTCATCTAAAATTAGATTCTCTAATTTTAGAAAAAAAGGTGTTCGCTTAAGACCCTTTTTTTATCCCCCCATCTTTGTGCACTTTTCCCTAACCTTAACCCTTACCCTAATCTTAACTGTGACCCTAATCTTAACACTAACTTTAATCCTAACTTCATTTATATAATCTTGATCCTAACGATAATCCTAACTCTAATTTATTTGATATCTTAATCATAATTATAACTCTAAACATAACCCTACCTAGAGCCTTAATTATAATTTTATGTCTAATCCAACCATAACTGTAACCCAATCAAAGTTCTATCTCTAACCATTACCCTAATCATAATCCTAAATCTAACCTTAAGCCTAACCTTTACCTTAACCCTAATCATAATTCTAATCTTTACCCTAATCTTAGCCATAGCCCTAATCCCATCTACAACCTTGACTCTAATTCTAACTCTAACCCTAGCCCTAACCCCAACCTTAACCTTAATTCTATCTCTTATCATAACCCTAACCCTAACCCTAGCTTTGATTCTATCTCTAATCCTAACCTTAACTCTAATTTTATCTTTAACCACGACCTTATCATAACCTTAACCTTGATTCTATTTCTTATCATAACCCTAACCTTAACCTTAACCTTAGATGCAACCCTAATCTTAATTGTAATTCTATCCTTAATTCATTTAATGTCTTAATCATAATTCTATCTCTAAATGTAATCCTGTCATAATTTTATCTCTAACTGTAATCTTAACTATACTTTTATTTATTACCATAATTCTAACCCTAATACTAAATCTAACCTTACCCTTAACCCTAACCCTAAGAACAATTCTATTTCACATTAATCTTAACCCTATCCACACCCCTAACTCTAGTTCTAATTCTAATTCTAACTCTAACTCTAACCTTAATGCTAGACCTTATTTCCCTAATCCTAACCCTAACTCTGACTTAACCTTAATTCTATCTCTAACCCTAACCTTAATACTGACTCTAATTTTATCTCTTATTACAACCCTAACCCTAATCATGATTCATTTAATGTTGTAATCATAATTCTATCTCTAAATACAGCCTTATAACCATATTCACAATTCTTAATTCTATCTCTAATTATAACCAACACCTCAATACTAACCCTAACCCTTATCCTAATCATAACCCTAATTATAAATCTATTTAAAATTCTAATCATAATTCTCTCTCTCATACACATATATGTCTTGATAGATATCTTGCAACATCTGTTTTTATTATATTATATAAATACCTAAAATAGAATATCTAATAGCGTGTATATATAATATTATTAACTATATAAGATGGTTTTCCCAAAAGTAACTTAAGTGAGGTAAATGTGTAAAGCTCCATTACCATCAACATTAAAATATTTTCATTTCCTTTAGAAATTTGTTTGAAGAAGAAAAGATTGCAAGGGTTGTTGATTTCCTAATCAAGATCCACCGCAAAGGATCCAATCTGTAGAAAGAGAAAGTGATCTAGTTGGTGGCTTTCCACGCTTGGTTTCCACTTGTTCAATTTTTTCATTCATTCATTTATTACGCCATAGGCATTTCCATTTTGGAAAGTCGCGACCTATTTTCTGCAATGGACGGTTGGAAGTCTTGGAGAGCCCAATGACTACATTGGGAGCTTCTTGGTCATTTATCCTTTATTTTAGAAACGGTTGCTGACGTAATAAAAAAATCAGAGGTCGTAATAAAAAAATAGAGGTCCATTTTATGTATTGAATACAGATCAAATCATACATCTTCTAGATTGAAAGCTCTTTAAGTAGAACGTTGTACCCAAATATTTGTGCACCATATCTATCTTGTCAAATGAAAAGTAAGAATTCATATTTGTCTTCTCAACTACGATTTTAGTAAAACATAACTCTGGAAACCTGGCTAGTAGGTTGATCAATATGAGATCAATGAAGTCATAAATTCTCAAGTAGTAGATAGATATCTGCCCTGTAAATGTCACTTTAGTTTTGGTCGCCTATGGTCTGTCACTTTTCCTGCAATTAATGTTGTAAATGCATACCTGGACCGCACTGTAAACCACCGCCCATGTCGCCTACAAATTCAAAACAACTCCCTCTAAATTATACAACGTAGAAAAAATTATTGGAAGTGAAGTCAAATATCAGAACGTCGATAGGAGCTTGAGAAATCGAAGGTACTCTATTCAAATTTCTACCCTTATTCTTTTCGCCATATATATTGGTAGCCATAACATTCTCTTTCCATTTTCCCTTTGTTTATATATGTAATGTAAAAATTGTAGCAACTTATTTCTACAAGTCTTATTTGCTTGTGTTAGCTTGAAAATTTGCTTTAAATATTCTCAAATCCTTCCTAGATTTCTCACTCTACAAGTAGAAAGATAAATACATCGGCAAGAAAAAGTTGAAGATTTCAAAATTCTAATTAAATATATTCAGCATCTAAATTCAATCCAAATAGATCTTACCTTTGCATCTCGCGTACCATAGACAGGAGGTCCTTTTTCTTATTAAAAAAATCTATGTACAATAATCAAATTTTAAATTTTCTCACCTTCAAATAAAAACAAATTCTCTTATTTTTTTGACAATTAAAATTAATATCATATCTACTCATCTAATTACTAAATAGGATCAAAGGAAGGATCCCAAGGTCATAAAAATAGCCCCACACTCCCACAGAACCAAGGACCTCCATTGTTATTTTCATCTTCCTCAACTTGTGAGGTGAATGAAATCTAGAATTTCACGACCTATGCCTGCATCCTCTTGTCGTGCCAAAATGGAAAGCCATGGAACAAGATATGGACATCGATCAAAGAAGAGTGATGAGAATTTTTTTGTCAGATGTGGAATCATAGGCAATGCACCTTATATATTTTTGGATTCAATCAAACAAATTTGGTCTCATGGACTACCATGCGCACAACATAGACAAAAAAAAGATTCTCTAAAAACAAATTCTAAAAAATTTCAAGCAAGTGCAAAATAATAACTGGACACCTCGACCTTTACTAGTCTCCTCTTTGTGTGTGACAAAGTATGGACATAAAAAAATTAGAAATACCACAATTTTTTTCTCTGTTCAAACACAATTGGGGGAATTCAATATAAGGTACATTTGGTTGAAAAATATATCTATGATATACTAATATGTGAAGGCCTCCAAATAGGGTATGGACCACATCAAAGCATATAAAAAAATGCCTTCGAAAACATGCCTACAAAATATTCATTCAATAGAATGTGGAAGAAGAATATCAGAATGTAACATGCCCACCAACCAGGTCCAGCCATTTCCTAGCACAAACAATAGGCCTCTCCTCTGTGCAACAATCAAAATTATCATTATCCTCCACAAAATCACCCAAATAAAACTCCAAACACTGTTGAGCCCTCTCGAATTCCACAATTATTTCATCAGAGTTTCAATTTGAACATCCAAACCCTCCTTCAGCCCCTGCAGTCGTTGCCAATCCTTTCATCTATTCGGCCCCTTTAAATCCTTAATACACTTCTCAAGTTCCCCTCCCAATTTCTCACCTGCACTTGCTTGAGGCCTCACACTGGAAGTATAAGATCTTGTTGAATAAATATTTGAGGTGCCTCACTTGTTCTTCTTTGATCATGATGTAGCCACGGCCAAAGAACCGATACCATGTCCGGTGAGGCACACAATTCTCCTATTAGAGCCCTCTAAAGGGAAATAAAAGACATCAAAGGCATGTAGCTCCAATTTGCTTCTATGATTTATCTGGCACTATGCTCACAAGCCTCTTTATTTAAAGAATGGATGATACCTCAAAGGGACGTAGCTCCACGCATCTAGCAATTTAGATACGTGGCAATATTTGGTTGTAGATCGATGGTCAAGGTGTGCGAAAACTATGCAAGATGATCACAACACTTACAACTGTCAGATATTGTTGATTTTTGGGTTTTTCCAGATGTAAAAAACAATAAAATGTCATGGAAATCATAAAGCACATCCACTCGACACTCATTGCTTCACCTACGAAGGAGAGCTCTTCCCACTGTAATCTTAAACTAAGGAAAGTAAGCAAATACACAATACTATATACCTTTAATTTAATGGATGAGTGCATCCAAAATCCACATCAACAATGCCCTAACACAATTTCATATCCTGTCTTCTGCTTAAGCAAGTGTATGCATTCCTTGCATTCCAGCCCAACAACCCTCCGTATAGCTTGCACTTGCAGGAGATTTTGCTCATCCCTGAAATATGCATTTATTTGAGACATAAAATCAAGCTCTAACAACAAAAACTCCTTTTCTAACTAAATAACATGAAAGATGGTGGCAAATTTGCAAGCCTTGAAATTGAGAATTAGTTAGTGTATTCTCAATTTTTCTAATATGTTACCATGATAGATTTACTGCTTAAGGTTTTTTTGTTACTCAAGTATTGTGAAAACGAGCATGTATCTGATGGTTTTAATTTAGATACAGAATTATTTCTCTTTTATGTGTGACAATATGATATGCTTGGCACACATCATAATTCAACTTTGAATATGTAGAAGACACTAGGAATGTCTTGAAAAAGTGAAACCATTTTTTACCAATATCAATAAAACATGTATAAAAAAAATTGTATTATCAAATACCAAAAAAATTACTATAAATAATAGGAAATTTACAAATCTAAATTTTAGTAACCATTAAAAGAAGATGGTGGCTCTTTTCAATTCTAGAAAGAATTAACTTAGAAGAAATTTTAAAAAAACTCAAAATTTCTATTTTTTTGTTATTGTGTTTTTTTTAATATATATATATATATATATATATATATATATTGTGTGTGTGTGTGTGTGTGTGTGTGTGTTCAAATCAAAATAGAAAATAAAATTATAAGGTTTGCAATCTAAGTTGAAAAGTTAACAAAAAAAAATTGTCTAGAATCTTTGTATTTAATTAAAATGTTTTTTTTTTAAAAGAGCTCTTAAGTTGCAAGAACTGATTTTAGATTGGTTAAAAAAAAACAAGTCAAATGACTTCTTATTTACTCTAAAACTAAAACTAAAGATGATTAACTAATCTATAAAGTCCCATATTTTAATTATAATATTTTAACTCTAACCTTTATATATATTCTATAATTATATAGTTTGAAAAAGGCATATAATGTATATAATACTAATCGTAGATTTATATATATGAACTTATATGTGTACTCATATATATTATACATGGAAGTTATAATATTTAAAGAATAATACTATTATATAATTAACATAGTTATTAGAAATTCTTATATACATTTTATACATATTCCACCTCAACCTAATTATATAATGTAAATTGTTAGTAATAATCTCTATATCCCTCTGGTAGATAATTATAAAATAAGTAATAGGAAAGCTCTTCAACACCACCTCCTTTTAGAAGTGTTTGCTAAAAGTTATTTTATTAAAATAATTGCATGTATTGTTAAAGAATGATGTCTTGCCTGAGTTTAGTATTAAAAAAATTTATTTCAACAATGGTTTCTGGATGTTCAAGGTGATGAATCTTTGTTTTTAGATTTGTAATTTTTAGTGTCTACATATACACATGAATCTGTAACTCTGTCCTACCTGTGGATCTCAACTTGTAACTCTAAATATGTTAATGGGATTTCAGAGGGGTTTCCTTCCATCAAAGGATTTCTTACAGGTAGCCATTGCAATTTATAAGTAAAAAGTTCAACAACAATTCATAAGTAAAAAATTTCAAAACATGTTGATGACCTCTACTTTATTTTTTCCCTTCCATCTAGTTTAAATTTGATCAATTTGCGTACTTGCTCAACTTCTTAAGAATCCAATTACCCATCTATGGTTGGCATATAATCACATGGTTGACCCATCTATGGTTGGCATAATTGATTGTGAATTTGTTGTTGCCAAAAGAATTCCAACTTAGAAGAACCATTGCCCCTATGTGTTTGCCTTTTATGCAGGTGTTATAAATTATTTCCTTACATTTTTACCACTGTAACATGACAAAACTATTTTAGATATCTTCACTCCTTCGAAACACAATAAATCTTCTTCACTTAAATGTTTTATTTTAGTTGTGTTTGGATTCTTGTAGGTGGATGCATAGTTGGTTTGAAGCTACCACCTATCCATTAACACCTCAGTTGTACAAGCAAATCATTTGATAAATAGTCTATCGATTGAACTCCTCTACTACAAAAAAAATATGCAAAAACTATACCAATATTTTACCAAGCTAATCCTCGAGAAACATCTCATGCTAATATCACAGATAGGAAGTTTTTTATCTGCAATGGAATAAAATGTCGTAACTGATATCTGCAAGTTTTATTTACTTGTAATATATAGGCAAATCATGACATAATAAATAGACCATAAAAATCAATGTTCAATTTTTTATTTACTTCCAACAATTCTTGCAATTATTTTTTACAACTTTTATTTTCCTTGTGACTGCGAAATATTATCCGAGAGTTTTTAGATAAAGCTATCAAAACTTATGAGTCCAATTGTTTTTTAGATTTCCACTTGATTTAATATGAAATCATCACTGTTTGTCTGGGTGAGTGAATGTTTTTTTTTTCAAATGTATCTTTTGGTTTAAGTAATTAGTTTTGGAATGGTTTTTCAATGTTTGATAAAGGATATCGCTTAACATGTAATTAGTTTTAGGACATCTGTTGTAAGATAAAATTCTATCCAAAGTTTACAACATTTGGCATAAATTACATAAAATACGCATTCAATAGAATTCAAAATATCCAAGTCTATTTTACCAATCATGTACAAGAATATTATATATTAACTTTTTGGTAAAATGATTTTACTATATCTATTGCCTATAAGTGTTAAAATCTATAATTTCATAAAATGTCTTCATAACAATACTATATAATATGTATTGACCATGTTTTAGATTTCAAACTTCTCCAACATTATTACAATAGGGAAATACAAAAATACATATAATCATACAAGCTGTAACAATAACATACTTTGCAAAATAGGATTTAGGAAGCATCACATTACTGAAGTACGATGTACAAAACATATTTCAATATGAAACAAAAATATTCCACTTCAGATTTAAATGTAATGTTTCTACTTATTTAAAATACAATTGGAATATAGGGTATAACTTTTTATGGTTTACGAAAAGTATGAAAACTTGATATTCACAACTAAATCACAGCCTGCAAAAAACACCATTGTTTATACTTTGGCTGACTTGATACTTATTGGTTTGTTGCAGTGCAGGGGCTATTGGCCTTAGTCATTGTTGGCTCCATTGGGACTCTGGAGGGGGACGCCACGGTCACATGGTTCTACGTAGCCTCATGTGCACAACTTGGTTTTATTTTTTGACTCCTTAAATATATATTGTGAAATAATAATAAATGAATATTATAATTACACTAGTACATTTGAGGCCAAATTCTGACGGCCATTTGTCAGATTTGCAACGCCTAGTTGTCAAACTTTCGACATATGTATCCGTCGACATTTTTGCGTTGCAAATTTTGACGAAAGTGGTTATCGCCAATCTGCTGACATCTAATTCTATCAGAAACTAGCATATGAATACCAACTTTGTTATCGAATTTCTTACGACAGACCTATCAAAACTCTGACAAACCCTCTATGTCTCCTGTCGGAAAGGACTGTCGGAACACCCATCGAAGATATAGCAAGCCTGTCACAATTATCTATCGCAAACCATTGCTTTCCAACACTTTATCTGTTGAACGAGCGACGGAACTGCAGTGATTGTTCGACAGGTAAACCCGTCGGTGGTATAGCATTCATGTCGCACTCATCTGTCGAAAATGATTTTGTCCGACAGGATGTCCCTTCGAAGGTATAGCACCACTGTGGAAAGTGTTTCCATATGTGTCAAAAAAGTGATGGATATGCACATTAAAGCTAACAAAGCTCAAGAGACCAACTAAGATGGTCTTTTTCTTCGGTCCATATTATTGTCAGTAATATGGACCGAAGAAAGAGACCAACTATGATGGTCTCTTGAGCTCTATTATCTTTACTCCTAGCCCATTATTCAGGTCTGAGGCCACCCGTTGTAGATGGTATTTCAAATGAAGAAAATATGAATATTAAATGTCAATTGTAATTGTAATTTTGATTGTTTAATAACATTTTGAGACATCACTTCTAACAATGTTGTAGAAATCTCTGCGTTACAAACTGGTCTCAAATGGTATGCATCAAATAGAATAAGCAACCTTATCATCGAGGGAGACTCGCAGGTCATCATTAACAGAATTACGAAAGGGGCTTTCCAATCGTGTAGACTTGCAGATTGGATTCTGAAAATCTCAAATCACTTGAAAACATTGGGGGAATATCATCTCCAACATGTTTTTCGAGAAGGTAACATGATTTCTGGAATCTCAAATCACTTGAAAACATTGGCGGACCTCTTGGATTGACAAAAATGAGCATATGGGATTTGAGTACGGTGATCACATGCCGATGAAAATGTAGGAGATAATTGCAGAAGACATAGGTGTTAGAGTAATTTAGCAATTGCTCTTTAGTGCTTAAGTTTCACTTAGGCAGTTTCTTTAGTCTTAGGAAAGTTTCTATTTCCTAGCAGTTGCCCTTTTAGGGTTTCGGCATCCTTTATAAGGATTGTCATCTTTGTATTTCATAAGGAGTTTATTCAGTATTGTTGATAATATAGAAATCATTCTTTTCAACATGATGTCTCCTCTGGCTCTTTGGCCGCCTTAGATCCTTCTCTCTTCTGTCTTCTTCTTCTATGTAATAGTCTTTGCATGCAGGTGATCTTGGTTGCATTGCGTTTTAGCAATCTCAACATGGTATCAGAGCCACTCTGCAGCTGGCTGTTCGTTCTTGGTTGAAGCAGCGAGGGTTTGAAGCTCTCAGATTCTTTTCCGGCATTTGTCTCTGGTTCTGGGGGGGTCTCTATTTTTCGGAGCTGTTTGAGCTGAAAAAGACTCTACCATTGCGTCTAGAAGGCCCGGGAGAGTCGAAATCATATAAAATTTCGACCATTTCGGGCATCGGGGCTCTGGAAAAATTTCTCGGCCTCCCAAGGCCGTACGACACATTTTTCGATGCAAAAATCGGAAAAATTTCTCAAAAAACCTTATTTATCTAAGGTTTTAGGTTAAATTAATTACGCTGCCAATTGATTTCAAAAGGCGCCGCCCAGCGGCCACCTGCCGACCACCCTCCCGGGCGCCGCCGCCTCCTCTGCGGGCTCCGCCGCCCTGGTTTTTTGTGGCCACCCACTGCCACCCACCACGGGCCCCTGCCCCGCCGTTCAGCCCCTCTCCGCGGCCCTCAGCGCTTCCGGCCGCCCGCGCTCTGCTACCTCAGCTAGCACCGCCCCGCTCCGCCGGTTCTTTCACCCGCCACCGCCGCTCACGGGGTTGCGCGTTTTTGCGCTAGCCCCTGTGGGAATTTTTTATAGCTGCGGTCGTATGGTAAACCACGGGCTTATGCCCAGCCCTCGAGCGCCCATGCGCCCAGGGGCCAAAGTTTTTTAGCCCCAGGGGCCATTTGTAAGCCTTTTAGGGCATTTTGGGCCTTTTTCACCTTTTTCACTCTATAGGGAGCATACGGAGGTCTTTTTTTGACTTCTTTATATCGTCGGAAAGCTCTTTCCGAGATCTTTCCAACTATGGTGATTAGGTTTTTAGGTTCCACTATTTCAACAGCGTTTTTTTCTGTTGAAGTCCGATGTCCTGTTTTGCCTTCCGGGAGTCATATCTGGCTCATCCGGACTCCTTTTTCGGCAAACGAGATATCGTCGGAAAGCTGATTCTGTGTACTTTTCAGTGGCAGAG
>MU223339.1:673478-697633 GCA_018584345.1 Thuja plicata | reverse complement strand
GAGGTAAAGAGAGAGAGAGAGAGAGAGAGAGAGAGAGAGAGAGAGAGAGAGAGAGAGAGTCACAAACAAAGGGACAAATACTTAAATGACCTTTCCATAACTCTACGATGTTCCCATTGCACACTAAGGTGCGATTGCTAGTCTATCTATTTTTGCCTTTATCTATTTTTAATTTTTAGGATAGCCCGACCCAAGCACATGATAAACAAACCAATAGGGAAACCCAAAAATGAGATATGGGGAAAAGGAAAGGAAAGGAAAGGTCCTTTTATAGTCCACTATACTAGCCATATGTTTTTGGGTCTACATATGGTGACAGTAATATGTGACTACCCTGTACTCCTTGCGGGAGACATCCATTATACTACAAACGAGGCGTACATACCCTACCCCCAATGGGATTTAAACTTGTGACCTCCCTTTCAAGAGCACAAGTCCTCCACCACTAGGCAACTAAGGCGTACAAATAGTTGGACATGGGATTCGGTTGGTTTGAATAGGTCCTCATTATGCTATAAATTTTTAACTTCAATATCTGTCCATTAAATTCATAGATTCGCGTCGCTAAATCCATTTCTTTGCGTACGCAATCAGCGATTAAATTTGTCAGTTTTTACATAAATTAACTCAACCGATTCTTCAGTAAAATCCAACGCGGGTTTTTTCAATCTTAAACTCAATTAGCAGATTATTTGGTGTGTTTGAGGCCGAATATGGAGGTGGTGCCTGGAGCGAGTACTAATGGCAATGAGGAAATCGTCAATAAGAATGGACTTTGCATTCCAGATGAGGGATATTCAGGTCAAGATGATGGGAATATGAGCGACGAGGTTAAAACCCCTGAACAGCCCAAGGAAAGCCGTGCAGAGATGTTATCTAGACATCAGTAAGTCTTTTTCAGTTTTTTTTTGTCTCTTTTACTTCAGAAAAATATTTTTATGGTTTTGTTGGTATTGGATACGGGTGTCCTGAGAGAGTATTAGGGTTTCCAGAGTTGAATAAACTGTTATATATATAAAGTCCTAGTAATGGTAGATTTTTAAAGAATTGTGGGTAAACTCTCTATGGTGTGACCAAGAGACTCCCTTAAACTTGATCTTATCTGTTTGGGTAGGGCACTCCTAGAATTGAATGTGGCTGTTAACACGGATATATATTTATTAGTAGAAAGACAGTTAATTAGATTTTCAATACTTTTACGTAGGATCACACACGTGCCAATATGGTAAGAGAACATGTCTTCACTTTAAAACCTGAGTGGCTTATTAATACAGTTCATCTTTTTGACAATCAGTTATAGTCATTTCCTCCATAACCTTTCTTTTCTGTCGACTAATGATAATCACATGTCAAATGGATCCACAAAAATTGTAAAACAAAAGATTTCATTTTTGTTTATTTAATGAGCCTAAATTAGTGAGATTGAGCCTTGATTTCAACATTCCAACTCCTCCGTGCATGATCAGACGAGCATAACTTTGCATACGGACGAAATATATTGGTTATTGTTTAAAACAACGGCTCTATGTCTGTATGAGTTTCTTTGCATTGGAATATCTGAGACTTGTCTCTTTAAGGTTACGAGCTTTTTACATTTGGGTGATCATGGCTCTGGCATGGACAAGTCAATATCTTATTAATTCTCCATCAAATAAAATTGACTGTATTGTGCGTGAATTATTTTTCGTTTTTTTGTTAAACTTATCATATATTATCATAGAATCTTAAATGTGTGATCAATGTATTTCTTTGACCTTAAGTTTGGACTTTGAAATTATAAATACCCTCCATTGTCAGAAGAGTGCCTCAAGGGCCTCAATCTTCTTGGTCTGTCGACAAATCCAAGTGGAGAGACCCAAAATGTGAAAGGTTTTGTCCTGGTTCACATGACACTTTTCTTCATTTTAAGTGTTTGTAATAATCTTGCTTTTTGTTTAGCTAGAAACACATATGACTTGTTGCTGACTTGTATAATATAAGTGATCCAAAATTTGGTCAAGTTGTTTGAACTGGGAAGTTTCCATAGTCAGGTATATGCTGCAGTTTCACTTGCAGCAAGCTGTAGGTCATCTTTAGCAGTACTCCGTGTGTTCGTTTAGCTGCTGTAAGCCTGTAGGTGATCAAGAAGCAGCTGTATGTGTTCATAGATATGTTGGATAGTATCTAGTAACATGCTGCAGGTGTTTTCCAACATGCTTTGGGTGTTATGTTCACATCCTAAATGGCATTGGGTCTCTTGGAGATCTTGTTATGACTGTGTTGGTTGTTATTCTTCTCTTGGATTCATTATTGATGTGATTCTTATTGCTTTTAGCAATGTTGCAAATGTCAGAAAGGATGGACACCAAGTGTGTGAGTGGAAAACAGATCCATAGCAATCTTGGTGGTGGACCAGAACATTATCATGGTATGTCTGTAGCCAATTATCCATATGTTAGTTTTGGGACAAATAGCAACAGTTACAGAATGTTAGGGCCAGGATTTGCAGATCTGCTTCTGCCATCATTTTCAGTTTGAAAATCAAAAGCTAGTTCTCAAGGAAGAAAAGGATAAATAACCCCCCCCCCTCCCCCCGAGGATGTGTTTTTGCGTTCAGAAAGTGTTTCCTTTGTTTCAAGGGTTGTTTATTTGTGCCAGTAGTATGGGGATCTCCGGATGCAAAGAAGTGCAGTTGCTGAAGGTCTTGTTGCAAGAAATATACAAAGACCGAGGCCATGAGCAGGAGGATGGTTCATTTTGCAGCTACAGAGGTGTCAAAATGTCTCACTACAGTCACAGAGATGTCAAAACCATTAAGTCCAACGGCAGGCTGTTTTCACAGCTTGAAAGTAGCTCCTATCTCTGTGGCAGTCACTCTGGCTCCCCTTCAAGAGGAGATTATAGCGGAAGGTCTGGGTGCAAGACCAGAAGATGGGATGTTGGAGTCATTTTGCACCCCTTGAGGAGCATTTTCACAGTTCTCCCCCGTGAAATTTGAAGGTGAGAATGTCACACCCTAGCCACCTTTGTAACATTGACCATCCAAGTGCATTAATGGCGAGGCTCACAAGTTTCGCAGGCTTGATAGAGGACTTTGACGTTTGGGACCCCCAACAAACCAACCCAGCAATTGCACTAGAAGACAAAACCTAAAGATCATCATTCTAGGTGGTGAACAATTTTGTATGACCGACTGATGGTGGTTTAGCATGGTGTGTATGTGTTGTCAACCTGTAGCTTGTGCGTCCCTTGTGTTATAAAGGGGATTCCAAGGTCGATTGGAGGGGACTGAAAATATGGGAAAAATGGCATGTAGGAAATCCTAGGTTCTGGGGCATTACAGACCACAAACACAGTTGAATAATTTGATTTCATAAGGAAGGGTGTTACATTTTTATGTTTTGAGTGTTGTAATCATCATGGAACTATCTCCATATAATGTATTTTGATCAAATGAGTTTAATAAATCGAGGGTTTTTGGATTCATCTTTGCAAAAGTTGTTTGTAATTTGTACTATCTGTTATACAACTCTCTTAGATGCTTTGTGCAAATAGTAGTGATTGAAGTATGTCATAAGGATTTCTAAGTAGAGTTTCATGCTGGCATGAAGTAGATGTGTTAATTTCAGGAATTATCATGTTTTGGATCCATTTGTTTCTTGCTTTATTTGCTTATGAGGATTCTTTTATAGTTTTGCATGGTCGCCTGTGGTCTTAGTAACAATCAAAATAACCCAAACCATTTTACTTTTTGTTGTATAGTTGTTTGGAGCGTAGTCTTCACTCCCAATCTGTTGTAAACTGCTGAAATACCAGAGTTAGACGACCCTACGTAACTAGTTTACACTCTCATGTGCTTTGTTTGGGAGTAAATCTGCTGAAGGTGCAATGCTGTGTGTCACGAGCCTCATGTGTTAGTATTGCATAATAGGGGTACCTACCTGGGTTTTGCAGAGCCCAAAGTGAAGGAGAGATTCCTCATTTCTAAGGAATTCTCGAGCAATTGGTCATTGACTTGAGATGGTTGACCATAGGCAAAGGCTAACCCTTAGACTCATCTTAGACATCGGTTAGAAACACCAACACATCCTTTTTCTTGTAATATCCCAAATGATATATTTTATAGTATCTACTTGTTGATGTGAGTTTTATGCCACTACAACATATAGGATGAAACACTCAATGTGTTAGGATGAAACACCAAATATTGAATCTTCTCTTGAACAAAGACACCACATATGCTAAAAATTGCAAGGAAAGATCATTGAGGTGACTCCAAGGTTCCTTCTAATGGTGGACTTAACTCAATTGTAATGATGTGATATGCTAGTATCATAAAGGGACTTACGCTAGCTCACTAAGACTTGTCAACTTGACTTCACGAATGATATGACTGTATGACTGCAATGAAATATTATGACTTCCAACTTGCAAAATGAAATGCAAATTAACTTAAACTTATGAATCTAAACTACTATTTTAGGATGCAAGAAATCATGAATATTTTTGTGACTCTACTAGATTTGGTCTTGTTATCAACCTCACCAAACTAGTGCAATCTTCTAAGGTAAACTTAAGGATTTTCAAATCACTACCATGACATTAACACCATACAATGATGCATACCAATGTATAGGCAACATTTGAAGTTAAACTTATAATTATGCCATTTGACCACACAAGGCAAACTTACAATCAACAAGCAACTAGTGGTTTGGTCTAAATGAGTTCAACAAAGATGCATTCACAATAACTTTCATCCAATCTAATAAACTACTTGAAGCAAATTCTAATCTAAGTACTTGAAAACAAATTCTATTCTAAATGAGGAATGTAAGGAACCAAGCAATACTCCAAACGTCACAATATTCACCATGAAAACCAACAATGAAAAAGGAATAATTTTGGCAGTATTATAGCAACAATTCTCCAACAATCTCTCATTTTACTAATGCCAAGGCCTTGGCCTTTTATAGTTGTTCAATTACAATGACTAGCCGAGATCAATTCAAGATCAAGGGCCAAGATTATGCCAACAAAGCCCTAATCTACCTAACAGTTACAAGCATTAAATGTTGGGCTAATTACATGAAGGCACCACCTTGTGGGCCAATAAAAAAATTACATTGCTTTCAAGAGCCAATAAGAAAATTGGTTAGGTAGGAACTTATAGAAGGCACCAATTAGTGGGCCAATGATAAAATGCCACATGGGCTTTCAATAAATCTTCCTCAAGAAGATAATTTTCTTTGAATTTTCTCTTTTGGAAAATTCAATGAATGTGGACATAATATTGTTGAGCTCTTCCATTGGGACACTTGGCATGATCTGATTGGTTGAAGATGAATAGGTGCCAATTCAGCGTGCTTATCCTATAGACTTGATAAATATCTCTTGATGATGATAAAATATCTCTTGATACTTAACATTATTCAGTCTTCAATTGTGATGGCTCATATTCTCAAATCGCTTCATCTTCATGCATTCTTTCCTATCCTTCAGAATCCTTCAAATTGAAATTTCCTCATTGACATAACTTGAATTTGCTTGTTCTTGAATTCTTGATTTCTTCTTGATGTTCTGAGCTTGATCTGGCACTTGTAGAATTGGTGTAAGTGTGGCATGTAGTTGGATCATCCAATTGAACTTGGATATCTGGAGAAATTCAAGTTTGTATGCGTTTTTCTATCTTTGATTTGTAGGCTTTGTGTTTTGAATTCCACTTGAACTTGAATGCCTCGAACTTGGACTTGGATTTGTATCATGATGTTGCACTCTGACTTGCCCCTTTGTCTTGGAATGCATTGCTTTCATTTGAACAACTTGTAGTCTGCTGGTGCATCATGCCTTCACATTGTATTTTGCTTGAAATCCTTGCCGTGGTCTTTGATTTGGAGCCCTCACCTTCATTAGCTCCTATCATCCTCTAACCTGCCACACAATGCCATTTATTAGATTTTCATATTTAAAATCATGACAAAGTGAGCAAAGACAAGTTCATTTCATGATGACAATCTCCCTAATTAACCAACTTCATTACCCTTGAATCAAAATCAACATGCTTCTAATGCTTACATTCTAAATCTGATATGTTATCACTGATTTCCCAATGCATGATTTTTATTATGTGCAACTAAGAGTTTGAATTTAAACCATGCGATTTTTCTTTTTCATTTCAAATGATCATCTTCCGAGCATCAAAACTATAGTTTTTATTACACAACATGAAGTATACCTCTGGCTGAAACTAAAAATTGAGAACCTAAACGCCCAGGTCTGAAATATTCACCCTCCAATAATATCTGATTTTCACCAAATTGTAAGCCAGAGATGTCTCTTATATGATATTTGTTGATGGTCAGCTTTGATTCAAACCAAAAATCGCACCCGTGTGATATGTTTGATTTACTTTTAGCCTCAATCGTTGGTCAATGATCTGATTGATTCCCGAACTGTACGTGGCTATTGATTTGCTCCTTGTCTAAATCGATCTGCACTCCAATTGATATTGTGTCAAATTCACTGCACCTAGAGATGAAATTCGATCAGCCTCATGTAATTTCGACTTTTACTGCTCTTCACCTTGAATTGCACTTGAAGGTTTTGTGCTTTTGAATTTGAAATGAGGTGCTTTGATTTCTTTTTATATGGCAATTAAACCCAAGAGGCACGATTTCTCACCCAGACTGACTTGGCTTGGGAAGTAAACAAATAAATTGAAAACAATTTATTTAATTATAATCGCACTTCATTGGCATTAATTTAAATCACACCTCATCATTAATCAAAATCGCAGCCCATTGGCATTTAAAATCGTTCTTCATTGATATTTAATTTATGCCTTATCACATTAAATGTTTGGCCCTTGGATTGAATTCACACTTCTTTAATCGCAGCTCAGCATTTAATAAAATCAATCCACATTAAATTTATGCTACTTGTAATTAGATTGAGCCCCTTTGCATTTAATTTTGTCCTCTATTTGAATCACACCCCCTCATCATTAAATTCATGGCCCATTATTGAATTCGATCCCCATCATCTAATTTCATCGAACTCCATTTCAATGCCCAATGTAAGGCCTTAGCATAGTTCAAGGTGGAAATCGAGCCCCAATAAAGGGCTGGCCTGAGACGTGTAGTAAGACTTAGAGCTAAATGGGGCCCGAGTCAAGGAAGGGTGGTGGAGATTAGAACCAAATAAGGTTCGTCCATGCATCGATCAGAACACGGAGTGGAAATCTCCATTAAATAAGGCATTTGATCAAACTTGGAGGGGAAACCTCAACTAAATAAGGCAACGCATTAAAGCATAGAGTGGAAATCACACCCCAATAAGGCAGATGCTAAAAGCATAAGGTGGAAACCACCATCAAATAAGGCAAAACCATCGTGTGCAAGGTGGAAACCGCCATAAGGTGGAAATCTTATGCTAAAATCATAAGGTGGAAACCACCATCAAATAAGGCAACACCATTGTGTGAAAGGTGGAAACCGCCATCCACTAATGCAAACCGCCTGAAATGCAGTGGAAACCAGACTTAAATAAGGCAAACCCAAAATCACGTTGAGTGGAGATGCAAGGTAAATAAGGCAAAACTTGAAGTGCTGGGTGGAAATTGCCACCAAATAGGGCAAACTTCACGATATCAAGGTGGAAACTCACACCAAATAAGGCAAACTTCATAAGTACAAGGTGAAGATTCACACCAAATAAGGCAAACTTCACAAAAATAAGGTGGAAACAGACCTGAATAAGGCAAGTAAAAACAACAGCAAGTGGAAATTCAAGGTGAATAAGGCAGATGCAAAGAGTGTGAAGTGGAAAATACCACCAAATAAGGCAAAGCTATTACAACATGGAGTGGAAATTAAGACCAAATAAGGCAAAACTCCACAGCATGAAGTGGAAATTAAGACCAAATAAGGCAAATTCCACTTCAACCCAGATCTAATTGAATTGATTTCGCATCCGACTTTCTTCACTTCTAGTTAACTTGAATTATCAAGTCCTCATACCCAAGCTGAACATTCCCACAAAAATTTCATCCTTCCTTACTTGTTGAATACAACTTGCATGTCTCCCTTCAACCACTCGCTAATATGACCAGAATTTCACTAATTCTGATTTTGGAACTATCCCATTGCTGAGACTTCAAAAATTGCCACAGTTTGTCTGTGATCAATGCCCATCTCGCTCTTCTTCATCAAGGCCTGAATTCTGAAAACACTGCCAACTTACTCCTACACTAACACCTACAGCCAACCTCCAAACTAACACCTGCTTAAAGGCAATGAAAATAGGGGCTCCCCATGTTTCATGGGGCGATGGTGTGAAAACCTCACAGCACTAGCCAATTTTAATTTGCTCAACAATTTCATTTCTGCAAAACAAATGAATATTATTAGTTTCTATATAATTATCAATTCTGCAAATATTAAATCATTTAGGGGCAGTTTAATAGATCTAATGGAATAAATGATAAACAGTAGTCTGAATGAAATTTCTTTATTGATAATGTCGCCAGAATTCTGTCATACAATGATAAGCATCAAATCACCTATATATGATGCCGCTGGAACTTAATGTATATTTTTTTGTGTCTGGGTTTTGAAATCTCTACAAGTGGATCCACAACATAATTGCTGTAGATCTCTCTCTATAAGATTATTATTAAATTATTATTTATATTCTTTTAATTGTTATCTATTATCTGTTTGTAAATATCTTGTAAATATTAGAATGTTTCTAATATTTAGTTGTCTGTAGTTAGAATAGAATGTTTCTATTCTTTACGATCGTTTCCTAAGGAAACATCTTTCCATTCTTCTATATATATAGATCATTCGATCTTTGTTAATACATCAAGTTTTTACCACAATATGGTATCAAAGCTAATTTTTTTCGAAAAATAACAATTTCGTTATTGAAATTCGTTGTGCTATTTTTCGAAATAAAGTTTTGCTTGAGGTTGCTTGGTCAGATATTTTTCTCTGTTTTTTCGAAATACTTTTTCGAACTTATTGCAGACTATTTACAAAACCCATTTAGGGTTTTTGCAATACTGTGGGCTGTCGGGTGCGCCTTGGCTGTAGTTTTCGTCTGCCACAAACTTTTTTACTGGCAAAAATGCCCACTCCCGTGGACGTCTGTGGCTCCCCAAACCCGCGGTGTCTGCATTTTCTTCCACCACAAATGCCCGCGCCTGAACTTTAGCGGCTCGTGGTTCGTCTTTTCAGCCATTAATCACACGCGGCTTGGTGTTTGTCACCCGCGTTTTCTACTTCAGGTGCTCGACGAAGGGCGTACGACTCTTAATCCGCCATCTCTGTCAAAACCAGCAGCCATCTATGATGTTTTTTTTGCATTTTTTGAAGTTTTTTTCCAGCGCCTAGGGTTTTGTTCGAAAACCCTACTTTTTGGGCCCGGAATTTTTTTTCAATCACAAATTCTTGGTGGGTTTTTTGAGAGCTCAACTAGGTTGTCGTCCGTTTTTTTGGGTGCCTTGATTTTTGAGCTCGCGGATCCAGAATCTGACAACATATTCCTTCTCGGTTTTTGAGTTCTCTTCTAGATACCACTTCCTTTTTTTTGAGTCTTTCAACATTTCGCCTTGAAGTACATGCCTTCTCAATTCTTTACGTTTTCATTGAAATTCGTGCCATGGCATCACTCACCAGTCTTATGCTCGAGGGAAATAAAAAATTTAATGGTCGGAATTATAGCACGTGGAAGCAATGGATCCTAACCATCTTTGAATATCGCGACAGCGATCAGGTGGTTCTGGGTACTACTAAGCGTCCAACTACAGCTGGTCCTGATCAGGTTACCTATGACCAACAGAATTCAGAAGTAGTCATGTTTCTCAAATTATCAGTGGCTAATGATCAGCTCCCTCAGATTCCATCTAGCAAAACAACTGCTGAGATATGGGAGCATCTCAAAACCCTACATGAGACATCAGATAAAAGCAGGGCCTTCTTTCTCAATAACACTTTGTTTTCTATTGTCATGGATGAGCAAAAATCGCTCCAGGATCACCTCAATTGGATTCAAGACAATCTGTGATCAGTTGCTTGCCATTGGCCGCAAGATGGAGGAAGAGGACATTGTGGTAATCACTCTCAAAAGTTTACCTAGGTCCTACGAGCATTTTATCGAGACTCTCAACATCACTTCTACTGGTGTTGATCTAAAATTCATTGATCTCTGCACACTTTTGCTTCAACAAGATCGATGGAAACAACAGTTCGGTAGCAGTTCCAGCTCCAGCTCCAGCTCCACCGAGCAAGCCTTTGCTGCTAAATCCTTTTAGAAGGATAAGGGCAAGTCTCATTCTCAACAGTCTTTTCAGCATAAACCATCTGCTCCGGTATCAGAGGGCTCCAAGAAAAAGAACATTCAATGCAACTACTGCCACAAGTATGGTCATATGAAGGTTGAATGTCGGAAGCGCTTAGCTGCCCTATCTAAGCAATTTGGTTCGCAGCTTAAAGCAAACAACATAGAGCACATTGAACATACCGAATCTGCCTTTTATGCCTTCATGGCTAAAAGACCAGCAGATCATGTCAAGTTGTCTGCCAGGTACATTGATTCAGGTGCCTCTTGTCATTTCACCCACCGCAAAGATTGGTTCACTGACTACCAGCCTTATTCAGATTCTGTAATATTTGGTGGAGGGGAAGAGTACACTATTGTCGACAAAGGCAACATTCAGATTCAGTCTGCTGGGAGGAATATCATTTTCCTCGATGTGTATCACGTTCCAGGCATGAAACTAAATCTACTCTCAGTTAGTTAGATGCTGCGACATTCTCCACGGCTGTATATCACCTTCAGTTCACATCAGTGCACCATCACTGATTGGGAGACTCAGTCTGTTGTTGCAGTTGGTCTTGAGGATCATGGTCTTTTCAGACTTGCAGATTCTGGTACTTCTCAGGACCTTGCTATGGCTGCTCGACAGTCTTCTGTCAGTACACTTTGGCATCAACGTTATGGGCACTTAAATGTGCGCTATCTCTCTCAACTTGCTCGTGACGGGCTTGTCCTTGGTTTGCTAGAGATTCAGACTCAACAGCTTGGAGTGTGTGATGCATGCCAGGCTGGGAAGGAACATCACACACCTTTTCTTGTTGGCGATTCATGGTGGGCTTCTTAGGTACTTTAGCTTGTACATGCAGATATTTGCGGCCCTATGGCCACTCCTTCTGTTCTTGGGTCCAAGTATTTTCTGTTGTTTGTTGATGATTTCAATAGAAAAATGTGGGTCTTTTCTTAAAAAGAAATCTGAAGCATTTACTATATTTCAGAAGTATAAACCTCTATTTGAAAAAGTGTCTGGGAAATCTATTATTGCTCTTAGGACAGATAATGGGGGGGGGGAATTTTGTTCTACTCAATTCTCTAGCTTCTGTGATCTTCATGGCATCAAGCGCCAGTTAACCACATCCCACACACCACAACAAAACAGTGTAGTTGAACGTCGGAACAAAACCATCACCGAGATGGCTAGGTCCATGCTTGAGCACAAACATGTTCCGAAGAAATTTTGGGCGGAAGCAGTTAACAATGCAGTCTACCTTTTGAATCGGTCACCCACTGTGGCGGTCAAAGGCAAGACTCCGGAAGAGGCCTGATCAGGTTGCAAGCCCAAAATCAATCACCAGAAGGTTTTTGGCTCTCTTGCCTATGTTTGGATCCCTGATGCGTCTCGCACAAAGTTGGATGCCAAGAGTCAGAAACTCATGCTTGCTGGATACAGTAGTCTTCACAAAGCCTACCGCTTGATCGAAATTGAGACATCTCATCTCCTGTACAGTCATGATGTAGTCTATGATGAACAACGAGGACCGTTCATGCCTGTCTCTCCTGTTCCTGATTCAGCAGACCAGCCTATGAATGCTCATTATTTGGGAGTTCATCTTCCATTAGGTCCATGTCTTGGGAGGGCTCGAATAGCTCAAGTAGCTCCAGTAGTACCGGTGATTCCTGTACAAACTCCTCTGATCTCTCCTCCAGGTTCACCTAGATATGCATATGCTTCTCATGAGTTTGATCCAGATTCTTCTGATGAGGAACCAAATCATAGAGCATTGCCTGATAATAATGTTGGTCCTCCTCTCCGGCCTAAATGGTGGGCTAGGACACTTGTTGATCTTCAGGATGATGAGCTCATCGAGGGGAGAACTGCTCGAAAGAAGAACAAACCTACAACGACTGTCAATATTGCTCTCATGGCCAACATTCACAGTGTGTTTGAACCGTAGACATACTCAGAGGCTAAAGGAATTCCAGAGTGGGAACAAGCCATGAATTCTGAACGCCAGAGCCATTGGCTGCAAATGGGTCTACAAAATAAAGTACAAGTCTGATGGTAGTTTGGATAAGTACAAAGCTCGTCTAGTTGCGAAGGCTTCTCTCAGCGTCAGGGCATTGACTATGAGGAGACTTTTACTCTTACACCAAAAATGAGTACTATCAGATTAGTTCTAGCCATGGCAGCTCAGTTTGGGTGGCAGGTCCATCAGATGGACGTCAAGAGTGCTTTCTTGAATGATGACCTACAGGAAGAGGTCTACATGACGCAACCTCCTGGTTTCAAGGTTGATGGTAAAGAACACTAGGTTCTCAGACTGGTGAAAGCTCTCTATGGTTTGAAGCAAGCCCCCATGGCGTGGTACATGAAAATTGATAAGTACCTCAGTGATCAAGGCTTCCAGAGGAGTTCTCTAGGCTCAAATTTGTACATCAAGACTACTGACAGTGACATCATCCTTCTGGTCATTTATGTGGATGATCTGATCATCACTGACAGTTCGACATCTTTGATTCAGGGAATCAAACAAAATTTATGCCATTCTTTTGATATGACTGACCTTGGCCTCATGCATTATTGCCTCGGTGTTGAGGTTTGGCAGCATTCTTCTAGTATATTCATTTCTCAGTCCAAATATGCCAGGGCTCTGTTAGACAAGTTTTGTATGCAGGATTGCAAGCATGCATCTACACCTATGGAGAAAGGTCTGAAGTTATCAGCCAAGTCTGATTCTCCTCTAGTTGATGATACTACATATAGGCAACTAGTAGGCAATCTCATCTATCTCTTTGCTACTAGATCTGATATCAGCTTCGCCGTCAGCGACATTTCACGGTTTATGATAGCTCCCAAGGTTGATCATTGGATGGCTGCTAAGCGTGTGCTTTGTTATGTGAAGGCCACTCCTGATTTTGGGATTCTCTATTCTCGGAGTCCTTATCCTAGACTCAGTGGATTCATAGATTTAGATTGGGCAGGCTCTGTTGACAATAAAAAGTCAACTTCTGGATATGTGTTTAGTTTGGGATCTGGTGTCGTCACATGGACCAGGAAGAAGCAACAGGTTGTTTCTCTCTCCTCTACAGAGGGACAGTTAAGACAGGGTTTGAAGTTGTTTGGCTTCGTCAGATGCTTGGGGATATGTAGATGTCACCAACAGGCCCGACAACTTTGTTTGTTGATAACGAAGGCGTTATCAAGTTAGCACGGAATCCAGTCTTCCATGAAAGAACCAAGCATGTAGATATTCACTGTCACTATATTTGGCAATTGGTTGAAGATGGGACAATACATTTGCAATATGTTCCTACAGTGGATCAGACTGCGGACATTCTCACCAAGCCTCTAGGTCCAAACAAGTTTTCCAAATTCAGAGGACAACTTGGTGTAGTGGATAGATTAACCATTAAGGGAGGGTATTAAACTATTATTTATATTCTTTTGATGGTTATCTATTATCTGTTTGTAAATATTTTGTAAATATTTGAATGTTTCTAATATTTAGTTGTTTGTAGTTAGAATAGAATGTTTCTATTCTTTACGATCGTTTCCTAAGGAAACATCGTTCCATTCTTTTGTATATATAGATCATTCGATCTTTGTTAATACATCAAGTTTTTACCACAATAATTATCACACAATTCCACAAAAGATTTAGAAATTGCGGACCCTTGATCAATTTGCCCTCACTAGCACAATGTGGTCTTTCAACCCTTCAATATGAAAAACAGACATAAATTGCTTCTGTATTGTGAAAGCGCAGATTTTCTATTGGGGGTATTGCACAGGGACAAGTTTTAAGATATTAACCATTGTTCATATGGCATATGGATTATTGCACCAATCATAAACTGCAGCTTTGAAAGGATATTTCTTCAAAAGTTAATCAATTTTGCACAGGCATCATCTTACTTTCTACTCCTATGGGCTTTGTAAAACCACAAACCTTAAGTTTTTCGTTCATTAGGATGATAGAATTTTGTGAATCCATTCCATTGTCATTCTTTCACATCCACAATTAAGTCTGTCATGTTGAATGTTACCCATCCATCAAATGATTTCACACCTACTTCAGCTTCCTTTTGTGTTGGAATGTGATGCTTTTGGGTAGGGCATTGGATTTTGATGCAACAACATCCCATTGCTTTTAAAAGTAGGTAATTAACAAAGGGAAAAAATAAGTTTTCTATTTATGATAAGGAGATGCTTGTAGTTATGCATGCTTTAGTGAAGTTTAGACAATACGCGGTGTGTGGCAAGTTTGTGATTAAGATTGATCAAAAAAGTCTTGAGTACTTTCTCAATAAAAAAGACTTGAGCAAAAGACAATAGAAGTGGATAAGTAAGTTGTAGGCCTATGTTTTTTATCTTGAATATGTGAAAGGTAGTCATAATGTAGTTGTTGAGGCATTATTTTGAAGACCCAATTTATGTTCCATTTCTGGTATCTATATGCTTATTAGGTCAGCATATGCCGAGAATGATACTCCTAAGCTATTGGATGGAGGAGTACAAGATGATAAGCTTAAAATGGCGGGAGATCTAATTTTGTTTAAAGAGAGGTCATATTTGATCATGGAATCAAAGATGGAGGAAAAGATAAGAGCTGTACATGGTACTCCATTGGCTGGGCATTTGGGGTATTTTAAGACATACAAATAGACCGTAGACTAGAGAGAGATTCTCTTGTAAAGGAATGAAAGGGGATGTACTCAAGCACATTAAGGGATGTCCTGGTTAGCAGAATGAATCTATCTTGTAGGCTCACTTCAGCCATTACCCATTATAGAGAAAAAATGAAAAGTATACATATGGACTTTATCATTGGGTTACCCAAGATAAACGAGAAGGTCTACATCTTTGTTGTGGTGGATAGACTCACCAAGTTTGTGATTTTTATGCCACGTCCTTTGATTTCAAGGTTTCCAAAATTGTGGAATTATTTTTCAAGGAGGCTTTCAGATTACATGAGTTACTCAAGAACATTGTTAGTAATAGGGACAATGGGTTTTCGAGTCACTATTTGGCAAGAATTGTTTTGTTTAGTTGGAATAGGGCTCACCCCTTGCATGAGTTGTCACTCCCAAATAGATGGACATATCAAAATTGTCAACAAATGGATTGAATGGTACCTAAGAAACATTTTTGGGTAAAAAACAACTTGTCTCAAATGGTTACATTTGGGAGAATATTGTTATAACACCTCCTACTATATGTCCTTAAGTACGTCACCTTTCATGGCTTTGTATAGCTAAAGCTCTAACCTTAATGGATCTTGCAACGATAGAAATTAGGGTGCTCGGGGCAACATTTATGATCAAGTAGAGTTGAGGTATTGAAATCCCTCAAGGACATTCTTCAACAAATGCAAACCTAGTAGAAACTCTATGTGGTGTACTAAAGAGATTTTGAAGTTGGAGACATGGTTTATTTGGTAAGGCTACAACCCTAGAAACAATCTTCATTGAAGAAGAAAAGTGTAGAGAAGTTAAAACCCGTATTCTATGGCCCCTACAAGGTTATAAGAAAGGTGGGAGTAGTAGCCCATGAACTAGAGCTACTTGAGAACAACAAAATTACATCTTTCATGTTATGTGCCTTAAAAAGGCATTTGGGTAGCATGTTGTATTGTCCAAAGACTTGCCACCTGTGTATTTTGAAGGAAGGCTCATTTTGATACTAGAAGCTATCATGGACACTTTTTTTTTTGTATTAGAAATAGTTCACAAAAGGTTTACATCATAATAACTTGTCTATCAGAATCAACCGGCAAGATCAGCTGTATCTATAAAACCATATCAATCAAAAAAGAACATAAGCTAAACTACGGAGTAGTTTCATCAACTATCACAAAAACATTAGATCGAGAGAGTTTTTTTGATAACATAACCTAGAAACTGTAAACTGAGTCACACTGCATCCCATGACCCTACAATATTATTGCTCACTTCAGCTCTATCTGTATCATACACCTCTCCCGGGGGGGGGGGTCAATGTCTGGAACAATAGAGGCGCCTCACTGAGGATCATCTGTTAGTTTAGGTGCTTTGTTCATTTCTTTTATGTCTTCTTTGGAGATATTCTTGTCTGCCAAAAACAGTTAAAGACAAAGTTCCATTTGGAGTCTGCCCAATAGCAGTCCCAGGACTCATTAATCCACTTTATAATCTTAGAATCATCCTTAAGCATCAGATAAATCTGTTTAGCAGTAATGTCATGAAAAGAATTGCCATTGTTCGACTTTAATTGATCCAAAAACTGATTTAATGATACAATTTTCCCAGGAAAGAAAGGCCCTGCTGTTTTGCAGATCAAAGTGTATGTTTTCTTGTGAAAGAGGGATACCAAACTTGGAGCAAAGTTCTCCCCAAGAACCAAGACGGTTATATACCAGAAGATCACCAACAGAAGAGATGCCGAAGGAATTCCAAATCCTAGCAGAGCAGTATTGAGTCAAAGCATGTGGTTTTTGATTTAACATAACACCCCAGCATAAAGATCTGTCCACAACTGAATAGGTCGCAGAGTGACCAATAGCCTGCTTATCACAAATAAGTCCTCTTACCTGAGTCCAAGCTTTCTACAGAGAGGAGAAGACTTAGATAACAGACCCAAAAGTTTTAACTTCAAAATCCCCTAGTAATATTTCACTGAAACCCAAAGCATTCCAATTCCTACCTTTTTGGGCTTGGATAAACTAATATTGTGTCTAATCAACACCTTCCAAGGCTCACCCCCTTGGACGACCTTAAAGATCCATTTGGTAGTGAGGGCAATTCCATGTGACTTAAGGTCCCGGAATCCCAGGCCCCCAAGCACCTTAGGAGTACAACACCATTCCCATGCAGGGGGGAACTCAGACCAACCAATAACTGTTGATTTCTGAGGAGCCAACTTGGCCCGCGAGGCCAAACAAAAGAATTGAAGCCTCTCCAAAATATTGTCAAAATTATTCTTGCCGAGTTCAGGGAAAAGAGCAGCGTTGTCTGCAAGTTGGGCATTGAGCAATATATTGTCATCGGGTAGTCTGATACCTTTAACAGGAGGTCCCAACTCAGAACCTCTAAGGATATAATTATCATGGACACTTAGGAAAGAAAGCTAAGGAATAGAACCATTAGCGAGTATTTGATGAGATGGAAGGCTATGCCAATTCGAGATGCTACATGGGAAGGAGCTGACGTATTGAAGCATTCAAAATTGAATTGCTTGAGGGCAAGCAATCTTGGGGAGGGAAGATTATCATGCAACTTTTTCCCATAAGATTTCGAAGTGACCCGTAAGCCCGTTTTTCATTTCCTATGGGCTTAGATAAAGTAATTTAGTGAAGTATAATTGTTTACATTGGGCATCCTAATTGTGAGGTCATAGGTGTTATGTAATAAGATAATCATTTTAATAATTCCGTCAGCCAAGGATTGTCTGCAGGTGTATTATAGAGGGAAAGGAAAAGTATTTGAAAATCACATATTTAATCAAGATAGTGTATGAGAGAGGACATGCTCTATCATTGGAGATTGGAGGATGGGAAAGCCTCTTGAATTCCATAGTTGGTTAGTGGATAAAAAGTTAAACCCTTGACCTAATCATGAAATTCTCATTGGGTTTTTATTTGGGTTTTAGTAATTTGTTGTTTAGGCGACAACTATAGCACTCGTTTGTTTGAGATCTGAGCAGCTCTCTTAGTGCCTAGGAATTATAATTTTGTTTGCCATGGATATTCTTATAGTAATGTTATTGTAATTGTTATTGAGAGTTATTGCAGACTAAATTATCTATAAGTGTAATTCTAATTGTAATAAGAGGATTAATCCATTTCCAAATTGCTATGCCATTTGTTCATTATGCAAGTTTATTATTTGTTTTGGCATATGTTGTTAAGTATATTAGCTATTGTAGTAGTTTTTATTTGATATAAGATTTAAACATTGGGTTTCTGTGGAGTTAATCAATTAGAAATATACGATATCCCTATTTGGGGATATTCTGTCATTGATAATGCTGTTAGTTGTGATGTCGAGCTCAATAACTAAATTGTAGAAGAAATAGCTATTTTTAAGAAATATACCAAGTTTGGGGTCTGGGAGAGCCTTTGTAATTTGCTTCCCCAACCCAAGGCTTTTTATTATGATCTAAGACTGTGGAGAAGGGGCCTTGTCATTTGCCCTTGACTTCTCACTGATTATATGAAGTAGGTGAAGACTTTGAAGACAATGTAGGGTGATGCTTTGTGAACATTACCAGTATAATATAAGTTTTTGATGTGTGTGCGCGCGCGCGCGTGCACATGTATGTGCTGTCACCTCACCCAAAAATCTAGGATTTTTTCTGGACCTTAAAACCCTACCCTCCATACAAAAAATACTAATGTATTAATCTTCAACACCCACAGAAACTTGTCTCAAATGTATTAGATGCTTATAATAAGTTTTGGGAAAAAAGTAGCGTCACTCAAGTATATAACTGGTCTGGATACATCTTTCCCCCACTGTTTAAAAGTTGTAGAGCATTAGACAACCCAAGAGGAAGCACAAACTATTCATATAAACCTTGCCTTGTATTGAATGTTTTTTATTATATATCATCCTCTCAACTCTTAATTATACTTGAATTTGAAATCCATTTTCATAATATAGTTAAAATGTTGAACTTGGCACAACAGATCGTTAATCCCATCAAGGAGGGTACTTGTTCTTGATGTTTAGCTTATTTTGGTTTTATGAGGAAGATGCCACTTGTTCTTGATGATTATTTATTCAACATTCTATATAATTAACATACATCCCAATCAGTTATTTTTCTTAGGTATAGTGGAGAAGTGCTAGTTGGGATGAATTACTATCATATGACAACAATCAAAGTTCTTTACCTCATTTGTCACTTGATTGGCCATAGAGATCAATGTTTTGAAGAGGGCAATTGGGTAGAAAGTGAATGCCATGCTTTATTTCTTTCTTGGGTGGTGTTTCTATGGGCTGTTGGAAAATTTACATGAAAGTTGCAACAACTCTTCCACTTTCTAATCCTTGTTAGGAGACATGCTAGAAGAATCCTTTTATTCAGTACTTCTTTATGTTGCTTATCTTTTAAAAGAATCGAAACAAACCTCCCACTAGCATTAATCAATCTTTTTGCTTTATTGTAATATCCCAAGGATAACTATGATTAATCTTTATATGCTTTGAGGATATGTTTTTCAGTGTTACTCGGACCCGCGTTTCCACCCTAAATGCACCCATTCTGGAAATGGAAACAGTTTCGGGGACGGGGTGACGGCTGGAAACGTTTCCAAGCTGTCCCCGATGAAGCAAAATTTTTGGAAACCATACCACAAAACTTGGGGACGGTCAACGAAAGTTTCACAAACCTTTGACTGTCCCTGGGATGGCTCGGGACGGCCAAGCCGTCCACTAACCGTCCCAGGGACTGCTGGCTGTTTCCGACAGCAAGAGGCAAAAAGTAAGATAATTTTATAAAATATTTGCAATTTTTTTCAATCTTGTGTGGGCCCCACACCTCAAGGCAACCCTACATCTTAAATATGTTATTAGTTATTACTAAAATCAAATCATAAGCATATGATTGATAATATCAAATCGTGTATTCCTTGCAAGTTGCGTATAGATTGGCCCGAGTGAACAAAGCTATGCTCGAGTGAATAATCATTTGCTCTTGCTGCTGTTAGAATGCGAACAGAGTTATCTGTGAATTCTGGAAGTCTTTGGTGAAAATCTGCAGACTGAGAGTGTAAATCTGAGCAGTATTTAGTATTCTCAGACCAAATCTTAGGGGCAGCAACATACTACCTTTGTTTTCATTTTGACTTTGAAGTTTGAGACTTTGAGTCTTCTGACATTATATGATGCATTGATGCAATGATAATTGAATCTTGATATATGATATGATACTTTAAGTCTTTAACTTCTCATTTTGCGGAAAATTGCAGCCTTTTGATTCATTTGATGCTATGTTCTATGCTAATTCGATAAATGATCATTGATTTTTATATTGATAAAGGTTATTATGTTTGTGATGTCTCCATCCTAGAACAAAATTGCAAAAGGACCATACATGAAAAACTCAGACATTTTATCAATGATAACTAAAGACTAATATATATAATTTAGACATCATGAAATAAGCTTAAGCCGATAGAAGAATATTATCGAATGAGTTCAATTTGTCTTAGCCGTGAAAGTTGGAGGCCTTGTGGAGATACAAAATAATAAATATATTACCGACATGGAAAGAGTTATTTTTAAAGACCGCTTAAGATGGCAAAATAATGAGTAAAGGCAGCGTACGAGGAGGCTACAATGACTCTCTCCCTTAGGCGCTTGGTTCTTTATCAGTGCCATAAAGAATACTTAGCTGGTAGGATACGACAATATGGACGCAACTCCTATTATTGGTGCGGTGTTATACATGTCAGCAACCAGCAATAACATATTCGATGGAGTGATTGGTATGCATCGATAAAGACGGCAAAATCATACAAATAACTAGTTGATATCATTTCCATAATAGAGCTGTTATGCCGGAGGCATGGTCAATAATAAGTAAGTTGACAACAAATCATCGTTGGCTATGAAGTCCATGAATATATATATATATATATATATATATTCCTAAGTATCGCTTGCCATGAAGTCCATGAATATGATATATATTCCTGAGTATCTAACTAAACAACAATATAGATTATCGGCAATTTTGTTAATACGAGATTAGTTAGGAGTTGATAAGAAGGGGTGCGAATTAGTATGAAAAGACAACGGTCATGAAGGGGCACTCCTCTCCGACGGGTCACGATTTTATTGAAGAGACAACCAACTGGTGAAGGAGATATAAGAGGAAGATCAAATCAGAAGAAGTTGGGGTGGGATTATGAAAGAAAATTATAATTGATGTCAGGCTTCGATTTAGAAAATCATCAAAGAATAATGATTATAAAATGTAATTGTTACTCTTCACAAGGAAGAGATAAGAAAGAATAAGATAATGGTATAAAAATAATGGATAAGAAAGAAAAAGATAATGGTATAAAAATAATGTATTAGATATTGAATTATAAGATGCTATGTATATATGCTATTAAGGATAAAGGGCCATCATATGGTCGTATAAGTATATAAAGTTGTATAGTCCTAAAAAGTAAGCACTTAGCTTATGCTCATTTTGGGACCATTTTGTGCCTACTTTAGTGTGTTTCCCATGGTAGGACCTCCTATTACACTTAAATGCATACTTAATTCAAATATGGGTCCTCCTCCCTGTTGAGTCATCTTTTGAAATTTTGCATTTTGAAGCATAAAGACTATCTAGAAATCAAATATTAAGGCATATTGCAGAGTTCCAAAATGAGAAAATACCTTTGAGACATTCAGAAGGGACCTTTTTCTCTATTTTGCGGGAGCAAAAAACAAAGACAGCGAAACAATGATTTTTTGCTATCTCACGAATGACATTAAGGGGAGTAGCGAAATAGCGATTTTTGCTATTTCGCGATGGACTTTTTAACAAGTTGAGAAAAGACGAAAAGAACAATTAAAATTCTGTGAGTAGAGATTTCAGAGATGCTGTAATTTTGACATGCTGCAAAAATGATATTGCCAGAGGATGAAACTGATCGCAATTTAACAATCTAAAACAGACCCAGTTTGGAAAATCAAATTTCCTATCTCCAGTAAAAAACTTATGTTCGTACAATCTGTTTTGGATTTTGGACCAAAGGCAAATCCGAAAGATAGGTAGTTATTAGTTAGTTTGTTGATTAGTTTTTTTCAAAAGAAGTTTTTACTTTTAGCATAAGGTGGTGTCTCTTCACCCGAAAGGGGTGTGAAAACCATTCATCCAGATATATATGTGGTGAAAAATGTAAAGGTAAAAATCATCATAAAAATTGTAAAAAAACTTATTTTTTTCTACAACACTTTCTGCAAGTGATCTATTGTACAAAAGACTTTATGAAGCATTAATATAAATTAGTAATTTCTCTAATTTGGAGTTATGGATTTGATCGTTCCCAATTGATCAGTCCTTTGTGATTTTATCTCTAGAAGATAAAGCTGCTTTAAAACTTTATGTTCGGAAATTATTCCCATTATTCTGCAATTTGATCATTAGAATTATTAGGCACTATTAATTCTATCTTATTGGGCTCATTAAGCTTGGGTTAAATTCAATAAGACTAATTGTAGCATAATAAAATAATCAATGACATTGAAGAGGAGCAGTTGATAGGAGCATTTAGGTGGTGTTTTCTGTCTCACTTAGTTGTACATAGGATTAAAGAAGGAACTGTCTCTATTGCCCAATAGAAGAAAGACATTGATCTATTATCCTTAAGTTGAAGTCTCTGTTCGAGAAAATTACAAGCAGAAAGCAATCATCAGGATTTATTTCAAACCAAATAATACATTATTTTAAAACATTCTTTCAATAGCATCCTGTTAAAGCATTCTCACATAATTCAAATATTTAATAGTTGTGATATTCACAATTCGATCTATCTCAAGAGTTCACTTGCCATCTTGAGAGATCACCCAACTTTAATGCATAATTGTTATCTGCTATAAAAAGCCTTAAGACAAGAAGTTTGGTTGAGGTATAGGCTCACCCGCCTTGGTTCTGCAGAGCTTGAAGTGTAGGGGAGGAAGATCATAATCGATCACTCTCGTTCGTTGGCCAAGACAGTTGGATAATCCCACCATTGAGTAGGCAAGCTCATAGGATTCCCAATCTGTTAATTTGAGAACCAACAGATTGGCGACTCTGCTGGGGAGTTGTAAATAAGTTTTCCAAAATCTTGGTGACAGAAGTTTACTATGCTGGAAGGAAGAACCTAGAAGACCAACAAACAATATTCCTCGAAGAGAGGTGGTGACTCTATTTAATAAGAAATTTCCAGTCAGTGACTCTACTGAGGGAGAAGACCCAGAAGGAGATATGTAAAGTTTTCCTCTTTGAAAGAGGTGGCGACTCTATTGACAAGAACCTAATGTATGAAGAAAGAAGTTACTACAAATTTAGATATTCAGAATGTACCAAAATAAGTAGCCGTTTCAGAGAAAACCATTTGTTTCAGATGACATCAGGCCGTTGGATCTCAGAAGATTTCAATGTATTCCTAATAAGTTATTCCCTAAACTTTCACGACTTGTACCAAAGTTTCATGGGGAATGGGATGAATCAGCACTAGAGCATTTGGATGCATTTTACACATTTATGGAAGATAATGAGATTTGTTTAGAGGACTATGTGATGAAATTGTTTGTCAGGACTTTGAAGGATTATGCTAGAAAAGCATATGAATCTCTTCCTACACAAAGCATCTCATCTTGGAAAGATTCGAGCAATGGTTTTTAGATGAGTTTCATGGCATAGTTGAAAAGGATGAGTATTTGTATACACCAAAAGAGTCTAGTATCATACTATGGATTCAGAGCCTTGTGCAGATTCTTTTTTCAACAGATACGAAGAGAATGATGACCCCAAATGTGGTTAGATATCCCAGATACTCAAGCATGTATTTCTTGGTACAACAAGAGAATTCATCAGAGAAGAAAAGGTGAAGGAAAACAATAATTCGTGTGTGGATAGGACATGTGAAATATATGTAGATGTGAGAAAGGATGAGGAAAAGGAGAATGTATGCTCCATACTAAAAAACAATCAGAATTGCATTATAGAAAAGGAATCCTATATGTCTTCCTTGGATGAATTTACGAATATAAAGAGATATGAAGATGAAACTGCAACACAAGTATTCATGAGGATGTTTAACATTTATAACGAGATACCTGTGGATATAAAACCTTCATTACCAGATAAAATGCATGAATTAGGGATTTTT
>MU223339.1:660236-673346 GCA_018584345.1 Thuja plicata | reverse complement strand
TCCATACTTGAGAACCATGATGACACTTGTGTTGAAATAAATAAAAATGAAGAAGATTTCATAAATAGTGAGATTTGTATGGAAATGCATATCAGTGATTATAATGATAATGGGGAAGGTCTCCTCAGTGCAGAAGAGGTTTCAGATATATTAGATATTGAATATCAGAAACATGTTCAGAGAAATGGTGCAAATTGTTTCTCAGTCGACCAGAACGAATAAACTGGTGAATCAATACACATGCGAGAGGAGGAAATTTCTGTAGATAATGAAGATATTGGCCTGGTTGATGAAGTACATGAAGACACTGAAAAGATGATCCATCTAGTGAAAGTGTGCATTATGATCAACATACAAAAGAGGATACATGTAAGAATGACCTCAAACTTCTTTCAAATTCATTATATAATGAAACAATAGAAAATGATCATGCAAACTATTGTGATACTTTTTTTAGAGATGATTTCTTTGTATATTTAAATCCATTATATGAGAAGGGTGAAGTATGTTCAGATAGTATGGTTAGTATATTGAGTTTTGAAGATGAACGTTATAATGTTGAGAGTATGATATCATCAACAGAAGAACATGCCAAAGGAATATGTGATGTTTCAAATCTTGAAATCATGGAAAATCTAGACAAAAATATTTATATGAAAGTTTTAGACATGTGTAAGGAAGAAATGATCTTGGGGAAAAATCTAATCTCATAGGAGAGAACATGCCTCTGCAGAATTGTCATGATCAGATTAACGGATTCACTAATTTTCAGGGACTCCTAGGTTTGATGTCATCTATTAATAACTATGGAAATCAATTTGGATATGGCTCTAAGTCAAGGAAAGGTATATTTATACACAACAGAGAGGTTGGCAATAAAATATATCATATTGCATATGGTTATGCATTGTATGGTGACACAGGAAACTGCAAGAAGTATGGATTTGGCTTATATAATAGTAAGAACTATGACTGGATGACAGGATGTGTCAACATATTTTGTCAGACATATCTCAGCCTTATTTTCAAATTGATGTCAATGGAATGTGATGAAAACAAGATTTTTGACAGAGGCAAGTATTGCTTTTGCGTTTTGGTAGCCTGGGGTTACCAAATTATATATGATGTGATTTCTACACAGTGTCTCTATAACCCAATTGATTGGCACTTGGTCTGCTTCTTCCAGAGAAAGCTGAATTCTCGCTATGCTCAGAAGGAGCATACGTTCCCCAGAAACAACCATTGTTGAGCCATTTTTTGAAATTTTGCATCTAGAAATCAAATATGAAGGCATATTGTAGAGATCCAGAATGAGAAAATACCTTTGAGACATTCAGAAGGGACCTTTTTCGCTATTTCGCGGTCATGAAAAGTGGCAACTACAAAATGGCGAAATTTCGCTATTTCGCAGGAGCAAAGAACAAAGACAGTGAAACAATGATTTTTTGCTATCTCACGAATGGCATTAAGGGGAGTAGTGAAATAGCTATTTCATGATGAACTTTTTAACAAGTTGAGAAATGACGAAAAGAACAATCAAAATTCTGTGAGCAGAGATTTCAAAGATGCTGTAATTTTGACATGCTGCAAAAATGATATTGCCGGAGGATGAAACTGATCGCAATTTAACAATCTAAAATAGACCCAGTTCGGAAAATCAAATTTCCTATCTCTAGTAAAAATCTTATGTTTGTACAATCTGTTTTGGATTTTGGACCAAAGCCAAATCCAAAAGATAGGTAGTTATTAGTTAGTTTGTTAATTAGTTTTTTTCAAAAGAAGTTTTTAATTTTAGCATAAGGTGGGGTGTCTCTTCACCCTAAAGGGGTGTGAAAACCATTCATCCAGATATATATGTGGTGTGAAATGTTAAGGTAAAAATCATCATCAAAAATGTAAAAAAACTTATTATTTTCTATTGCACTTTCTGCAAGTGATCTATTGTACAGAAGACTTTATGAAGCATTAATATAAATTAGTAATTTCTCTAATTTGGAGTTATGGATTTGATCGTTCCCGATTGATCAGTCCTTTGTGATTTTATCTTCAGAAGATAAAGTTGCTTTAAAACTTTATGTTTGGAAATTATTCCCATTATTCTGCAATTTGATCATTAGAATTATTAGGTACTATTAATTCTATCTTATTGGGCTCATTAAGCTTGGGTTAAATTCAATAAGACTGATTGTAGCATAATAAAATAATCAATGACATTGAAGAGGAGCAGTTGATAGGAGCATTTAGGTGGTGTTCTCCGTCTCACTTAGTTGTACATAGGATTAAAGAAGGAATTGTCTCTATTGCCCAATAGAAGAAAGGCACTGATCTATTATCCTTAAGTTGAAGTCTCTGTTCGATAAAATTACAAGCAGAAAGCAGTCATCAGTATTTATTTCAAACCAAATAATACATTATTTTAAAACATTCTTTCAATAGCATCTTGTTAAAGCTTTCTCACAGAATTCAAATATTTAATAGTTGTGATATTCACAATTCGATCTATCTCAAGAGTTCACTTGCCATCTTGAGAGATCACCCAACTTTAATGTATAATTGTTATATGCTATAAAAAGCCTTATTGGTTGAGGTATAGCCTCACCCTGCCTTGGTTCTGTAGAGCCTGAAGTGTAGGGGAGGAAGATCATAATCGATTACTCTCGTTCGTTGGCCAAGACAGTTGGATAATCCCACCATTGAGTAGGCAAGCTCATAGGATTTCCAATCTGTTAATTTGGGAACCAACACCCCCCCTTCAATCTTGCTTAAACTCGAGGTTGGCTCTAACTTCTATGCATGATTTCTCATTTTCCATCCAATCACATAATTCATTTTCCACCTAGGACCTATGCATTTATTTTTGGATTTCGGAATTTGCCCTATCTCCTAGCAGGTTGTAATTTTTACCACCACTCCTTATCACTTTCCCTGACATCCTGACAAATTTCAACGTGATTTTACTTGGACCAAGTCGACATCTCAACTTAGTCCTGGGACCAAGTTGACATCTCGACTTAGTCCTAGGTTTTTGAGCCCAAATTGGGCCCGAAGTCCAATGACGGGATTTTCTTCCAAGGTGTGAAATTGCAGTCGGCCTTGATGAAATTTGAGCCCCAAAATGTGCACAAAAGGCATTCACTCTCATTTTCACAATCTACAATCCACAATTACAACTCATGATCAAGAAGCAAGCTATTATCCATTGTGCATTCAAGAGATTCAAGTGTAAAGCAAGCATTCATTGGTGAAAGCATCCATTATCAAGCATTCATGCAAATCAAGCATTCAAGTGCAAGGAAGCTATTAAGCATTTCAAGTCTTCATTCCATCATCAAGGTATTTCCTTCCATAGATCTAGCTTCTTTCCCCCATCGGAGGTCAAGCAAAGGAGTTTACAATCAAGGGAGGAGATCTACATTCATCCATCAAATTTTCTTCTTCTCTTTCTTCCCCAATCCAACATTGTGTCAAATTACAACATCTACTACATGAGGTTTTGTCTTACATGACTTCCTTTTGGTTTTTGTGTTGAGTCAAATCTATTGCATCAACATACTTGATCACATTCTAAGAGACAATTGCATCTACATGGTATGATATACTCCATTGTTTAGATCTAATCTCTGCTACATGACAACACTTTTCATTTTGTTTATTTCAATTCCAGGTTGATTCCTAAACAGGGGGTTTGCCTCAGTCAAACCCCTCCCCTCAACCTTCTTCCTCTTCTTTTTGTGCGTAGGAACAAGTTGTAGAGTTGCAAATTTGGATTTGGAAGACACAAACACAGTCACAGACCCTTGGAAATTTTCATAAGATTTGGAGCTACTGGGAAAGTCGAGATCTCAACATAGTCTTTGAAATCTGACACAATCTTGCACTTTTTGGCTGAAAATTGCATAGTGGATAATTACAAGCATCAAGCTCCTAGATCTGGAATTATAGTTGATTCCGACATTCCGACGACAGTTAAATTTTGATCCAAACATTAATCTTCCTCTTCTTATTTCAAGGTGAGTTCATTCCTCCTATTTTCCCTCTTGCACTTGCTTTCATAGATCAGATTTACATTTCCTTATCATTTCTACATAAGGAATTCAAAATCCTACATTGTGTAGATCTCACATTGGCTCCCTTACTCTCTTGGTTGTGCTAATCGGATTCACTTTGTTGGAGGTTTTGTATTCTAATGTATGTAAGATTTGGGATCTAGCAACTCTTACCACTGCACACCATTTCTTCTTATACAAAAGTAATATATATATATAAACATGTTAAAAATGCAATCATAATTATACATATATGTATGTTATATTTCATAAGTGAATATACATATACATAATACACAAGATATATATATATTCTATAAGGGATAAAGAACCTTATATAGTCTATTATATATATGTTATGTGTTAATAAGGATGAAACCATAATCATCTATATATAATGCATATATGATATATCTATCTTTGAAAGATCTAATATTTGCATCTGTAATATATATACTCATTAGTATTAATGGACTCATAATCATATATGTCCATGTTCTGATTCGTTACTATTTAGTACCTGAAGAGGAAGGGACTGAAGTGTTTCCAAGGAGAGGCCTGTCTAAATCCAGCCAATAGGTTGATTCCCAAGATAGGGTAGGGATCATCATCCCTTTAAAACCTCGAGGGCATAGTCCCAAGACAAGATAAGGGCTTGGATCTGTAAACTTTGAGGGAACCTATTGGGATTGGTATCTAAGCAACTTGGTTAAGTCCTAATCTTCTTCTTCTTGGACTGAAATGGTAATAAGGGTAGTATGGACATTAAGGATCATAAATAATAAGATTGCTTAATTTGTTTGGTGAATGTATAACTTTCCTTACTTTGAATAATGGAATAACATAGATTTGATTCAATGCAACTTAGTCCATTTAGTTTAGGCCCTAAGAATATTAAATATGGGATAATTCTTGTTATAACAGGCCTAAACCTAGCAGGGACATTACAATGTTGCTATGATGAATGTTACAATGTTATATAATGCATGAATGTATTTGAAATTTAAGATTTCCCTATATATACATATCTGTCCCCTGGTCCGGGAAAAAAAAGTCCCAGAAGCCCGTTTCCCTGTCCCTCCGTCTCGGAAACAAGGGGTAACATAAGACCGTTTTCTCCATCTTTTGAACAAGTAGTTTTTGGGTTCCTCAGGAAGATGCAGTCTTACATGTACATGTATGGGCTGCCAGTCACCATGGATATCAAAGGGGACAACATCTAGCACATTTTTATCGATGAAATGCTAAATCATCCCAATCTTTGCATTGTTTGATGACCTCAATTTGTACTTGTTTGACACAGGCCTTTCTACTAGCTCTTTAGAAGTTAAACTTGAATCTGAACAAGAATAAAAAAGCAATGCATTGTTAGCTTGATTGTTACTCATGCATACCGTTCCTTGGATACAAGTGCAAACAATCTTCTCATCTACATTGGAGTTGCTCTCTATTTCCTTCACCATTAATGAAGCTGTAGTATTCTAATTTTGATTTCTGGGATGAGATTCTGGAAAAAGTCTACAACGTTTTTAATTTGTACAAGCATTTCCACTACCATGCCCTCAATTATTCTTAGTTTTTTACTTTGCAGAAGTAGTAACAGCAGTACACTTGCACTGCATTTTCCTTGATTTTTTGAATTGGAACCACCTTGCTTTTTTTTGTGCAAATGAAGATGATGATGGATTATTGTCTTGTCCATCTCAAGGAAATGGGCTTAAGAACACATCTCATCTATTTCTTTAGGTCTGGTCAACAACACAAGCATCTTGGGTGACTATTAAGTTCCCTAGTGTACTTCATCAAGATGATATTGCTTTGTTAATCCTTACCTATTTAGACAACTATCTTCCAAATTTTGCTTATAAAGTCCTGCACTTTTTGACCTTGTTTTTGCTTGAAGTATTTCCAATTAATATAGTTCTCCTATTTCGAAGAAAATGAAGTAAAAATTTGCTTGCCAAGTAACTTCTTAAATTCATGAATAGGTGGTAATATCCTTAAGGCTAATGAATGGATTTCTTTCATAATAAGTGAATATATGACCAGCTAATTCCACTTTTACAACATAAATTTGTTGTTCTTCACTTGTTATGCAGAAGTGAAAGAAATCTTAAACTGCATTAAAATATGACCTAGTGTTTTATTCTATCTCCTTCAATTTGGATGGAGGTTGAGCTAGGAATGCTCGGCTTGCATGAGGCTTTTCTATGTTTGTCTCTTCATTTGCCTTGGAAACCTTTATAGAATCGCCTAGATTTTTCATGAGGACCTCCATGATTTTCTCCATTTTTTCAAGCTTCCCTATGTAGTGAGGGCATACTTGCAAAATGCTCTTCCAGGCTGATGAATCTTGTTTCTCTCATCTTAAGTACCATAATTCTCTCATTGACTGCATTTCACTCCTCTTTATGTACTTCTTGGCAGATATTGCATTCTTCAAGGTAACTAATTACCTTATTTTGCACTAGTTGTTCAAGTTAAAGGCACCAATCCACAAAATTAATCACGTCCCCAAGAAAACAATGCAAACCAAGGAAAACAACTGCTCTATACTTGATTAGTATTGTTAACTCGTCAACACTAATCTTAAATTATGTGCAATTGTCTTCACAATATTTTTGTCTAAGAAAATCAAATGTGAAATTCTCTTCGGATTTGTAATTTTCTATGTTACCCTGGGTTTCCGGGAGGGGAGACGGTAGAGGGGACAACTATATAAAAATAGGGAAAATTTAAAATATTTAGGGAATTTTAAATTTCATATGAAAACATGCATAAAGTATGCTTATATACATTATAGAACCTTGACATATAACATTCGTGTTAAATAGTTTAAATTGAGAGTTTATATTAGAGTTGAAGTCAAACAAATTATCAAAAATCAAACTTTAATGCTATGGGACAGTTAAGGGACATGTTTCCAAGTTTTTGAGGCGTCCCCATTTTTGGGACGGGTCAAGTTATGTTGGGGATGTGTCCCCGGGTAACATTGGTAATTTTTAAGTTTTGAAACTATCACAAGTAGTTAGACACTTGAATAAAAAACAAGAACCATAACATGAAACTAAAGCCTTTGTTAGTGGGCTTGCAAGGAACCTTGGATGTATTTGGACCAGCTCATGTTGGGCTTTGATCTCGGTGTGGGTCTTGTTGATGTGAGTTTTGTGACCACTCCAACATGCAGAATAAAATTCCAAGTATCCTATCCTCTCTTGAACAAGGAAACCTCATATGCTAAACAATATGGCGATTTTGTGATCAAATAAGGCAACCCCAAGGTTTACACTGCAAACTAGCAATTTATATAACTCAGTTTTGTGATGTGATTTGCCGGGAACCACGTGGGGACTTACACTACTCATTCAATGGAATATCAACTTTCTAATGCGAATGATTTGGCAATTTGAGCTCTTTAACTACTTCTAACGAAATAAAGTGCAAAAAGAAGTTGGGTTTGGGAATCTAAACTAACTCTAAGAATGCAAGAAATCATTAATGGTGAGATGGAACTAAACCAATCCTTGCTTTGCTAATCAACTACACAAAGGAGGGTGCAATCTTCTAAGGATGTGTGGGTGATTTTTAGTGTACCTCGGGGATTTGTCCCCCTTAAATCCCGAGCGTTCCTGGAATGGGGACACACCCGGGATGTGGGGACGACGTTTTGGCCTCTCTGGCGGCGCCACAAATTTTGCTCCCGCAGCAGAGAATGCGGGGAGGTCCCGACGTTCCCGGGACGTTGAAAGGGATACCTGAGCGTCCCTTGAGTGTCCTGAGGACGTCTGGGTGTCCCCCACAGTGGCAACTTATCACCGTTAGGTCAAAACTTTTCTAAGTATAAACTCGTTGTTTAGGGGGCATAAAATTTTATATAAAATATAACATTTAAGTATAAGGGACAATATTTTTCTTTCTTACACTTTAAGTCATGTTTTATAAATACTGTTAGGATGTTTGAGAGTGGTTTCAGATTCATAGGAGTTATAATGGAGATTTTATAATTTGGGAGATTCTAAAAAATTCTAGACTCAGTTAAATTTTAGGGTTCAACACACTTCCATCAGTGTTATCTTCAACAACTTTTCTTGACCTTCCAAGATAAATTTGATATTGGAACAAGGATTTTCCAAGGATTCTAATTCATTTCATCACAAATATCTTGACTCCAACTCCATATCCTTGACTAACTTGGCCTAGCTCTCACTCATATCCCTGACTGACTTGACTACCTAGCGAGCCAAAGTTGCTCAAACTCATCTCTAAGACTCGGAGACTTGAAAATTACCACTGAACTAAGACTACCTAGGACAACTACCCCACTGAACTAAGAAATTTGTTACTCTTAGGGGTATTGAGTATTCTAATTTCTAATTAGTAATTCGATATTGAAAACTTCAATGTTCAAGTATTTACTATTTAGTATTTGACATTTGCAATTTTGCTATTTTACTTCTTAATAGTCTTATACATCTTTTCATAGCTAGCATTTCAAGTACCATATGTATAGTATATAGTATCTACACCCACCCCCCCCGCTGCCCCTCGCCGTCATCCCCCCAACGTCCCCAAGTTGAGGTCCCTTTGTCCCCCAGTCCCATAAACCTGTCCTCCCATTCTGACGTCCCCTCGTCCCCGACAATGGTGTAACTATGGTGATTTTCATATTGCTAATATTCATTCAAATACCCAATTCAGGCAGAATCTAAATGAACATTCTCAAATGAAGATAAGTACTTGCAATGAGTTAGGCCAACCTTACATTGTTACTTGCAATCAATAAGTACCAAAAGGTTTGAACATAAGTTTCACCAATATTCACCAATCAACAATATCTTTCATTCATCTACTCATCTACTTAACAACTTCTACTTCTATTCAACATAAACAAATTCTATTCTAAGTGAGGAAATGTAGAAACCATGCAACACTCCAATATAATACAAGTAATCCACCATGAGAACAATAATGAATTTTAAATTACTTTGGCAGCATTATAGCAACAATTTCTCCAAGTCCCCCCCTTACAAATGATTTGAGCAGCCCTTATATAGAAGCTACAAGTACAATGAATGGCTCAAATTGATTTGAGATTAGTGGCCAAGATTACACCAACACAACTCTAATGTAACTACTAACTACAAGCATTAAATGCTAACCAATTACAATAAGGCACCGATCCATGGGCCAATGAGAAAATTACATTGCTTTTAAATACATATCCATTTAAGGATGGGCCAGTGAGAAAATCATTGTGGTAAAGCATTAAATGCAATCTACATGTACACATGAAACAACTTGATTGGTGGAGTTGAAGGTGTGCCAACTCAGCATGCTTATCTTGTTTGATCTCCACTTTTCATCCTCCTTGTCTTGGAAATCTTCTCATTGAGGTGCTTTTGAACTTGCTTGTACTTGAAATAGCTCTTGACTTGATATCTTGGTTTTGATCTTGGTTCATGACTTGAACTTGTTAGATCTCCATCTTTCCTTGCACTGACTTCCATTTCACTTTGATTCCAATTCGAACCATTTTGCTGACTTGATGAATGACTTACAAATTGTTGATGCTTGGGGTTTCCATGTTTTCCGTGATGGAGTAATCACAAGTGCTCGCCTTTGAACATCGTCCATACTTATGAAATGTCCAGCTCCATGTTGATATTGGATCTCCTCTTTCGCTAGAACTTTCTCATCCTTTTATCCTTGATGCTGCCATGGTCCTTCCTCATCATCAAATTTTCCTTCTTCATTTCCTTCCAAAACAATAAAAGCACTTGTGTTAAGTTTATAAAATGGTAAGTGTAAACAAAATTAAGCTATCCTGATAATAAAAGTTCACATGATTTCAACTTGACATGAAGTCGTATTTGTATGTGCTATGAACCCATGCAAAACAATTTGCAATTCTGATCTGATTTCTGGTTACTATTTTGTTAAGTTTAAAACACTCGATTTTCTCTTGCATAACGCCCAACAAACTCTTTGATTTCATGATTTTACCCTTGCAAAGTCTATTCCCAGTCATACCTGTTTGAAATCCTTTTAAAATCTGGGCTATCTCAAATGTCGAATTCACATTCTCAGCTTGTATTCGAAAAGCTTCTTGATATTCGAACCTCAGTTTGTTTTGATTCCATTGAATGTCAATCAAATGTTTGATTTCCAATCCTTCTACTCATTTTCACACTCTTACATCTGCTCTGCTCTTGGCAATTTGCTTTTGCATTTGTGTCGGTGATTGAAATGAAGAGTTTCATCCTTCCTTTATAGGCTTTTAAACCCAAAAAGGCACGTCTTTCCTTAGGCCGACCTGATTTAGGGATGTATTTGAATTGAAATTGGATTATTTTCTCCTTAAGGCTGACTTACTCCACTCTCCATTGAATTTGCAGCTTAGTTTTTTCCTCAGCCGACTAGTCTTAACAATTCACACAGTTTGCAAGTGTTCTAATCATTGGGTGGAATTCAGACGGGTGTTGGAATTAATTTCCAAGGCAAGGTCGGATCCCGACCTGCCTGCCTTTTGAAATTTTTTCCAAGGCAAGGTTGGATGGATTCCAACCTATCCTTTGAATTTTTAAAATTTTTGTAAGTTTCTTATGTGTAACGATATCAACTTCCCTCTTGTTTGTTCCAATTTTTATGGTTTGCAAATCATTTTTCCCATCCCATCATTTGGTTTCCATAATTACAAGTCAAATTTCTTTCATTTGCAAATCCATTTTCTTCTTTGAATGTATAGTTTCTTGCCTTGATCAATTCTGATCTGATTATAAACCTTCAAATTTCTTTGCACAATCGCCCAGATTTCTCCATTGCAACGCTTGGATTCTGATTTCAAAGACATCAATTTTGGTTTGGTCTAAAAATTCACTTGCCAAAACTTGGGGCGGAAATCCAAGGGTGCTTGGAATTTTTTTCCAAGGCAAGGTTGTCGGATTCCGACCTACCCTTGGAAATTTGTGAATTGCAAATTCCACGCTTTGAACTTTCATAATCAGATTTTCACCTTGCAAATTGACTTTCATCTTTCCATTTCCAGATCATCCGATTGATTCATGTTTCATTCGAATCTCTCATGTCTACATTGAAATTTTGCCTTAGATTTTCATTAAATCACTTAGAGTTCCTTGCATTGTTTGGATCTGGTCAAGTTCATACACTCAGATTTTCTCATTTCAACATCAAATTCCTCCTTACTTGTCCATTTGTTGCCTTACAGCATCAGATCTGATTTCTAACATTTGAATTCACTTGTTACTTGCCCAGATTTTCTCATCAAAACACTTGAATTCTGATTTCATAGGTGTCAATATATGTTTTGTCTTGAAGAGTGCTTACTAACACATGGGTGGAGATCATAGGGTTCCTGGAGTTTAATTCCATGGCAAGGTCGTATTCCGACCTGCCTTTGAAATTCAATTCCAAGGCGAGGTTGGATTCCAACCTGCCATTGGAATTCCACATTTAGTCCCTTAATAATTTTCACAAAACCTTGGAAACTTTTCCAAAAACTTGGATCTTATTCTTGTCAACTTGAATTTTTTCCTTGATTTCACTTTAATCAAACGTAGGTTGTGTTTTATCCCCTTGGTTTGGTTTCACTTTTCAGATGTAAATCAGATTTCAATCCTATTTTCATGTTTGTCACTCTTCAAATCAGATCAAATTCCTCTTGAAATGCATTAAATTCAACTCAAAAGCTAAGGAACCCTTCCTTGTTTTGAAACTTTCCTCACATTACTAGGCGAAGAGTGTAAGATTTAAAGGAAAATTTCCAAGGCAAGGTCGGATTCTGAGCAGGCCTTGGAATTTTGTTCCAAGACAAGGTTGGATTCTGACCAGTCCTTGGAACTCCTCTCTAAAGTGGTTTAGGGTTTTGTTAAGTCCCTTGAAACTTCAAGTTCAATTGAATTTTGATCTCCACTTAAATCCTAGCCATGTTGATTTGTTGTGAGGTTTTCACACATCACCCCAATCCTTGGGGACCCCCTTTGAGATTTCGACTTGAGGTTATTGTTGAGCAGTTAGACAACACTTCTTTCCTTCCTAAGTGTGATAATCGAGGTATGTGCTGATGAAGTTGAATGGGCATTTGAAGGGGGATATGATGGAAGATTTCCCAAAGGACTTTGGCATCTGAAATTGGGGACTTTCCCATGACTGGTCGGATTCCAACCAGTCATAGGACACACTCTGTCCTATATACCCCAGATTTCCACCCCCAACTTGGAGTTGAGAAGGAAATCCTTTGAGCATGGTGAGATGTTTGGGCAAAGTCTTGAGTCATTTTGGTATGTGGGGAGTGAGTTTTGATATATATCCCATGTTTCCCTTGGGCGGAATTGTCCCATGGATAGGACATTTCCGCCATGCATCCTAGACCTCCTACCCTTTCCCCTCCCGAACACTTGTTGCCAGCCAAATTAGGAGAAGATGGAGTATGCTTCCAAGGGAAGGTAAGTTAGAGCATTCATGATCACTTGAAATCAGAAATCTTGGTGACTTTGAGAAACAAAATGGAGTGTCCCATGATTGGGCGGATTCTGCCCAGTCATAGGACAGGGATTTGTCCCATGTGCTATAAAATTCCGCCCTCACTTACTCATGTGAGATGGCTTCCTTGGAGTGTGGAGGGTATTTTGAGCAATGATCTAGTCATTTTCGTGAGGGGTAGTAATGGGATTTGATTTTTTTTGAGGAAATTTGATGAGTGTCCCATGACTGGGCGGATTCCGCCCAGTCATAGGACTGAGATTGTCCCATGCACTCAATTTTTCCACCCACTCCTTGGCATGTTTGAAGTCCTCCTTCTTGGGTGGGGAGTTGTTTTGAGTTGAGATTGGAGTGTTTCGGGTATGTTTGGTAGGGAGTTGTCTTATCTTTCTTGGGCGGAATTGTCCCATGGATAGGACAATTCCGCCCTGAGGTTGTTCTCCCTCCTTTCCCTCTTTCCCAAGCTCTTTCCCCCTTAATCGTTTTGAAATGAAGTGTTTGCCAAGAAGAAACCATGGGGTATGGAAACATGCATTGATTTTTGAAAGTTTATTGAATTGGAAAT
>MU223339.1:645873-658826 GCA_018584345.1 Thuja plicata | reverse complement strand
ATTTTCTCATTGGCCCACAAGGTTGGTGCCCTCATGTAATTGGTTGAAAGATGGTAACCCTAATTAGGGTTTGTAGGGTTTAATCTTGGCCCTTGATTTTGCCCCTTAATCTTGGCCACTCGTAATTCTGAGCCTCTATATAAGGCCATTTGTTCTCATTTGTAAAGGGGGGTTATGTTGGAGAATTGTTGCCATAATACTATTAAAGTGATTGATTGTTCATTGTTGGTCTTCATGGTGAATCACTTAATGTTGCTTTGGTGTATTGCATGGTTCTTCTCATCTCTCAAATTAAAGTAGGATTTCATTTCATGTTGTTAGAATAGTTGTAGATGGTTAATTGTATGGTGATATTAGTAAATGTTTGATAGGGATCTATATACTAGGCCACTAGCATCCTAGTGGCTTGTTAGGAAGCCTTGTGTGGTAATCTAGTCCAATTTCCCTTGAATCATTGCATCTATGGAGGTAGCGCTGCTGGCAAGCTTTCATTAGGTTCGATCCCCGTCCATTTGCTAATCTTTCCATTCCATAGGAGTAGTAGTAAAACAGCGAGTAGTTTAGTAGTTGGAGTTTGGTGAGCAAAGTTGGAAGTGATATAAATTGAGGAGAAAAAAACCAATTGAGTATACATTGCAAAGCTAAATCCCATCGTCATCATAGCGAGAATTTGGCATCTTTGAATGAACAACGTAAGCCCGCCTACGTGATTAACCAGCAAATCACATTAATATAATTGAGTTAGTATCCACAGGTGTAAGGAACCTTGGATTTTTCTCATGTTCTTCATGAGTATTTACTTTTCAAGAGAGGGTTGAGTGTTTGATATCCTGTATCAAATATTCAATTCCTATATGTTATGTAGTGGTACAAAACTGACATCAACATGATTCTCACTTTAGCTTTCTCAATCCACTTTAGATCCGATTTCATTGCTTGTTCAATCCTATTTCAAGATCTGATTTTTCAGTCACAAGTCCAGATTTCATCACCTTGCCCCAAAATTGTTGTCAAACATGCTGGTTGGAAATCACGAGGGGCTTGGAACTCTGTTCCAAGTCAAGGTCAGATTCCAACCAGGCCCTGGAAATTTCTCATCATGCTTTTCCAAAATCCATCTTACTGTTGCAATTTCACCACATTGATTCCAGATTTGTTATCACTTGCATTGTTTGGATTCCTTCATTAGTTCAAATCAGAATTCTAACCATTACAATCAGAATTCAACCATTAAAACACAAATCTTTTCTCTTGATCAAAAATTGCATTAATGTTGCACAAAAGTTACAATTTTGTAAATTTGAAATCAGAACAACACTTAGCTATTATTTGAGCATTTTCATCATTTGGCAAATCTTAGTTCTGACAAGGTGAGATTGTGCATGTGCAAGTGAATTGCATTCAAGATGCAATTTGAGATTCACTCTTCATTAGGCATTCCTATGACTTTCGCCTTGTATTTTCAGATTCACCAAGTGCTCAAACAATTGAAATCATTAACTCAATCCTAGACCCAAATTTGCAATTAAGGATTGACTTGCACCCTCTAAGACCTTGCTCAAACTTAGCCTTTCCTACCACGAGACTTCAAAGCTGCTGCCAAACCTAGACTAATCCAACTAACAACCACACCACTAAGCAACAAACTAAGCAACTAAGCGGAAAAAGTGGGGGTCCCCAGTTGCAATGGAGCGTGTGTGTTTTACAACACAAAAGATCCAGCCTTGGTTTACCTAGGGATGCCCCTTGGGCAAACCTTGGATGAACCTGGAACAACTTGTGTTGGGCTCTAATCCTAGTTTGGGTCCAGACTGTCTGGCCCTGCCTTGGACATTTGGCTTGGGTGCATATGATAATATATATGTATGTATATGTGTATATGTATATATGTGTGTGTGTATATCCAGAATTTTGAATTTTGAGACATTTTTGAACAATGAAATCAGAAATCCAAATAATAATTATATCATAACTATGAATTTGAATCATGATATATATGTATTGCTGTTATATCACAGTTGTTGCTGTCACTATTGTCCTGATCATTTTAATTGCTGTTATACTGCTCTCATGATATATTTATTACTGCTGTTATAGAGTTGTCATGATATGTTTAACAGTGTTTTTTAAATTTTGAATGATTTTTTTTTAACATTATTAAAAATTGCTTTGCTGCAGGGGATGTGCGGCTGTTCTTGGGACAGTTGAGTGACGTATGAGATGTCCCTGGCTGCTTTGGGGATGGCCAAACATCCCTTAAATTGTTTCTTGCTGTCTCCTAATGTGGATGTGTTTCTGAGATCGTCCCTGAAATTCCTAGGGGCGTGTGGATGGGGGTTTGAGGGGTGGTGAAGCATTCACATGTAACACAGATATAACAAGATAAAAGCAAAATAAAACAATTGTCACATTTTAATGTATAATTTTTTTAAACAAATAAAAATAAAATGAAATAAAACCAAAACCTAAAAGCAAAAAAACAAAACTTAAAATCAAACCTAATGCAATGGTCCTTAAATAACTTTATTTCATAGTCCTTAGAATTGACTTGATTTTGCAGCTTTAGTTTTGTTAGGCATATGTGCTAGAATGTCGTAACATATACATGGAATGAGTTAACACTTTTGATTTCAACAGGAAAAACATTGTCCTCAATTCTAATGCTCTTATTCATACGGTTAAAAGTTTAAACAGCTTATTGAATATCAAGAAAGTGATTAACTTATGATTTCTTATACTATACATATTGTACTTGATATGAAATGATGTATAACAATATAAGAACTAATAAATTATAATACCAAATACTTGAACATAGCAAAATTGCAACATGAACCAGAACCATTGAACATTCGACATAGTAACATACCCAATAGTAAAACTAAATACAAAATATTGAATTACCAAATACTGTTAGAAATTCAAATTATCAGCAAATAGAACATTCTGATTTATATTAATTCTATCAAAAATATCATAAAGATGATTACTATGAGTAGCATAATATCAAAATGAGTACAAAATCATGTCAAAATGTAGTGAAGGGAGGCCTCTAATCATCCCCCAAGGCAAACTCCTCAAATAAAAAACTAATGCAGAAAAGACTAAAATGGATTGTACCAAATGATGTCAGTTTAAACAACGAAGGCAAGAAAGTAGTTTCTCAAGCTCAACACTTGCTTTGTTGCTTTTTAATGACATATTTGGTTCTTGCATGAGGAGCTCACAGCATACTTTGAGATTTGGCTTGGTATTTACTATTAGGTAAATGAGGCTTCGATCAGCTGGTGATGAAGAGTTGCATTCATCTGATTTGATGGATCATTTGTTAGTAGTTGCAAACCTGCCTTGGGTGTGTAGTCTGTCACGGTGGATTATTTTTTTGAGAGCATTCTTTGTCGCCTCAATAATCTTCTGACAACTTCTAGTGATGACTAGAATGTTGACATAAATAATCAATATTACAATCCACCCCCCCTTGCTTTTTGAGAGTGAGATTGGGATCATATAGATTCTTGGTGAATCCATTTTTTAGGAGATGCTTGTGGATATTGATGTGCCAAGCTCTAGGAGCCTGTTTCAAATTGTAAGAAATTTTAAAATCTTGCACTCTTTTTACTCCTAATTTGATGTACTCATCTGGTTGAGTCATGTAAGCTTCCTCCTTGAGATCCCATTTAGAAGGTGCTGTTCACATCCATTTGATGTACTTGCCAACTAAACCGAGTTGCCAAAGCTTGAATCATGTTGATAGTCTTGGTCTGTTGTCAAATGTCTCTTCATAATAAATGCTTTCCTTGTGAGCATGTTCCTTTTCCACGAGTCAACTTTTATATTTCATTTGATTTGATTTTTATGTTGAACACCTGTTTGCATCTAATTGCTTTTTACCATAGTGAAACTGGAAGATAAGAAGTTTCCATGTTTTATTTTTCATCAATGGCCGAGGGTACATAATATCCATGGTATCTTTTTATAGCTTCAACTCAAAAACTTCTCTTTGTTTCTGTTTCTAAATAACATGTTGCAGATAACTATGGAAGTATTTGAGATTCTTTGTCTTTGCAGGAATAACTCACACAGTCCTCCACACAACCATGGCTTCCTGATATTGCCACAGCAGTCTATTTCCTCAGAAGAATATTCTCACATTCTCTTCATAGTTGAAGAAGAATTGGGTGCTCTGATACCATATTGGAACTTGAAGGTCAAATGTGATGAAGAAAAATATTTAAGTACTTAGAAACGTTGGTTATTCATTAAGTGACCATTCAATCACCAATAGCTGACTACTATAGTTAATAGTAATATTAACAGTATAGTTATTGTCTATTATTAAGTTTGTTGCTGCATAATGTGATATATTTAAATTCTATCATTCCTTTCCTCTAGATGGAGCATGGCTTCCTTTTCTTGAGTATGTGTTATGCCCATGTGTGGATATATGTGTACACACTTCATTACTTTATGCGGTGGAACCCTGAATATGGTTGTTTTGCATCCTTCTATGTCCTATATGTTGATCAAGAACCAGCATCTTAATGTTTTGAACCAGCATTAATATCTTTTTGGTTTGACTGCAGACGTGAAACCAAAGAGCTTCAAAATAAGGAAGTAGCTCTGAAGAAAGATGCTGCTAAGGGTAGCAAGGCAGAACAAAAAACCAAGAAAAAACAAGTGGAAGATGAAATTGCTAAACTAGATGCTAAAATGAAAGCTCGTCATGCAAAAGAGCTTTCATCTTTAGGCTACACAAGCAAGGACTCTAATGATCTTGACAATCTGGTAAAGGCTGTTGCAGGTGTATCTGTCACGAGCACAGGGCATTCACGGAAGCCAAACAAGAGTGCAAAGCGTCGTGGAAAGATAGCACAACAGGAGGCAGAACGTGAACAAAGAATACAAGAAGAACAGGGCAACACAATCAGTGACCGTGTGCTTGAAAATGAACAGTTGCGGCAGAAACTTCAGCCACTTGGGTTGTCATTATATGAAATCAAGCCTGATGGTCACTGCCTCTACAGGGCTGTAGAGAATCAGTTATCACTTTACCCAATTCAGTGCCAGTATTCATATCAACAACTTCGAGAAATGGCTGCTGATTATATGCAAAGCCATGCTGAAGATTTTCTGCCATTTTTTCTATCTGAGTCTGAAAATGATACCGAGTTAAATGATAATTTGCAGGAAAGATTTGAAAAGTATTGTAGGGAGGTTGAATCAACTGCAGCCTGGGGAGGTCAGCTTGAATTAGGAGCTCTTGCTCATTCATTGAGAAAACACATGGTTATATTTGCTGGGAACTTTCCAGATGTTGAAATGGGGAAAGAGTACAAGTCTGAAAATCCAAGTATAATGCTCTCTTACCACAAACATGCATATGGATTGGGGGAACATTATAATTCAGTTGTTCCTGTTCAAGGCACTGCATCATCATGATTTTAGTGGTGTCTTCTGGTAATATTTTGTCTTAACTATTAGTTTGACTGGGTCCATTATGGCAGTCTGCATTTCTTTCTGAGCTATTATTTGATTTTAAGCAGATGGCACATTTGCCTGTTATTTGTAGGATTCTATAATTTATCCTTAGATTCTTAGAAAATTTGTCACAGGTTTCATGCGTGTCCTGTGAACATTATCAAATTCCCATTATCACAGTTGTTTCCAGGCTGCATTTTATTAGGTTTGGAAGGCTCATGTTAATGGTTTAGTTAAGAAGAGAAAATGGAGTCAGGTCTAATTGTGGGTAGAGGGGACAATAATATTATTTGTTAAGACAACATATTCTTGTTGTCAAAGTCGTAAGTGTCAATAAAAGGAGGTTTTCTTGTTGACATTGTTTCTGTCTTCTTACAGAAGGTGACCTGAGCTTTATATTTTGAAATTTATTAGGATATGGTAAATATTGAGAATAATTAGCAAATGGTGGTGCTGCAGTTAATAGAATGTGGAAATATTGTTGCATCTGTCTTCTTTCAGAAGGTGACACAAGCTGTTCTAATTCTCTTATTATGTGATACTTCAACATTTAACTGTATGTGACAAATATAACGAATAATTAGATGATACTAGTCATTTGAATCTGGAAATAAGTTTGTGGAGTAATTTTTTTGTGCAAAATAAATAAAATAGATTTTGGCTGATAAAAGCGTTATTTAATAAAACTTGTCTTTGGGTCTATTGTGATTAAGATATCTTACTCAATATATATAAGTGCTATCAGAGGGGTAGCTCCCTTTCATTAAACATAAAAGGAATATCCTATTCAGTTTTATCTATTACATATTTACTCTTCATCTATTACATGTATTACATATTTACTCTTTATGTATTACATGTTTTGTCATGTTGTTCCTAAAACTATAGGAATATGCTATTCAGTTTTAGCTATTAGAGACTAAAATTAACTAAAATATTATCTAATCATATTTAGTCATGTTGTTCCTCCCAACTTCTACGTACAAGTGCACAATAGAAAACATCTCCTATAAAGGTGTTTAATCTTATCTATTCAAACATCTAGGTATACTGTAACAACTAGAATAAGGTAACACTATGTATTGGTTATAGTTTGCATTTGGTTTGCATCAAGACAATTATTTGGTCTTGATGATAGGTTATAGTTTGCAACAAGACAATTGTTTGGTCTTGATGATACATATAACTCAACACCTTGGGAAAACCCTCCTTGGAAGTTGAAAACAAAAAGTGAAAGAGTTTTTATCTACCCAAATAATTGGTCCTTAGTTTCCCAACCTAAGCATAGGTTATGTGATTTTCTTCCCTACTGAAACCCTTAGCACTTGGGATTTAGGACCTACAACTAAGATCACCAATAAGTTGGCATCATTTCATTTGTAACAAGCAACTACTATGCAATAAGATAAACTCAACATTATTTGTAAATCAAATCTATTCATATAACAAAAAGAATTGTTTTTGAAAATAGAGTGGAAGAGCTTATCAACTTTTAATAATCAACATTTCATAGTTGTAGCAACTCATGAATTTTAAATTTGAAATATACATTTATCTTTATTGCTACTGATAGTTGTAGGCAAATCGAGTATTAAAACAAATACTGAAGTAAAAATAGAAGCCTAATACAATTTTGTATCAATGGAACTATTGACATTTGAGCTCTGGTGTTTAGGCCTACACTACTCTAGTCGGTCACACGCTATCTTGTATGACCTCACTGACAAAGAGGTGTAGCTGGGTCTTATGGATAGACGCTTGATAAGTGACGTGCTACTTTGGTTAAGGGTTTTTTAAATAGGCACGTCATACATGCAATCTTGGTTCGACACCCTACTCAAAATTGTAACTTTTTTTTTTTATCCTGCTAGACTAATTATAAGCATTACTCAGTTCGGGTATCAATCATTTACGTACCCAAAGCATCTATGTCATAGACACAGATTTTAATGAAGTTTGAGCTACCGTCATATTAGAATTTACATCTATAAATGTAATTTATCATCCTATAGGAGTTGTTAATCCAGATGGTCATATAGTTATTTTAGTTGTAATATTATTTAAGTGCTAGCTCTACACATTTTGCTTTCATTCTTTCGGAGCTTTCATTGCTCTCATGATGTCATGTTTTTATTAAAACATTATCCTTTCTAACCCTCCGCAACTGGAAGTAATTCGGGCTTAACCGGACCAAGTGAGAACATTCTCTGGTTTATTTTTGGCTTAAAAATTGGTTTCCCAATTCATACTGGTATTTCAATTGTTATCAGGATTTGAGTATATCATAGTAACCCCAGGCGACAAAATTCTGATAAGTGCACAAAGTTGAATACATTAATAAAAAGCTAAGTAAGCTTGGGTGAACAAAAATGGACTTTGCCTTGGAAAGTCATGTTTAAACGATCTCCACTCTTAATTACGGTTTCAATAATTAAGACTGGTTAGAACTATGACATTATGCCATTCTCGCTTTTAGGTGTGAAAAAAAAACAAATTTGACTACTTGTTTAAGTGTGAGTTCATATACTTATTAGCTATACCACATAGAGTTCTCCTTGTGAATCATTTATGTTCACTTTAGTTTTCAAACTTATGAAGGAAGATTCATGCAAGGCTTCCACACTCTAGCTAGTTCAAGCTCTGCTTAAGGTATGAGTTGTGTTTTACAATTTAAGATTTTCAAATGATAATCTTCCACAATCAAAACTGCTACAGTGCATGACACTCATCATTTAGGTTCTAGGAATCATTCTTTAAAAATGTCAAACAATTATACCAACGATAAATCACTTTCACCGTTCCTCTCATACAAAGGAACCACAAACTTGCAATTTACAGGAAGAGCATATATTGCAAACAAATATGAAGCTAAGAGATTTCAATCATGACTGTAAACTTGTAGCTCAACTGTTGAAATTGGTTACTAGCGCTGAAAACCTTCAACTGCACCGTATTTTCTTCTTTGTTTGTGTTTTCTATTCCTTCGATAATGATTAATAAACAAGGGATTAAACTATTTAAAGTTGTTTCCCAAAGTTACATTTCCACTTCCCTTACATTTTCTTGTGTTTCATTTTAATTTCAAAAGTGGTTATCCAAGATGAAATTGCGTTAAATAAGTTGTCCACAAATTAAAACTTTAAAATCCTTTAACTAGTTCCACCAAACTTACTTTTAACTTTTAATCATTAAAATATATGAACATGAAAAGCATAATAACCATAAACACATGAAACATTAGATTTACGTGGAAAACCGTGTAAAGAGAAAAATCACAGAGAAGATTATTCTCAAATATATGAAAATACTGGTTAAGGTGAAATACAAGAAAGGCTCACTGCCCAAATGAAGAACGATAACAGATAATATATCCACCGCGAATATACAACCACATCACAATTGAAAGATTTGTGTCACCTTTAGCTCATTGCTTCCAGTAGCTAACACATTGAAGTCCATATTGTTCTACACCACACTTCACACTTATGCATTTAGGGAGACAAATCCTCTTTCATACATCCTCATTACATAAGCACATACTTGCACATAATTCACACAAGCATACACATATGCCACACACTCTTAAGCCACTAATGATTCATCCTTTATTTAATACCAAATTTGCATTTGCGTAATCTGCTATTGTCGGCCAAATAAGGACCCAACAAGATTTGAAATAGGTTGGCACTAGACATTCCTACAATGGGGAGGAATGAGAAGTGGATCACCGCACACCATAATTGAGACCAAAAATAATACCTTACATATTACATATCTTCTTACACTCACCAAGACAAGTAACTGAAGTGTAAACACCTGAGGTCAGCCAAACTTAGACTAGAAACACCAAGACCTTTGAAATTACGTCTTTGAAGCCCAAAAACTTGCGCCAACTAAAATGAATGAAGTTAAGGATATTATCAACTCATTTCCAAACATGTGCCATTAGAAATCATTGTGCGGAGAAATGTGAAGCACACATCTCTCAGATAAATACCAAATTCCCAAATTTACTGCACTTTGTTTCAAACCACAAAATCTTGAATTCAACAACTCGAAACCACAACAAACATCATATCAAAATCTCACCTTCAAATTGCAACATAAAGAATATGCAGAGAAAAATTTACATCACCACTACACATGAAACATGTTGACATTAATGCAACAATGTGTTGACATCAATGACAACCATACCAAAACAATCATACAAAATCACTGCTTGTCCAAGTCACTCATTCTGCTCAATACTGCAACATGTTAAAAACTATAAAGTGCACACTTTCTTATCAAAACATATATAAGCCTTGAATTTTGTTCATCTCACCAACATCAAATTCATCATTTCCACATCAATGCAATATATCATAATTGAACCACGTGTTCATCATTGCAATTCAAAACATTAAAAACATTGCAATAGTAAAACATTTTACATCTGACAAAGTGAAATAACATAGCAAAAGAGGGGTCTAACATCATTCCCATTGATAAATTAGTTATTGTTGGGTTATAGGCAATTGAAAATATCTTGGAAACTAAACTCTTTTTTTTTTGTAGTACATTCTATTTAGGTAAGTTACGCATCCTCCCCAGCTAGCATTAATTGATAAATTGGTGTCATTTTTAGGTACATCTTAAATTAAAATTTCAACTTGAAAACTCAAGTTAATCAACAAGTATGATGCTGCTATCTTCAAGTTAATCAACAAGTATGATGTTATCTTCAAGTTAATCAACAAGTATGATGCAGCTAGGAGAACTATCATTTTTTGATACTTTAAATAAATTATGAAAATCTATTTCTCTTCATTTGAGGAGAATTGACTCTATTAAGGCGTAACTTATAAATTATTCAGAAATAAGAGATGTAAAAATGGAGAAAGGACAACAATCCAAATTTATAAGATAGCCTAATTTGATTTTAATCGAAGTATACAATGGGTTGAGTGGAGAACTCAAAATATAGGAATCTTACATGGACATGACTCTTAAAGTAATGAGTTAGTAGTTGCATGGAGTAGGGGAAGAGCATTGGGGGAACAATATCAATACACTTTAGATGACTTAAATGACAATAGGGTTAAAACTAGAAGGAGAAATCTCAAATATTATTATAATATCCCTAGGAGAGAAATAAATGTTAGTATAACAAATATAGGCACACCCCAATAATTACATGTTGAAGGTATAGATATGTCTACATCATCTCATGAAATGAATATAAGGTGGATTTTTTTTCTAAGATGTTGATATACTAGAAGTCCAAATTAGGTACAAGAAACTTAACTTGCTCAATAGGCCCAACAAATGAATCAAAACCAAAGTATTGCTAAATAGAAAATTAAAATTAGAATAATGCACAAAATGTTCCAAAACATCATGCAAACAATGTGCAACCAATTTGTTGATAATAAGGTGTAGTATAAAATATAAGAGTTCTCTTAAAGACGTGCTTAGAGTTTTGCTTGAGTAATATTGTCATAGGGATTATAAATATATATATAACTTGAGTTTTATGGTATTCCAAGATACCCTCAACTAATTCCAAATGAGGAGGAATAATAACGAAATTCTAGCATAATGATACTAATAATTGGTGAGGACAACTTAAGATATTTCATCAATATGATAGATCAATATGAGAAGGAAGATGGAGAAATCATGATGAAACTATTTGTGCAATCACTAGAGGAAATTAGAAAAGATTGGTTTATGAGCCTTTTAGATAGTAGCATAGACTAATCAGATGAGTTTACGAGGGAATTTTATTTGCAATATGGGGAAAGAGTGATTTAATAATTCATGTGATGAAAACCATAAAGAAAGGAGCGAATAAAGTCATTGAATTTGAGCAATAGATTTATTATGACAATGATAAAAGTGCATCCATACATAAGGCCAAAGGAATCTGTGTGCCTTGTTTTAATTGAGGAGTATTTGATGCCAAAATTAGGTTAGTGCATGCAAGATGAGAGTCCTCAAAAATTAATGGAAGTTGTTGCTATAGATAGCAATATAGAGAGAAACATAAAAAAACCTAGTAAAAACTTTGAAATAGTTGGTGTAAAACATAAAAAATTAATTATCAATTTTTTAGCTATAAACTCCTCACTATTGAGGACAACCTTGAAACATTAATGGGGGTAATGAAAGACCTCTCTTATTAGGTTTCATGAAATAAGAAAGAGTTACCTTCTAATGATTTTGCCACTCATTTGAATGAAGGTGTAATACTATATAATAAGTCATACAATAATGAATGACCACTAAAAATTGTAGACAAAATGATAAGCAAATGTTACCAAGACACACACCAAGGATACTAACAGAGACATACCCTTATTGCCTTGAAGAAGAGAAAATTCATTTGTGTGACATGTTCTACTTACCTCGTGATGTCTTGAGGAAGAAACTAATGCAACAATGGTACAAAAGAGTTTAATCTTCCAGTGAAGATATCAAGGCTTTCACCAAAGAAACTATCTTAAAATTTCAAAGCAATTACCAAATAAGAAATAATAAAGTAGGTGTAAATGATCAAGCTGGAGGTGTTGTTCTAGGTGTTCCATATGCATAGAGTTAAAGGAAACAAAAGGATCTAATTATTTAGAGCGAAGTGAAAATATGCCTGTACAAAAATAACCACCTAGAAATAAGATGCATATGCTAGATGTATCCCTACACAAGAAATGTCACTGAAAAAAATAGTGTTGATGTTCTAATCAATAGTGTAGAGAATTCAAAGGTGATTGGAGAAAATGACAAACAATTTTTTTTTAGATATTAAAAAATGAAATATCTTTTTGATAAGAAGGTTATCAAGAGACAAATCTATAGGTTGGGGATCTTGTGTTAGAAATAAATCTAATTCGGAGGAGGAGGGGGGGGGGAAGTGGGGGTGGATGGATGAATCAACATATACCAATTTCAACTTCAAATCCAATGCAACATTAATATCATCGCTACATCTCACATTAACATTAAAGTAGCTAATCAAATAATAAACATGACCACACATCAACACATGACAACACCAGATATACGTGGAAACCTAGAAGGAACAAAACCATGACGAGAATAGCTACTTAGATCTATCATCTAAATCTAGATAACGTAGAGATTACAATATTTTGCAGGCACCAACCCATAAGAATTTCAACCAAAGTTTGGAGGCACCAATCCCCAATCATATTTGCAAGTACCAACCTACATGAGACACCAATCCCCGAAACTAAAGAATTGAGCACCAACCTCAATTATAGATAAGCGATACAAAATATATATTATGTAGACCTTCACAACTCAATCTTCAACATCAATATGATCTAACCTACATTAGAACACCTATAATGTGTATAATATATGCATCATTACTCACATAGTTGATCACATCCATCCTTCACACTATTGAGTATAAAACTTACACAACTTTTGTCACAATCACACATGAACCCTTGATGGAATCTAAATCA
>MU223339.1:592935-619627 GCA_018584345.1 Thuja plicata | reverse complement strand
GATTTGGGGAATGAATTTAGAAGAAAATAGATGATTAATTAATGATTAAAAAACCATTAATTAATAGATGAAAATTAGTGTTTTTAATGTAAAGTCGCAAGCCTGTCCATTTTAGGGTGTCTACAAATAGAATGTTGTTTTAATTTTCTACATCCAAGTTAAATTCTAGGAAGATTCATTAAAGGGGCCCACTTGGTGAGAATTCCACCCCTTTTGGTTTAGTATTTACTTTCTTGTTTAGTAATTAGTTCAATCTTAGCAACTGTTTGTTCCCGTGGCCATTGGAACTTTGTTCTGTGTCTGTTCCTGCAGCCAAGGCAGACAGAGTAACTTCTTGTCTATTTGCTGAGATTTATATTTCTAATATGTGTTTTAGTTCATTTTAGTTTATGCTCAGTATTCCAGCTATTTCCTTTCATGCATTTTACTTTTAGTATTGTTTCCCTTCTAGTTGTAGGATCAAATGGCTACAAATGAGTCCTAGTGCACATACAATGCAAACCTATTTCAAGTTCATGTTCCTGGATTGATGAATAAATGAACATTCATGGTGAATGAGATAACTACTTAGTGTAGATATTTAATCTCCGATTCAAAACTTAGGGCTTCATTATTGAAACATTACATGAGGCCAACAATGATCACAATTGGGTTACCCAACCTTCTGCATGCCTAATCCAACTATCTTATTTCTATATTATAGATAAATTATTTCTATTTACTTCATTGAGATTATACACATCACTATTAGTATTGCTTCCTTACACAACCAACATACAAGTACTTTCTCTTCTAATCTCACATCCACTAGCATTGAATGGAAGACTACAAGCTTTTTCACACATCTGACTTACTCTAATAAGATTATGTTTCAAACCTTCCACATATATAACATCACATTGTCTTAGTTTTTCCACCATCAAGACTCGGAATACCTTTCATAAAACTCTTTTCAAATTAAATTATAATGGAGTGTTACTACTCCACCATCAAACTTTTCAAGCTCACGAACTTGCTTTTATCTATGGTCGTGAGAATGGAACATCCAATATCAATAATCCGTAATTTCTTGTCACTTTGTGCATGAAGTTTAGTTTGTGCAACCATTGAACTTCTTGTCCTTCTTTCCTTCACTCCTAATGTTTCATTTTCTAAATCTTCTCAATTTCATTCTTCTAGTTTGTCAAATTTTCTGCTTTATATATATCTTAGGAGGATTCACAAAACCACTTCTGCAATGTGTTACAACATGTCCAAAATTTTTGCACTTTAGAAAACAACATCAAAATCTAATAAAGGTGCAAATGTATCTTTGATTACAAAGTTATTCCTTCCTTATAGATACTTTCTACAATCAACTACCTGATGACCAAGTTGATTGCAGTTAAAATGGTAATAAAAAAAAAAGAATAATTAAAATTGGTATTGTACACTTGTCCTCTTAGATTTTAGTTTTTGGATTTTCTCTTTTATCTACGAGCTTGAATGAAAGCACCATCTTCCATTTTTTTGTCCTCAACCACCTTGGTATGCTTATATCTCGAAATTTGGAGCTAGTCTTATCTAGATTCCTAGCAAATTTCTTCATGGATTTCTTAGTTGCCTTATTGTTCCAACTTTCATTAAAGGAAATACTAGTCTTCATGTGCAGTGATATTTGTCTATTTATGATCTCATTTAAGATCTCACTACTTTACCAAAATTCAAAATTAGGTGAAATTTTTCTCTTTCCAAGTCCTTTCTCAAAGATACCACTTCTTATTCAAGCCTTTCACGTTAATTTTCCTTTTCCTTCAAACTATTTGACATGGCATCTTCTATCCTCTTTTTTTCTTCCATCTGTATTTCTAGATCTATGATCAACTTCTCAACTCTTTCCATATACTGTGATAATTTATCTTTGGCTCTCATATCCTCCGTAATCCTCTTCTTAAGTCTTTTGATTTCCTTACCAATATAACTTAAATATTCCATAAGATCCACCCAATATTCTTCATTTCTAGAGCATTTTCTACATTACCTTTTGAAAATTTTGTTACCATGAATAGGGCCCTTTCTTTTTCACATTCACTTCTAGAGGGGCATTGATCATCCTCATCAGACGAGTGAATATCTTTATTAGAATATAAAATTTTCTTGTTCTTCTAAAAGTGTTTGCTTGGAATTTGACTTCTTATAGCTCTTCTAATATTCATTTTCATCATCTTTTCTTGCTTTGTATGGACACTCAGCCATAAAATGACCTAATTCATCATAATTGAAGCATTTTAAGGGTGACTTACCTTTGTACTTCCCAAAACCTCTTTGCAACTTCCTTACAAAATTTTCCTCTTTTGGATCTAAATAATTAGTGGTACCAAATTCTTCATTCTTCTTGTATTATTTTATTGCTACCTATTTCCTTGAAGATTTATCATTTAGAATCCTCATCTCATACATGATTAGATTTTTATGTATCATCCATAGTCAAAGTATTAAAATATTTCGCTTCTTAAACTAATAATTTTTTGAACCAAATCTCAAGGGAGCTGATGTTTCCATCATTACACTCCAAAACACATAATTGGATCTATCAAATTATGGTGCCTTGTTTGAATAAAAACCTTCCTAAGCAACTATTTGTGCCACCTTATATTCATCTCAAGTTGTTAAACTTCTTCTATGAAACTTGACTTTGATACCACAAAAAAGTATACTAAGAGAGTGGTGAATCAATGTATACCAAATCCAACTTCAAATATAATTTAACCTTAACATCATCATCACATCTCACATTACCATTAAAGTAGCTAAGAAATTGATAAACACAATCACACATCAATACATGAGAACACCAGCTATTGTAGACATGGAAAAATTGTCTGATGACCTTATGGAAAGACATGTTTTCAATTAGTGCCAAAACACTTAGTCATCACAGTGTTGACCGAGCCAGCAGTGCAACCCGAGCAGTTACAGTGTAACCTGACCAATGGCAGTGTTGACCGAGAAGATAGTGGAAATCAATATTACCCGAGTGATCAATATCACCCGAGTACACAGTGTAGCCCGAGTGCTAGAGTTTAGTATGTTGCCCGAGTGATAGCATAATGCCCAAGTGCTAGAATTTAGTATGTTGCCCGAGTGATAGCATAATGCCCGAGTGCCAGTATATTGCCCAAGTGGATTACTGGACCCGAGTAACAGTTTTGGGCTGACTTAGCTTATGTTGTTTGATATTAATTTATCTTATGGAAGCCAACTTACAGAGGTATTTGATTTGGATAAGGTATAAATATAAGGTATTTTGTTTATCCAAATATGTGTGTGAGATATGTGTATGTGCGAATATGAAGTGGTAGGCTGATTAAGAGGCTACAACAGTATACAGAACAATAGAGACTCATCTATCACATTCAGGTGATTAGTATTATATCATTGGATCTTATTCAAAAAATCAGATTTGCATAGCAGATCATCTACTGGTTCATCCTAACAGGTACATCAATAAAATCCTCTAACAAGGTGGACTTAACAGTCCTTTACAAATCTCCTAACAGAGTTGCATACTTAACTGTATTGTACTAAATCCTTTCACAAGGTGGACCTAATAGTCCTTATTGCTCCTAATAGGGAAGGCCATCAGAAGTGGTCAATTGTAATCTTCAACGGGCTAAATTTATACTGCAGTAATAAATCTTGTGGGTACCATCCCCACCCTAGTTTTGCTTTCTATTTGGAAGGTTTCTAGGTAGCTAAATATTGTGTCAAGTGTTGTGGATGTTTTATTTCTTTTCATTTCATGCATGCAATCAGATTAGATAATCTAATAACATATTAAAGAGATTAAGTTTTATTGGTTCCTGATTCACCCCGCCCTCTCAGTCACCTAGCCTCATTATATTTCCAACAATTGGTATCAGAGCAATAGGTTCTCTTAACAAAAGTTTAACAACTTGAGAAAAGATCAGAGACAATGGAAATATACAGACTGTAGAAAGCCATTGAAAATGAAAAAATAGATCTACAAGTGGCCATGGATCAGATCAGAAAACTCAAGGAGCAGCTCTCTCTTTTCTTGAAAAGAAGAAGAGATTTAGTAGTACAGATGAATGACAAAAGTTACATAGAAGAAAGAATTGAAAACTTATGTAAAGAAAGAAGTTCTGAAGAAGAAAATGCATAAATTGAATACCTACTTGCAAAGAATCTCAATCTACATGAAGAATTCAGAAAGTTGAAGAGAGAACAAGAAATTCATTCAGTCAGAATATGTGAAGTCATGGAACAAAAGAATCAAGCAGAAAATGACAGAGAAATGACACAAGAAGATAAAAAGATTGCTAAGTACAAGATTAGAGGAAAAAGAAAAAGAAATCCATCATTTGTCACTTCAACAAGTAGATATGATAAATCTACTCATCAATGCAAATCAAGAAGTTATCAATCTAAGGACAGAAAATAAAAGACTGCAGAATGATCTCAATACTGAAAGGCAAACCAATAAGAGTATGATGAATTGAAAGGTAAGAATGGATCAGTTGACAGAGAAAAATCAACTCAGACATCATGGATAGACCAGATTAGGTTATACTGAACAAGGTGAATCCTCACAGCAAGGAACTCAAAAGAACAACAAACCTACTTGTAATCATTGTGGTAAGTTAGGGTACACAAAAAATAAGTGTTGGAGCAATGGAAAGTCAAAGTTTAATGGTTAATGCTACAAATGCAACAAACATGGACATAGGGCAAGTGAATGCACTGAGAAACCTAAGTTTGAAAGAAACTGTTTCAATTGTAACAAACAAGGTCACAAATCTTCCGAGTGCAGAACTAAGAAATGGAACCCTGCTGAACAACTAGATAAAGCAATTTTTGGTTGGGATTACAACACATGGAGTAGATGTTGTCACTGTGGTTAATATGGGCATATTGGTGCAAATTGTGCAAAGAATCGCCTCAAAAAGAGGAATCCTACTAAGAGATGTTATGTGTGTAAACAACTCGGTCATCTAAGCAAGAATTACATGAATAGAGAAAAAAGTGGATACTAGTTTTGAGAAAGGAAAAGAAAAAGTTTCTGAAATCAGAACTCATATGAGTCAGCAGTGGGTAAGGAAATTTCCTAACAATTCAGATCAAAACAATGAAGGATCAAATGGCTCCCAAAGTAGTGAATTGGGCGGATCTACCATATTTGAATAAAAATGCAAGGAGACAACTGGAACTGTGCACACAAGCCATCATACATCAGTTCCAGACATGCTAGCAAGTCCAAATCAACATATTGATGCACTAGGACACATTATAGTTTTAACAGAGTCAGGATCTCAGTTACATCCGAGTTACACAGACTTGACCAAGTTAAGTCGGGTTGTATGGTTTTGAGGATGCAGAAATTAGTTTTCGCCTAGCTTCATTCTGAGCTATGCCAGCTACCATGTACGAAGCATTTAATGAAAACTCAACAGTAAAATATCTTATAAAAGATGAATTGGAAGAGCTATTGTTTACAATTTTTTTAGTTTGCAGAGAAATCCAGATCGTTAACCAATTTAGAGAGAATTTGTGTTCGAAAGCTTTAAGTTGTGAAGTTTTATCAATCCCTCAAGAATTATGGCGTCTACATCCAGCATCAAGGTTAAGAAAGGATCTGAGATATTGGTGAGGAATGTTGTCTACGAACCTCCCAAGTTTAAGCTACATCCAACAATTGTAGAGGAGATAGATCCGATGGGAGCTCATTCCCAAATTCCTCTGAAGGTACTGTTGATCAACGACATCTGAGCCTTCTATCATTGCACCATTCAACAACTAGGTACACTGGAAATGAACAAAGCATATGAGAAACTATGTGAAGTCGGGAATACGAAGCCAGAACATAAACACCTTAAAGTCAAGGGTTTGACGCATATCATGCATATACCACAAAATTTTCAGGTTAAGTGGATTAGGTTCATTCTGATTCATGTTCACAACATGCATCTATGGTTGAAGCAACCAATGAAGATTACCAAGATAATGGTACACCGTGTTATAGGGTATCCTATGCTTGACAAGCCAAAAGCTACCAAAACCCTACCTCGAGATGACCTAGCAAAGAAGACTCTTGCCGAGTGGGATGAAAGAGGCATGAGGATAAATGGAGTTACAAACATGGAATTGAAGTTTGGGGTTCATGTAATTGCTGACAAAATCTATAGTTCTAGCCGACCAAACAACATACCATGTGAGGTTGTGGACTTGGCATACAAAGTGGTCAAGAACAACATGTCAATCGACCTTGCCGAGTTGCATCTCATCCAATTGTGCAAGAACATGGAAAGCATCCAGGCATCAAAGACCAATCCATGTAAGTTTGGTTCACTTCTGGTATATATGTTCTTTTATAGCCATAATTTTTTCCCTTCCAAAGGCACAGTTGTTTGGAAGAAGAACAAACCCATAGTTTATCAGATAAATGATTTCATAGCAGAATTAGGAGACAATTTTGAGAGCATCATGGATGCATATTTTGAGGAAATTAGACAGAAGATGGAGAATAGATATAGAATTCTTAAACAATTGGTAGAAGACTACAAAGATGATGTTTTCTTCCTAGTTGACTGTGATAAAGTATACATTCAGGCAGTCAAGCATAGGGTTGCATGGGTGAAACCTCTTGCATATGAGGTTAACATTGATGAGACCAAAAATATCATTGAGGCTCCTGTGAATGAGCCTATTGATCCCAAAGAACCATACTTTGGTACCTATGAAGAAGCCAAGAGCAGAATTTCATTGGAAATTGAGATTCCTAAGATCTTGAAAAGAGGAAAGAAGAGGTTAGAGAAGTTTGGAAAGAAGTATGGCAAGACTTCAGACTCTCCTCCTTCTATCACTGAAATTAAAGAAGATGAAATTAAGATAGAAGATGATGAACCTAAAAAGGAAGAGGAAGAGATAGAAGTAGAACCTCCGAAGAAGAAGAAGAAGAAGGTAGCCCCCAAATAGAAAGCAGATACTTCTATCCCTATCATCACTATAAGAAGATCTAGAAGGAAACTTATATTACCTAAGGAAGATGAAGAAGAAGAAGAAGATACAATCATATTCAAGAAGCCTCCACCTACCTTTGAGCAGAAGATTGACGATCTGAAAGGAGGCAGTGGTATGGGTTCTCTAAAATCATTGAAATATGCTTCCAGAACTAAGGATGAACATAAGCAGATTGAGGAAGCAATTGTAGAGAAAGTGACTAGATGGAAGTATGATCTATCTAATTTGAAGAGTCATATGACTGAAGATATATTTGAAGCAGTATCTATTCCCTGGAGCAATGCAGTCAGAACATAAAAGGATATTAGAGAACAAACCTTGAGGAAAGTCATGCCTATTATGACAAATAAAGAGGTTAAGGAGGCCATGACCAGATATGAGAACAATCACACTACAAGGTTCAGGACATTTTAGATACTAAACAAGAGAATAGAGGATGTTGCGTAGGCCGCAACAAAAATATGGAAGACAATATTTGAAATCAAGGAAGAAGATAAGGTAGAAATACCGTGTACATACCCCAAGGTAAAGACTGATGATGTAGATTTACCTGAGGTGGAAACTATTGAAGAATCCAATGTAAAATAGATAGCAGTAGAAGTGATGGCATCCCTGCCCCAATCACCTATACAGAACATCCTATCTCTGAGCAAGGACAAGACTATAGGATCTACATCTGGACTAGTAGGAACTGAGCATCAGGCTCCACCTAATACTGGGCTAAGCCTAACTGAGTCACAGAAGGTTACTGTGAATGTTTCTACAGTTGATTCAGGTCCTACAGTTGGTGAAAAGAATGTCAATGACCTATTCCAATTGAATACTGAAGAGAAAACTGAGGAAGGAAAGGATAAGGATAGTGGAAAAGATAAGGAAATTGTTCTTTCACCTAGTCCCAAGGTCAAAGGAAAAACTAAGGAAACAAACACTGATGATATTGATCTTGAGGAATATGTTGTGATTCCAAATTGGGATCAATCCAACTTGACAGTAGAGCATATGGATACACTAGGGGAGCTATGGAAGAAAAGAGCTACACAGCAAAAGCTCCGAGCAAAAAAGAAGAGAAATAGAGTGCTAGAGGACATAAAATGTATGTTCCTAGATGCACTAGAAGTAGAAGTAAATGAGAATGATCATATTATGGACCAACTTGTTGATATAGTTCACAAGTTCAATAAAGACTTAAGTGGTCAAGAAAAACTACTGCAGAAGGCAGAAAGAAAGTTTGAAAACAAAGTTCTAGAGAATGTTGCAGGTAAAATTGCAATTGACCAAGTGAAGCTAAACACTCACATTAGCTCTCTAGAAACTACAGTTAATAATGTTGTTTCATTAGTTATAAAGTTGAGTGATACTTCCAACTTTACCATGGAAACAAAGCCAAAGCTGACTAAGATAGACATAGATTTGAAGGAAAGTGCAAATCAGTTGGCACTTAACTCAAGTTCGAGTTCAATACACTTTGTGAAGATCAAGTATCTAACTGATATGCATGTAGAATTACTAAGGGAAGAAGAAAGAACAAGGGAATCCCTTACATCTATGCAGAGCCAACTCCTTCCACACATGGATGTAATGCAGAAGCATATAGCTCATGCCAAGACACTCATACATGACAACAAATTTTCAATTGCAGAGCTTATGATGGAGTTGTCAACATAGATACAGATTGAATTGCACACCCTGAAGGTGTTACAAGATAATTGGGACAACACCTTATCTCAAATTCTGAAGGTACATAGTGATTTCCTATCCTACTTTGGTATTACCTTATAGATATATTTGGCATTTGTGTCAAAAAAAAAGGGGGAAATGTATATAGGAAAGAAATATATGAGGAAATACATGTACAAAAGAGAATTAGAGAAGAGATATATAAATAATTGTTACAAAAACAATTTTGAAAAATCATCAAAAATAGAGTCAGTTGTAACCGAGTCACAGAGCTGTTGTCAAAACCTGAGCAAGTACCCAAGCACATGGTAAGCGGGAGTTTTGACTGAGTAGTTTGATCAGTTTTTGGTATGATAAGTGTTTTTGGTCACTAATGCCAAAGGGGGAGATTAATGACCTTATGACAAGACATGTTGTCAATTAGTTCCAAAACACTTAGTCATCACAGTGTTGATCGAGCCAACAATGCAACCCAAGCAGTTACAGTGCCGAGCAATGACAGTGTCGACCGAGCAGACGGTGGAAATTAGTATTACCCGAGTGATCAATATCACCCAAGTACACAGTGTAGCCCGAGTGCCAGAGTTTAGTATGTTTCCCGAGTGACAACATAATGCTTGAGTGCTAGTATATTGCCCGAGTGGATTATTGGACCTGAGTAACAGTTTTGGGTTGACTTAGCTTATATTGTTTGATATTAATTTATCTTATGGAAGCTGACTTACAGAGCTATTTGATTTGGATAAGGTATAAATATAAGGTATTTTGTTTATCCAAATATGTGTGTGAGATGTGTGTATGTGTGAATATGAAGTGTCAGACTGATTAAGAGGCTACAACAGTATAAAGAACAATAGAGACTCATCTATCACATTAAGGTGATTAGTATTATATCATTGGATCTTGTTCAACAAATCAGAGTTGTATAGAAGATCATCTACTGGTTCATCCTAACAGGTGCATCAACAAAATCCTCTAATATTGTGTACTTAACAGTCCTTTACAAATCTCCTAACAGAGTTGCATACTTAATTGTATTGTACTAAATCCTTTCACAAGGTGGACCTAATAGTCCTTATTGCTCCTAACAGGACAGGCCATCATAAGTGGTCAACTGTAAGCTTTAACAGACTAAATTTATACTGTAGTAATAAATCTTGTGGGTACCATCCCCACCCCAATTTTACTTTCTATTTGGAAGGTTTTTGGGTAACCAAATATCGTGTCAAGTGTTGTGGATGTTTTATTGCTTTTCATTTCATGCATGCAATAAGATTAGATAATCTAATAACGGATTAAAGAGATTAAGTTTTATTGGTTCCTGATTCATCCCCCCTCTTAGTCACCTAGCCTCATTATATTTCCAACATTGTCCTCATATTAATCTTAATTTTTCTATTACTCAGGTTTCCAACATTGTCCTCATATTAATCTTAATTTTTCTATTACTCAGGTAAATCAATTATTTAAATAATCTTATCTTTCACTATAATATTCCTATTATTTATTATACTATGATATTCATATTTCTCCATCAAATCCATTAAATAAATATACATTTATTATTATTAAATCCATAAATTCCTAAATCCACCTCGCATCTACCATATCCTCTATTTATCATATTCTGAGGCCACTTGTTGCATTCGCTTAATGCATGTGGGACAAGAACATTTATAACTCCATATCACATCTTTTATCCCACATCCATCCTGATATGGGACTCTCCCTTGAGAACATCTATTTAAATCATCCCCCTTCTCATTTATATCCATCACTTGCATATGATTTTGCATTCAATCTTATCACCATTAGAGTGAATTAAGCGTTCTTTGCATTCTAACTTTTTTCATTTTAGTCTCTCTTGCATCCTAGTTCTCTTGAATAATCCTTGCATATTCATCTTGTGAAGAATTCATCTTTGAATCTCTGTTTGTTATAGTTGTTTGTGCATGTGATTTTCAGAGCATTCATCTTTAAGCACAAGATCTTGATTGATAGGAGTGCAATTGAGTGAGGTTTCATTTTGAGTACATGTGTATTTTAGATTAGATATTTGGTTTTGCATGAGTTTTCATTAGAATGGCTCCATTGTTGGATGTTGGAATGATCTAAAAAGATAGATCCTTATTTCTCTTATCTACATCTGGCACGCCTGATGAGACTGACATTGTCCTTTAATTTATATGGTCTTCGCTTGATTTTTTGCTTTTATAGGTGGAAAATTACACCTGTTTGCAGGTTTCTAATACCTTATTTCTAGGCAGCAATGGTGTTTATTTAAGGTTTTTAACACTTTATTCACATGTTACATTTTGTCACAAGATATAGAAGACGTTGTTGAAGGTTGTGGATCACATATACTGCTTGTTTTGTTATCTCGCCCCATACATTACTGGTCTCTAGTCTCTTCCTACATTTACTTGCATGCGTTAAATTTTGGTTATATTTGTTATATCTTAGTCATTTTTTACGTGTCTAAATTTACTGTGAAACAATTACTATCTACTATCATTGATCTGTATATTCACACCTTTAAATTGATGTGTGCATTATATATTGTATGGTCTACATTTTTGAATTGTGATTATATTTAGACATTTTTTTTGTTTTATATGAAGTAATGATCTATATTTTAATACACATTCATTTCATATTAAGACACTACCTTCAACTTATACCATTTTCATATGTGTGTAGGATGCCTCTGGTAACACGGCTAGCTCACGCCCGTGGACAAGGCCGTAAACATGCCCCTCCGGCACAAGTTTAGTTAGAGCAGGATTTAGGGGGTATTGATGAGGAGTAGAGGCCTCCTCCCGAACAACCCCTCAATCCCAACCAGGATGTACTGAATGCCCTTCAGAATCTGGTCGGGATCATTTTAGACAGGATACCACAGGATAATTAGCAAGCAGTACCTGGGGGTGTAGCGCGTGAGCGCAGTAGGAGTCCCCCACCTAGGATTGTGGAGGACCAGGCTGACCACGAGGGTGAGTCAGTACACATGCCACCTCCAGAGGTAGTTGTTCCAGCTTATGAGAGGGTACCCCGTGACACAGGAGACCACATCAAGGAACTTATACGCCTTAACCCACCACCATTTTCTAGAGCCATGGGTGGGAGTGAGGCTGAGGCTTTTCTTTTGAGCCTCGAGCGGTGTTTTGGATTGCGCCCTTATGGGAGCAATACGAGGACACACTTTTCTATCCACATGTTGAGAGGATTAGCAACTATTTGGTGGAGGACATAGGAGTTAAAGGGTAATTTGGATATGGACACCCTCACTTGGAGCACCTTTTTAGAGATATTCAAAGACCGTTACCTATCTAAGCACTATAGGCAGTGACAAATAGATGAGTTTCATGATCTTCAGCAGAGAGGACTCACCGTCACACAGTATGAGTGCAAGTTCCTGGAACTTCTACCTTATGTAGATTATATGAGAGATGAGAAGATCAAGGTCAACCGTTTTGTTAGAGGATTGAATGCATCTATATTTGGTTCGGTGCGCATGGCGACACCAGGGAACCTTCGAGAGGTCGTGGAAAAGGCTTTGATTGCTGAGGAAATTCAGGGTAGGGGACATGATGCACGAGATCGGTCTCAAAACCGAAACACCATACCACAGAATTAAAGGTATCAGAAAACACATTGGAAAAGAAATAACAACAATCATAACAATAACATGCATTCATCGGGGTCCTACAAACCCCCTCCATCTCAGCAGCAGTCACAATAGGGACAGAGATAGAGGGCCCCTCAGGGGCAATAGGGTTCCAAGCCCAAACAGTGGCAGTCACCGGCTCCTAGTAGGGACCAGAGGTCACAGGCATCATCTGCACCCCCAGCCAGGACTTAGTAGTCCTTCAGGGGTGGTTATAGTGGTTCTAGCAGGACAAAGGGCTCACAGTTCTCTAGACCCCAGGGTACCCAATTTCAGACTCGAGGGCCATGCTACTCTTGTGGTGCCATGGGGTACTTGGATAGGGATTACCCTTAAGGGGGTGGTTAGCGCACCGCAGCATCAGAGCCCACTGTTGGTGATATGGGTAGATCCCATAGAGTTTTTGCAGCGGTTGACAACCGCCAGGTAGAACATCAGACTACTGTGATTGAGGCTACAAGTATGATTGGAGGTAATAGAGCTACTATTCTATTTGATTTAGGTGCTACATATTGTTTTGTTTCTCCATTGGTCGTGGAGCATTGCGGGCTAGTGGCAGCTAGACAAAAAGTTAGTTGGGAGGTAGAGTTAGCCTTAGGTTCTAGAGTACTTGTCACTTCCTTAGTTAAGGATTTCCAGATATAGATTGGTACCATGACTACCATAACATATATACATATCATGCCTCTTGGATCCTATGGGATAGTACTTGGCATGGATTGGCTTTATGCACACAAGGCCAAGCTAGATTGTCGGCAAAATAAGGTAGAATATTTAGATGATGACAACAATGCTATAGTTATTCCAGGGGTTCAGAGGGTGGTATCCATTCGTATGATTTCCGCTATGCAGCTTAAGCGGTGCATGTGAAAAGGGTGCCAATTATTTTCCATCACTATCAGTGATAGGGAAGAGGAATCAAAAAAGGAAACCTCTCTTGATGATCATCCCATGTTACAGGAGTTTGCAGATGTGTTTCCTTCAGAATTACTCGATATGCCTCCCCATAGAGTAGTTGATTTCCATATAGACCTCGTGTCAGGTGTTGCACTAGTATCTAGAGCACCTTACAGGATGTCTCCTAATGAGCTTAACGAGCTCAAGATTCAGCTAGAGGAGCTCCTTGAGAAGGGGCACATACAAGCTAGTGTCTCTCCTTGGGGTGCACTAGTTATCTTTGTCAAGAAGAAGGATGGATCACTTAGATTGTGTATGGACTACAGGCAGTTGAACAAGCTAACCATTAAGAATCGATACCCACTGCCTAGGATTGATGACTTGTTCAATCAGTTACAAGGTGCTTATGTGTTCTCCAAGATAGATCTTAAATCAGGGTGCCATCAGTTGAGAATCGTGGAAAGTGATATCCACAAGACAACTTTCTGGACTAGATACAGACATTATGAGTTCACTGTCATACCTTTTGGTCTTACAAATGCCCCTATTGTATTCATGAGCCTCATGAATGGGGTATTCCACACTTTTCTTGACAGATTTATGGCTGTGTTCCTTGATGACATATTGATATATTCTCGTGATGAGAAGGAACACGAGGAGCACTTGAGGTAGGTATTACAATGTTTGAGGGATAATCAGTTGTATGGAAGCTTGTCAAAATGTGCCTTTTTCAGATTAGAGGTCAGATATTTAGGTCATGTTATATCAGGTGATGGGATCTTAGTGGACCCATCAAAGATTGATGCCATTATGAATTGGCCAGCACCTACTACCGTGACCAAGGTTAGGAGTTTCATGGGTCTCGCAAGATACTACAGGCAATTTGTTAAGGGTTTCTCTAGAGTGGTTCATCCTATCACGTCCCTTCAGTGAAAGGGAAAGAAATTTGAATGGACAAAGAAGTGCGAGAGGGCCTTTCAGGAACTCAAGAAAGCACTTACCAACGCACCTATTTTAGCAGTGCCCGAGCCTTCAACAAACTTTGTGGTTTGTATGGATGCATCCTTAGATGGGTTGGGGGCAATACTTATGCAGGATGGGCGAGCTATAACATATGAGTCTAGGAAACTTAAGACTCACGAGCTCAATTAACCTACCCATGACCTTGAGCTTGCAGCAGTAGTGCATGCATTAGTAAAATGGTGACACTTTCTCTTGGGACATCGATTTGAGCTTCATTTAGACCATCAGAGTTTGCAGTACATATTCACTCAGCTGAACCTTAACACTAGGCAGAGGAGGTCAATGGAGTTCTTATGTGAGTATGACTTTGATGTCCATTATATCAAAGGGAAGGAGAATGTGGTCGCTGATGCCTTGAGTAGGAGGCGACATGAGTTGTCATCCATGATCACTGGTACAGATTTGAGAGATCGTATACTACAGCAATTGCGGGAGGATGAGTTGTATGTAGAGGTTTGTCAATTGATCCGCTCTTAGAGACCCCTTGTGGAGAGATTTTCAGAGTATTCCTTGGAGTCTAATGGACTATTACGTCATAAAGGATGCATCTATGTACCTTCTTCTGGGGATTTGCGTAATACCATTATGCTAGAGGCTCATAGAGCCCCTTATGTAGTGCATCCTGGGGTGAAGAAGATGCATGTTGATTTGAGACAGCTCTATCATTGGCTAGGAATGAGGCAGCACATTGCAGAGTTAGTAGCCCGATGCCTTGAATGCCAGAAGGTGAAGGCAGAGCATGGTCATCCTGGAGGGCTCCTTCAGCCTCACGAGGTACCTATGTGGAAGTGGGATGTTATATCCATGGATTTTATTGTTGGTCTCCCTATGTCATCTTGACGCCATGATGCTATCTTGGTGACAGTTGACAAGTTGACCAAAGTTGCCCACTTCTCACCCATCCATACCACTTTTACAGCCCCAGCAGTGGCACAGGTTTTCCTGAGAGATATTGTCAGACTGCATGGTATTCCTCAGAAGATCATTTCTGACATGGATTCTCTCTTCACATCATCTTTTTGGAGAGAATTACAGACAACTTTGGGCACCAGGCTCAATTTTAGCACAACTTATCACCCAGAGACAGATGGTCAGACAGAGAGAGTAAATTAGGTTCTCGAGGATATGCTTCGTATGTATGTTATGGACCATCAGGTTAAGTGGGAGGAGTATTTACATTTAGTAGAGTTTGCTTATAAAAATGGGCATCATTCATCCTTGGGTATGCCACCATATTAGGCACTGTACAGTAGACCTTGTAGGACACCTTTGAGTTGGGACAGGATTGAGGACAGGGTTACCATTGGACCACAGCTAGTCCTAGAGATGGAGCAACAGGTAGCCTTAATTAGGCAACGTCTCCTAGAGGTGCAAGATCGAACAAAGAAGTATGTCGATGAAAAGAGGATAGATCGGGTATACATGGTCGGAGATAGGGTCTTCTTGACAGTGCGGCCTATTAAGAGTCCAATCCATTTCAGAAAGGGCTCTAATCTCACACCTCAATTTGTGGGACCATTTGAGATATTGGAGAGGATAGGACCAATTGCTTATCGTCTAGCCTTGCCACCTAGCATGTCACGCATCCATGATGTGTTTTATGTTTCTATTTTGAGAAAATATATTTATGATGAGTCTCACGTAATAGATTGGGATGCTTTACAGGTGGATTCAGATGGGCAACTATCATTGGAGCCTATTCCCATTTTGGCATGTTGGATGCTGGGCCTACAAGGCCGAGAGCTAGACCAGGTTAGGGTTCAGTGAGATTGCTATGATGAGGTTACAACTTCTTGGGAGGATGCAGCGCAGATGAGAGCTCAGTATCCCCATCTTTTTGATGAACTCCAGGAGGAAGTTCAAGCATAGGGGGAGGATGTGAGGCCTCACCCCGAACCCCATCATAGTTTTTCCAGTTTTTATGCTTATGATAGATTTAGCATATGATACTTTACATTTTGATGCACTATGGACCTTATGGATTTTATGCTTTATGCCATGGATTGATCAGTTTGGATGTTGGATACATGATACTTTATGATGCACCTTATGGACTATATTATGTTTCTATTATGGACATTTATTTTTGAGACAATTGATTTGGAAAAAACATTATGGTCATGATATGGGTTATTTATGATAGGAGAATTATTAGAAATGGATATTAAATTTAGATATCATGCAATGTGAATCTTACCTTATGTTAAATGCTTAAAATAAAATTATTATATTTTTGTGATCTTAAGTAATAAACTTAGTATGTTGATGTTTCCCTTAAGTTTCGAATATTGCTTATTTCTTTATGATATATATAATTATCTCCTCGGACTACTGATATTTGAATTGAGTGTGCAGGTATGAGACCATGGTATTTTATCTGGGGAACCAAACATAGGTATATGTGAACTCAGTTTAAGCCAAGGTTGCGTCTAATGAGAGACAAGACCTCATTGTATCGTGATTTAATTTGTAAATGTAAATGTTTGATTGTTTGAATTTAATTCATAAATGTTATTTTCTTATTTAATTCTTTGTGCTTTATGCTCAAGTGGATATGACATGTGTCTAGTGATGTGTAAGTAATTGTATGTGTCACTTGACACTTGTGTATGTACTTAGGACCATGACATGTCCACTTAGGGACTGGGTTCCCACCTACCTAGGTTAGTACCAAAGTAGATCCCCATGTGTATTCCTTGGTTAGGGAGATGAAGGTGTGGTCACTTCAATTGAATTTCGTGAGTATGCTTTAAATGGACTTTTAGGGGGTTATAAAAGTGCCTAGGGGTGTGGTAGGGTCTTTTTTAGGTAGCCCACTTGTTATACCTATGGGTGAGGGTAATTTTTAACCCTAGGATAACCCTTGGTTGACCAAGAGACCCTTCCAAAAGTTATATTTTCAAGATGAACGAAAATCAACTTTTGGAAGCATGACCTTGGATAGACCACCCTTCCATTTAAGTGCTAAGACTTTTCCTACCTTTTTGAATTTCTCTTTTTGGATCTATTTTTAGAAAGTTGTAAGAGGCTTAGGGAAGAGAAACCAATGAGAGGCTTTCCTTTTTTCCCATGAGTTTCTAGTGGCCTTTTTAGTGGTGACTCTCCATGTTGGAGAGTTTGAACACCCACTCTCTAACTTAGAGACTTGACTAGAATTGGGGAAGCTTGGAAAAGACTGAGACTTTAAGGGAGCTCTTCAACAAATTTCTTGCCTTAGCTTGGACTTAGGTTGGTGGATGTCATGCATCTTACTCTTTGTTTCTCTCATGTTGTAAGAAAAATGAATGTAGTATGTTAGTATGCTTGAAATTTGTAGAGATGAATGTCTTTGTATTTTATTTCAATGTTGTTTTGTGAAGAATGTTCTTAGTAATGTATTCTTTGTTTGTTGTTGTGTATGGGAGTCTCAAGATCCACTCACCCTTGGGAGGGAAGAGTAGCCTTGGGGGTGAAGGATTTTGACAACCCTTGGTGTAGAGTCTCTCCTCTAGGAGGAAAGGGAAAAATCATGGAGTATGGGCTCCATGAAGCCTCCCTTGTTGTTTCTTCTTTTGGGTGTCATAAGGGCATAATGTTGAAACTTGGTTTGATATTGGGAAAGAAAGTGTTTGGAAAGCCATGTGAGGGCTTGGATTATGAATTTTGGGTTTGGCCTTCTCCCTTGGGTATTTGGTCCACTTCACCCCATATAGGGTTATTGAGAAACCCATTGTATAAGGCCTTGGTGGGGAGTGTTGTGAATGTAACTATTTTATTTTTGGTTGTATGTTTGTATCCCTCCTTTGTTTGGTTCCCCAAGCTTAGGGGTGGCCTCTTAAGAGGCCTAGGTTGGGTGGTGAGCAGCCCATGATCCCATGTGTTTCCTTTGTTTTGTTCTTTTTGCAGATTTGTGAAGTTGGAGCTACATGAAGTGTTATGGTTACTTAATGAAGAAAATAGATCTTTGGTTGTTCTTTTTGCACATTTCTATATGTGTGTGTAAATCCCTTTGAGGAATTAAAAGAAAATTGTATATTAGTGATCATGAAGTCATTGAAAGTAATATGTTGATTAAAGTTTGGTTAATATCAACAAAAAAATTATTATGTATGTGAGGAGAAACACTTCCTTCCTAAATGGTGATGTTATTTGAAAAATGTAAAGCTGAAATAAATTAATGAAGGGAACTACCATTTGAATTTACTTTAGTTTTATTATGCTACAAAGTTTCAAAGTAAGAAAAGACCTACTTTTGTTTAAATGTAAATGCAACTACTCTAGAAATATATTATTTTTCATAGTTGGCTGATTTCCCTACAAATTTGAAATCTGTAAATTTATATCTCCTTATTCTACCCCTGCAATCTTAAGTAAAGGTAAACAAGGACCCATGTATATGGTTACCCATAAATGGTGTATTCAAGTGACAAAAAAAAAAGGATTTAAATATGATATTCTGGTTTTTACTTTCCTTGTTATAAAGAAAAGATTTTTTTAGTATTTCTATCATGCAAATGTGTAAATATGTATTGTATATGTATATATATTTTCATATATATATTTATGTTAAGATCTCATGTTTCATAAAAGAAATAGTATAGAAACCATTTTATTTTTAAATGTTGTTATATAAAGTTGTTGTATATATATATATATAAAGTAAATAAATTTTTTTTAATAAAATAACTAATAAAAAAAAATATTAAAAAAAAAAAAAGATTGGGGGAGGGGCGGCCGAAGCCACCCCAACCCCCGCGACATCATATTGTAGAGAAGGGGGGAGGCCACGGCTCCTCCCCACCCTGTGGTGGGCGCAACCACCACAACTGCCACCATAGTGGCGGCAGTGCCGCCGACTGTGGTGGGGCTGTGGGGGCGGTGCCACCACAGGGCCGAACCAGTCGCACGACCCCACGCCTAGCCGCCACTCTCAACACAAAAAAAAATAGGGACCTTTCCCCCCCCCCCCATTTAAATCGCCTCCCATTTCGCAGGTTGACCGCCGCCATTAAATCTGCAACTTATAAAATGAAATATATATGTGTGTGTGTGTGTGTGTGTGTGTGTGTGTGTGTGTGTGTATTAAAATGTATATACATGTTTCCTTGTAGTATTCTTCTTGCTTCCTTTCATGGCTGCCACACCTGCACATTGCCAAAGGAAATTAAAAAAAAGAAGCTAGGGTTAGTAGGAAGAAGAATAGAGAAGAGAACAAAAAAAGAGTGTTTTTGGCCATCTCATATTTTGACCCTAACCCTAATTTCGAATTAGGGTTAGGCATTTCAAAATGAGAGGGAAAATATTGTTTTTAAATTATTGCTTTTTCTCTTTTGATATTGGAGTATCTTTTAATGGGAAACTTTTATCTAATTGTTTTTAAAAAGGGTATTTTAATTATGCTATTGTAAGATTTATTTTTATTGTTAAATAAGTTGATTTAAGAAAACAATTAGTGGGTAAAATATATTATAACATGTGAAATAACATTGAGGTAATTAAATTAAATTAATAAATTTCCATTTTACACTAAGTTAATTATTATTAGAAATTCTAAAAGTTGACATCCTATAAATTAATTGATTTATAAATAATTACTCTATTGGTATAGTCATCCTCATCAAGCGGATTTTTAAATGTTATTACCTATATTAGAATTCGACTTTTAAAAGAGGATTAGTTGGAATCGAGAATCTAGTGTATTACAATATTAGTTGAATTATTGAAACTTTAAACTCTACATTAAATTATTTTTAATCTCTTAACCAGATTTTCAAGCCTTGGGATTTAAATTAAAATTTATTACACGATAATCAATCTAACATAACCATCAATTAAATAGTCAAGAGAATGGTTTTATTAAATAAAACCCGATAATGCTATTTTTATGGGACCATTATATGTGGCTAGTATAATGGCCTCCGTAAAAATAGTGTTATTGTGGAGACACTTGTAAAGTTGAATTTTAGTATTCTAGGTTTTATCAAGTGTCAAAAACATTAGTTTGTCTAATCAATAGGAATTATTATCATTGGGTAAATTCATCTTCCAAAAACGTCATGGTACACCTTTGTGATGGTTTATGCTACCCCACCTAGAGAACTCATTCAACCTAAAACTATATCTAATTATTCTGATTTAGGGTTGAGGGATGTTGTCTTAAGGATATGATTCCCCTTGACCCTACAAGTCTTATCATTACATTTCAACCCAGTAATCCTGGATAGATGTAGTTCTAACTTTTCACACTCCGTAAACCCTTGATTGTGATCCTTTATGTATTGTTTAAACCATTTAAAAAAAAAGAAAAGTTGTTGCATTTTTGGGCGCAAAATTTTTGCGCATGACATTTTGTTATCTCGCCCCATACATTAATGGTCTCTGGTCTCTTCCTACATTTACTTGCATGCGTTAACTTTTGGTTATATTTTTTATATCTCAGTCATTTTTTACGTGTCTAAATTTACTGTGAAACAATTACTATCTACTATCATTAATCTGTATATTCACACCTTTAAATTAATGTGTGCGTTATATATTGTATGGTCTACATTTTTGAATTGTGATTATATTTAGACATTTTTTTGTTTTATATGAAGTAATGATCTATATTTTAATACACCAAGGGTATGCATGGTCTAGTTTTACATGATTGAAATTCCTTTAATCTGTGTTATATAAGGGCTCCTTTGCATGACTATTTCCAGGTTTTACTTATTCAAAGAAAAGAGTTACATAAGAAATTACATTGCAAACTGTGAGGCTAGTGCATGCATGGCATGTTAGGAGCATGCATGGATGAAAAAGTAATTCTTTCTTAACTGGTTACAAAATTTTGCAGCATCCATTCCTGGAGGGGTTTCACCCACTAATAGGGTGCTTCTTATCTTTGATGGTCATGACAACCATGTGGCATTCAAAACAATAGAATAAGCCAAGCGCTTAGGAATTGACTTGCTAACACTACTTGCTTATACCAGATATAGGCTACAACCATCGATGTTAGTGTTTTTTCCCCTTTCAAGGATTAATTCAAACAAGAAATAACTACATGGATGTCAAATAACCCCCACATTGAAATTGACTGAGAAGAATCAACAACTCTTGCAAGTCGTGCATTCAAGCAAGCAATGAAAATAAACACCATTATGAGTGGGTTATGTAGGACTGGAATTTGGCCACTAAATAGGTCTGCACTGCAAAATGATATGAGGCCAAGTGAGACATTTGATGTTGAAGATGATGTGCAAACTGCTGGAACAAAGGATGATGCAGCCACATTAGAGACCAGAACATAACACATCACAACAGAGGCCTTCATGTGTTTAATAGGGTACATTGAAAAAGAAATTAATATCTTTAATGAAGCTTACTCACTTGATAAAGATAATGTAGATGGTTCAATTAAAGGTATGGAAACCACATCAGCTTAAGGTGTTAGTGATCCACCACAGACCACCCAATTCAACATCCCTACTCTGCAAACTACATCCAATGAAGGTATGGAAACAAAATCAACAAGTCTCAGTCTTCCTACACAAGTTGTCCAACCAGAGTGGGTTGTAGTAGCAAAAAACAATTTAGGAGTGAATACAAATTTTAGGATAGAAGAGGTCACCCTTTCCATGCCAACCCCTCCTTAAATTGATCCTGCATATGTAATCCATTACTTCACGAACACAAGGGATTGGGATGATAAGAATGGTGTAGATTTTGAAGATGAAAATGATATAAGTGATGAAGAAGTTGACTACGTTTTGTGCACCCAACATGATGGGAAACGAGTCTCATCATCAACAAGCCAATTCTTGAGACTTCCAGTGCAGCGGGTCATTCCTTCATCACGGGGAGGCTGGACAGTAGTGCTTCGCTTGAGTAGGCAGTCCCAAATTTTGAAGTTCAATGACTACATTAAATAAATCAATGTCCAAGAGGCAGAAATGAAGAGGAATAAGGAGTTGCAAAAGTGTAAGAAGCAACAAATTATGGAGAGGAAGGCAAAACTTGAAGCATACCATATTTAAAGGGAAGCATTAAGGGCAACAAAAGTTGCAAGAAAACTACAAGAAGATGAGGAGAAGAAGAAAAGAAAGAGGAGAGGTTGAAGAGACAAGATCAGGCAAAGGCTGAACAAGAACACAAGACAACTGCAAAGATAGAAAAACAAGAAAAGAAAGTTAAAAAGGAGGTTGTTAGAGGAGCCAAGACAACCCGTTGTAGATAATATGATGACCATCTTCTCCCCACTATATGAAGTTGTCAATGACCTTCCAATTGGGAGTGCCCTTGCGAACATCCAACTCAGTTCAGATGCCAAACAAGCATTTCTTTCTCAAATAGAAAGTTGCCTAGAAGCCATTCCTCCCCAACAAACTACTGGTACAACTGTGACAGACTCTGCTTCCCATGAATTTTCAACCCCTAGTGCTTTTGAAATCGGTATGGGCAATTGAGTACGAGTTATGCATTTTGTATTTTGATAGTAGAAGAAGGTTTGTTTTGCCATATGTTCTGCAAAGCATATCAGACACAATGGGGTGATACAATGTCATTCTAATAATCACAGTTATGCATTCTAATCGAAGATAACTATGATATGATTATAAAATGTGTTAATGCCATTGGTGTTATAATTCACAACTACCATTTAGTAGAGGAATGTAATTTTTGTGTCATATGATATAAGTGAACAATGTAATGTTGTTGCAGTTGTTACAATAGGAACCTTGTATTACAAATTTTGATTTATGTTTTTCATATGGACTAATATATTTTGTGCCATCTGACTCAATTTAAAAATGTCATGTTGCATTGGCTATTTTATTTTGAACCTGATTTGTAGTTGTTATGTATCGCTATCTAATTGTAATAGTTTTATACTGTTGTCATATATATAATTATCTATTGTGTATTTTTGTCTATTTGAAAATGTTATCTAATATTGTCATGCATGTTTTTTTCAAGTTCAATCCTACATCAATTTTGTTGTGCGGTCCTATATAGGTCTAGATATATACATATTTATGGAAAGCGGAAGCCAACATTTAGCTAGAAAAGAATATAAATGATAGAATATAACTCAACAAAGTAATAATTGAACTGAAATTTACCTATATAACTTTGTCAACCACAATAGATAAAATAAAAGACCTTTTTGGTGTTGAATTGTGCGAGACAAAGCCAACTTAATGAGAATAGCCTTGACACAACATAATTCAACACCACAAGGCCTTTAAAATTGTTTAACGATTTATAAAATATATTTCATGAAAAATGATAACTCAATCAAATGTATGCATGACAACTCAATATGATAATTTCAGAAATATTTATGCATAATTTGAGAAATATGATCACTCAATCAAATATGTGTGTGTATTCACACACACACACACACACACACACACATATCATGCATCTCAACAAAGTAGTAAGTGAACTGAAATGAAACCTAATTTTTTCAAGTACTTTCCTAAAACAATTGAATTTGAAATGCAATCCCTAGTAAAGAAATAAAAAAAGTAAACTCAATTCCAAATAGAAATGAGTGTTTACTAGGTCATTACCAAAGTAAAGCCATAAAGACTTTACTTGTGATGAAAGGTTATTGCCTTCTAATATTCTCGAATAGGCCCTTTGAAGCCTCCAAAAGAGGTGTCTTGCATAAACATAATCAACATATCAGAATATCTTATATCCAATTGCATTAAACCAATTAATACAACAAATTCAATTGCAAAATAGGCTAATTCGTAGAAAACCATATTTCCCAAAATAATTGGTGTGTTGACAAACACAATTACATTGAATCATCAAATATCCAAGCATCTGATTCACCTCTCATACATCTCCCATAGTTGCAAAAAATTTGTAACAACTAGGCGTAGCGTAACTTTCTCACATCAAATCATCCTTACGTAATATTGCATGCACAACAACAACTATCTCATTGAAAAATAGTCATGTAATTATAATGAAAATCACGCTACAAATTCCCTATTATAAATTCATTCGAATGTGGAAAGTCAATGCCTTCATTTGTGATAGTTGATTTTCAAATTTGAATATTGGTGAGAAACAATCAACCATTCATACTTAATTAGCTAATATGCAATGCAAGGTGAATTTTTATTGCTTGCAGACAATTGGTCATTTCATAGTTGCATATCCAATTTAAATTTAATATATATGTACACACTCACACACACACACACAAATACATATTCACACACACACACACATGACTGTGTGTGCATGATTGTACATGCATATAATTAATTTAAAAAAAACCCAATTTCAGAATTAAACAATATCTAATTGCAAGTGTTTAAATGTATGGACCCGTTCACATGTTTCATTTTTGTGTTAGGAAAGGGTGGCCACTTAATCCCCCATGTCCATTATATTTCCACCATCATCCATTTACATGCCTTGTCTTGGACGCATGTCCAAACATTTTTGAACCCTAGAAACCAATGCTTTGAATACAATTGGGGATTATGTAGATCTATATACAATATACACGCGTATACATATGCATGTATGTAATATACATGGATAGATTTATAATTATACACACATTTACATAATTATCCATACAATATAATTATACACAATTATGCATAAATTTTCATACATACATATACATAATTATAAATACATACATATACACAATTATGCATGCATACATTAGACCCCAAGAATAAATAAACTTGATAGAAAACAATAAATTTATTTGCTTGTATTGACTGAAAAAAGTACGTATTTATATATTTAGGGTTACATAAAAATGTTGTAGCCATGTCTACACTATTACAATAAAGAAGATCATTTTGCATTCAAGTAGACCAACCCCGCATACGAGGGGATATTATTGAAAAAAATGATGCAATCAGTCTAGAGAGGAATATCTTCTTTTAAGTAGTTCTAGAGATGACTTAGTTTAGTGACAAAAAGGGCAACTTCGTAGAAGTAGTTCATGATAACATATTTTTCTTGATGTGTGAAGAAATCTTCATAATTAGCATTGACTACTACAACATAAGCATAGTCATCAATAACACATGAATAGGTGAAGAGCTCCCATATATCCACCATAAGGTCTTGACAACCCTCTTTGGCGAAATAAAAAAATTCTGCCAAGTCTGCTAGAATAATGTGTGGAGTGATATTTCAAATCCCCTCAGCAAGTTTTGCCCAGTTGCAAGCTACCACCACATGCTTACCCATCTCCAACACCCATTCAAGTCTACCTGTAACTTGAATGAGAGTAGAAAAGACTAGCTCATATATGACCCCGTCGTGTAGATGCGAGCCACCAAAATTGTGTTGCACAAGATACATAATATATTTTTTGAGATCGCCATTATGTAGATTAAATAATTTGGAGCATTGGTCTTCCAATGACTCCTTGAAAGGAAAACATTGAATACCAAATGTTTGATCCATTAAGAACACCTAAAATAAAGTAATAATTATGAAAACAATAATATCTATGCGAATATAATGATGTAAACATATATTAGATGATCTATACATATGCATTCATTATGCATGCATATATAATTGTGCAAACATAGCTATGACATTATAATATAACCGTTAATACTATGGAGGTCATAATTTAACAATAAAATAAAATTGTGAATGTCATGTATTTGATTATCTGAAAATATACATGTGTATATGCATACATATACATATTTACACATACATTTGCATAATTTTTCATAATTTTGCATACATATACCAAAAAATAATTATTTTAATGAAATGGATAACATTGAGACAATCATTGTTTAATTCCATCATTGTACATACAAGAAAGAAAACATGCTTGATGGACACACCATTACATGGAGGTTGCATAGCAGAGCCGAAACGGTTGTAGAACATAGTCGAAATGGTTGCAGGGGTAAATAAAACATTTATGTAATTGTGCATACATGGCCACAACATTTTATTGTGACCCTTAATACAAAATCATGTATACATACACATAATTATGTATACATATACACAATTATGTATACATATACATAATAATGTATATGCAAAATTCATCATTTTATTGTAACCCTTTATGCATATAGATAATCATTTAACAACAAAATGAAACCCTCTACAACATATAACATTATAATTAGACCTATCAAGACCACCAATAAGGCTCTTATGGCCAAACAGGTTTGGAGGATCTTCGGTGATTCGAAGCAATGGAACAGTATAATAAAAAGTAAGTATCTCTCCAGTTCTAACAACTTAAAGGATCTTTTATCTAATGATAATCAAGTGAAGGGTTCTTACATTTGGAATAGTTTATGTTCTTCCTTTGATCTCATTAAAAAAGGTATTAGATGGAAAGTGGGAGATGGAACTACAATTGACTTCTGGGAAGACCCCTGGATCTATGATTACCCCCTGGTTGAAAAA
>MU223339.1:556057-589929 GCA_018584345.1 Thuja plicata | reverse complement strand
CTCCCAAAACTCCAATGTTTCTGTTAATGATGATATTGAGGAAAAAATAAGAAATGCTGTTGAAGAAGCAATGACTCCTATCCAGAAGAAGGTCAGTGGGAATGAAGATATGCTGAAGTATTTACTCGCACTGGTCAATACAGGAATGAAAGCAACTCTCGAGAATTTGATTTCTCTGAGTAGTTGGTTGGAAAACAACAAAGATACTGCTGATCACCCAGTTTCTTCCCAGCACTCGGGTCCGGGAACTCGTACTAGATCAAAGGTGCAAAAGAATGAAGACCCAGACCTAATGAAGCTGAAAGAGAATGTGGCAACTATGAGGTGTCAGCTGGTGGAAGCTGAAAGCCTTCTGAAATCTCTCTGATTTTGTGCTGGCGGGTGTCTTCTCTGTTTTCTTTCCAGCTACTTTTTTTGCTTTTTGCTTTGGAATTGTTATTGTAAAATATGGGTTGTGACCCTCTGTTGATTGGGTCCCTCCTTGGGTCAATCTGTTGTTTGCTAGGGCTTTTTTAGCCTTTCCTTCCTTTGTTTTGTTAAAGGGTTTCGGGGTTCCCTTCAAAACCTGCTTTTACCGTAATCAAAAACATTATAATAAAATGGATGCCATTTGAAAGAATGATGACAAAAGAAACCAAAATGCATATACATAAGTTTGATTATGTATACATATACATATATATATATACACATATACATAATTAAGGTCTTGACAACCTTCTTTGAACATTTAGACATATATACATGTGTACATATATATGTAGACATATACATAATTATAATGTAATGGATGCCATTTCAAAAAATGATGACAAAAAACCAAAATGCACCAACATAGAAGCATAATTATAATGATAATGTAATGGATGCCATTTCAAAAAATGATGACAAAAAAAACCAAAATGCACCAACACAGAAGCATAATTATAATTATAATGTAATGGATGCCATTTGAAAAAATGGTGACAAAAGAAACCCTCCACGACATAATTGATGCAAATGCCTATAGACGCTGTAAATAGTGTAAATGTTTTAAACCTTAAGATTACATAAACTTGATAGAGAATAATAAATTTACAATATATTAGTCTAAACATTATATTAATATAAATTTATAGTATATTAATCTTAACATATTTCATCATTGTATTGTAACCCTTTATGCAAATATATAATCACTTAACAACAAAATGAAACCCTCGATGACATCAACGGAGTGGTAAACATTTTAAAGAAATGGATGTCATTTGAAGAAAATATGACAAAAGAAACCAAAATGCACTAACACAAAAGTATAATTTATAATTTTATTCTAACCATTTATGCATACAGATAATCATTGAACAACAAACCGAAACCCTCGACGAGATTTGGAAAATAATAAATATTTCAAGGAATCATAAGCCATTTGAATAAATGATGACAAAAGATACCAAAATGTATAAACACTAAAGCAAAATTCATCATTTTATTGTAGCCCTTTATGCATATGGATAATCATTCAACAACAAATTGAAACCCTCAACGACGTTTGCAAAATAATAAACATTTCAAGGAAATATAAGTCATTTGAATAAATGATGACAAAAGATACCAAAATGCATGAACGTAGAAGCAAAATCCATCATTTTATTGTAACCCTTTATGCATACGGATAATCATTGAACAACAAAGCAAAACCCTCGATGATGTTTGCAAAATAATAAACATTTCAAGGAAATGGAAGCCATTTGAATAAATGATGACAAAAGTGGAAGCCATTTGAATAAATGATGACAAAAGATACCAAAATGCATGAACGTAGAAGCAAAATTCATCATTTTATTGTAACCCTTTATGTATACAGATAATCATTGAACAACAAATCGAAACCCTCGACGACGTTTGCAAAATAATAAACATTTGAAGAAATGGAAGCCATTTGAATAAATGATGACAAAAGATACCAAAATGCATGAACGTAGAAGCAAAATTCATCATTTTATTGTAACCCTTTATGCATACGGATAATCATTGAACAACAAACTAAAACATAGTGACGCCATTTGCAAAATATTAAACATTTCAAGGAAATGGAAGCCATTTGAATAAATGATGACAAAAGATACCAAAATGCATGAACGTGGAAGCACACTTCATCATTTTATGGTAACCCTTTATGCATACGGATAATCATTTAACAACAAACCAAAAACGTCGACGACATTTGCAAAATAATAAACATTTTAAGGAAATGGAAGGTATTGAGACAATCATTGTTTAATTCTGTCACTATACATACAAGAAAGGAAGCATGCTTGATGGGCACAATGTTGCCTAGAGGTTGTAGAGCAGAGTCCAAATAGTTGCCAAGTGGAGTCAAAACGGTTGTCGAGTGAAGCTGAAGCAAAATGGTGGGAGGGTGAAATGCAGAAGAAGGGAAAATACCAAAAAATGTCAAAAAAATTCCTTTTTAGGGTTCCACAATGTTCCGACATGCGTCTCGTAAATGCCATGTATTGGTCCACGGTGACATGGGAAGGGGTCACGAAGGATTTAGTGGCCCCCATTCCTAACGCAAACATGAAACATGTGAATGAGCCCATACACTTGAACACTTCCAATTAGGTATCTTTTAATACATTGTTTTTTTTTTGAAATTTATTATTGCATATAAAATGAGCCACCATTGGGGTTATTAGTGTTTACTACTGGGCGACACTTTTTTTGGTCACTTTTTGACCTATATGCACATAACGTCTTTTATAGAGTGCATCGTTATTGGTGAGAAGCCAAAACCTTAGCTTTAAGCAGTTAAGTCACTTACGAAAATAATAAAAAAAATCAAGAATTTTGGACATCATTTGATACCTCAATTGAACGCGTGAAATTAGCCACTACGGATCCCTTTCCCCTACCTCTATGCTAAATATTCAAAGACAATATTCAATATTTTAACAATATGATTCAGCAAATAAAATATGAAAAGAGACTTTTTGGCAAGTAAATCTAAATTAAATTTAAAGACCGCCGAATACTTTGCCAAATATTTAAATGAAGGAAACTTGTAAGAACCGTGAATATATTGGAAGCAAAGAAGTACCCGTCTCATATAAAACCCGACTTAAAAATTAATAATTAATATATCGTCTCTGTTAGTCTGAACAGCAATTTAGGGACTAATCCTTTTACCCCAGTATAATTGCCACTGAGAGGAAAGAAAGGCGAGGTCGGGGGATCGAAACCCCTCAAGACATTTACAGTATATTTCTTCATTCATCCCTTCCGACCTAAGCCGTTACAGGGCGTCAATGCTCAGCTCCTCGGAAGGCCTGGAGCTTTGATGCGCCGCACAAATTCAAATTCCCTGCGGTCGCATGCACCTTCAACAGCGGCTGTCGAAGAAAACACAAAAATGGAAGCATTTCAAAAGCTACAACCCCGAATTAAAACACAGCTTCCAGTTACGCCCAGATTATACGCATCAAACAATTTAAAACAGGCGAAGAATAATTGGTGCTTTGTAGTAGGGGTTTTGATTGTTTTATGCTTCTTCTTTTATTTATTATCCGTTGCTCGTGGCGTTCAATTGTCGTCCCATAGGAGCGGGGGCTATGGAATTGTCATAGATGCAGGCAGTACGGGGTCAAGGATTTATGTTTTTGAGTATGTGAATGAGGGCACAGGCAGGCTTCCGGTTGTGAGCTTTTCCGGGAAAGGAGCGCCTTCGCTTAAGACGAAACCGGGGTTGTCGTCATTCGCTTCGAGGCCAGACAGGGCTGGGGATTCGATCTTGGAGCTGTTGAATTTTGCAAAACAGAAGGTTCCGGAAAATTACAGGCAGGCCATTTTTTAATGAGCTATATTATTGTTAATTCTTTCTTTTGACAAGATTTTCAAAAAATTGATTCACCAATTAACTAAATCTCAACTATATATATATTTTTCAAAGTTTTTACTTGGACTTAAGAGGCTCATGTTGGGCTTGGGCGACTGATCCGTACAATGCTAGAGATATTCTCCTAGCAATCAACACTGAACCCTATAAGACACACCTTCAAACAAGTGATCTCCTAAGTTTAATGGTTATTTTATCAGTGAGAAATGTCTAAAATAGTTGCAACATCATAAAGACACACACAACAGAAATATACAGTGCAAAACAACTACAAAACGAGAATGAGGCACAAGGTTACGCTTCAAGAAACCCTCAAAAAGGAAGAAAACTCCAGAAGAGTGAGCTCTTGTTCCTCGTGTCACTATTTTGTAGTCTATCACAAGTGTTTACGATTCGTCGACGGCGAAAATGACTTTAGCAACAGTATGATGAGCGCAAGCACTTGCACGTGGTGATTGCCACTTGGGTTTTGCTTGGTAATTGCCCCTTCAGCCCACTAACTTCTTTGGGATGCCACTTGGCTTTGCTTGATAACTGCCCCTTCAACCCCACTAATTATGTATCACCGATCTCCTCTTCTTGCCCTTCTCAATTTTGTCCAAAACCATATCACCCTGTAACTCCTCATGGCTGCTTGGAGCTAAGTCAAAATGGACAGCAACAACAGATACTCCTCTTCATCCAAAATTCTAGGCGTGAACAAATGGAGTTTGTTAACATTGATGATAGAATTAACCTTCATGTAGGGGGAGGGAAGTCTCTCACTCTTGTTCCAAAATCTGAAATGGATTGGCTTAAGCTTCTCACTTGGTCCTTGAAGCCTCTATTTGCTTAAGTACATCCAAAGATAATCATTGATGTTAAACTTGTGCTCCCCTCTATGTTGGTCATATCACCTCTTTTACCTAGCTTGAAACTCCTTAAATTTATCTGGCATTGGAGATGAATTTGCTAAATCTTGTTAATGAATTGTTTAGCTCTTGCAGACCTTCTAGTCTGCATTTTATATTTCTTATCATAATTATCTCAAAATGGCATTAAAAGGACTTGAATGCAAATAACTAAAATATGCCTCAAATTGTGCAAAAAATTGTGAATGTATGGACTGCCCTATTTTTACAAATACTATTTGTATGCCAAATTGTCACGTAAAGACTTTGGATGCTCTTAATTATGGTCCCATAAGAGCTGTCCCAAGGTATGGTTCAGCACCCCAGTTTGCCCATTAAGTAGAGGATGAAAAGTGGTGGAATGCTTCAAATGAGTATCCATTTTCTCCCAAAGCATGCACCACAACTGCCAAGAACTGAGCATCCCTATCTGCGGTGGAATGCTTCAAACAGGTATCCATCTTCTCCCAAAGCATGCACCAAAACTTTGCCAAGAACTATAATGTCCCCTTTTGGGATAACCCTAGATTTTGCCCTAGAATCACAAGTTCAATTAAAACAAGAGGTGTAATATAGTTAGAATTTTAACTTTACCAATAAATATGTCTTTAGCAAGATAAACCCTGGAATAGGTCCTGCAATCATGTTAGATAACATATTTAACATACTTCTACCAATATTTCAATAAGGGTTAGGGTAACATATTAATGCATATATTATTAATTATTTCAATCTATTTAGATAAATCACTTAAGAAGTCAAGTATCAATAGTTTCATTTCCATAAACAACCATAATAGGGGTTGGAGAAGAAGCATTAGGGGTTGGAGAGGAAGCATGTTAGGGTGCCCTAACTTCACCACGACTAAGCCCAAGAGTGTGGAGTATCCAAACTTAACCTCTTGGCCCCAAGTGGCAGGAACTCTTGTCCCTCCAGCTGAGGTGGGTTCCACAGAAGGGGAGGACACACCTGCTCCTCTAATCACGATTCCACCATAAGGTGCCCTAAATTCACCACACATAAGCCCAAGAGTGCAAAGTATCCAATACTCGACCTCTTGACCTCAAGTGGCAGGAACTCTTATCCATCCATCATGAGGTGGGCTACTTAGAAGGGGAATACACACCTGACCTTATTGAGGTCCTCTCTTATTCTTACATGGTGGTTTATAGGAGATTTCAATAAATACATGATTAAATACTATAATAAAGAATATATATATATATATATATATTTATGCCATCACAAAATATTGATGATTATCCATTTATCATTATCTTACTTACCACAAATAAATGGGATCACTATGGTCTGCAATATATAGTAGTATCTGCTCTGATCAATATATATGCTTGATAGCTGGCGACTTATAAACTGATCTCCTTTTTATGAGTACTGATATGCTTTTATTGTTAGATTCCTTGATGCCTCCTCAAATGGAGACCTGCCTTATATACATCCCTTTGCAAAGTTCACTACCTTGCCAAAGGAGGCGTCTCTTCCAATTGCTGGTGCCTTTTCCTAAATTGTGCTCCTTGAACCGGCTTATTAGAATTAATTTTAAGATAACTAATTGCTGCTTTAGGCGCTTTGAATATTTTAATTGCTGGGATTTATTGATCGCTGCTTAACACCTAACATGAGTGTTGTTTGTTTTAATCATCACTGCTGTTTATAGAATCGCTGCTGAATAAAACTCCCAGCCGCCACATATTCATTTTTATTAGTTATCCAATTCTTTGACATAGACAATTAATATGGATATTTTTCCATAATGAGTCGCTGTATGATAGACTTACTTCATGGATTGACACAATTTTAAATCTATTTATTCTTTCTTAAAAGAATGGTTGAGGAGGTATTAGGCAGGTGCATGACAAGAACCAAGCATCTCAATCTAATATAGTGCTTTGTGGGAGGCTAAAATTAACCCACATGAGCATAAGACAGTTCAGCTGTGTCACTGCCCTTAAGACACTTTTTGCATGGAACGAGTACCATATCTTACTGAATTGATCCACCACCTTGAACAAATAGTGATACTTGCTTGTGTTCATGGGTAAACCTCTCACAAAGTTTATGTAGATGCTCTCCTATGGCCTTGTAGGTACCAGTAGTGGTTGTTACAACCCTAACATTTTGTTACTTGGCTTACTTATAGTTATGCAACACACTTGCAATCTGGTAAGAATTTAGAAACAACCACTTGCATATATGGCAAACCTGTGAAGATATACCACTGTCTTTGTCACACTTTTATGACCGGAAATTCTTGAGGTACGAGCCTCACATATGAACATAAACTTCTCTCTTTGGGTATACACAACTTCCCCAAATTGTAGAGAAGCTCATCTTTGAGGGAAAAGTCCAAATTTGGCTCAAAATCAACCAGTTCTCTCTCTCTGATTGCTGATACATGTCTCTGAGATCCTTATCATTCATAGTCTTTGGCATATACCTCTTTGGCAAAAGGTTCCAACTGAGAGGTGGTCTAGAGTCCTAGACAATGTATTGATGATTTTGGTTACACCTCATTTGTGCTTGATTATTAAGTGGAATTGTCAAAAGAACCCCATCCATGTCTAGTGCCTTGCTTTATTTAGTTTGTTTGAGCCTGTGAGTACCGAAGAAGTTGATTATTTGTATGCACAGCTGTCCTTTGCCCAAAAAGTAGTGTTTATATTTATTCACCACTGAAACTACCATATACAACCCTTTGTCATATGTGGTATAGCTTAGTATCGCCCTCCTAAAAGCCCAGAGTTATAACAAATTAGCCTTCCTCCTTGCAACAAAACAGCTGCCATTGCATAATCACTGGCATCCATTTCTTTTCTGAAAAGTTGTTGGAGATCAGGCAAAATAAGAATCAGTTAATGGTCAATTTTGTGCTTCAGTTCTTCAAACGCTCTTTGCTAGTCATCATCCCAGCAAAACATTTCCAGCCCCTCTTATATCATGTGTAATTTTATGCACATAATCCTAGGGCATAGTAAGCAAGTGTAATAATAATATTGTATATTATTATTACAAATATTTCTCTTCTGTAGAATCTGAACAGTCATCTTGGAAATGAACTGAGCAGTCATCTTAGAGATTAACTGAATGGTCGCGTTATGTTGTTAAATGTGTACTTTTCAAACACATTTTTGAATAAATACAATTTGGGTTTGCATTTTTTTAATTATTACCATATTTGTAGTTCATTTACTAGTGTGACTTTGATATCAGAGCACAGGCTAAATCTATTCATCCCCCATTTTTTGCAAAAATACATATTTTGCCTTTCATTGATGGTTCCAAATGTTTTTTTCATTCCTTGTTATCCTGCAAATAAGATCATGCATTTTTACTTGGCATCTAGAGTTTCAGAAAGCATTGTTCTGGTCCATTATATTTATATCTTGCTGCATGTTTTGGTTTGTGTCGATGCATTGTTGGGATATTCATTTCTCCCTGTGTAATTGTAATTGTAATTGCCAAGACTCAACCCTCCCATTGCTTGGAATACAATCCTGCTACTTGTACGTGCAACACCCACATTTAGTTCTGCAAGCATTGGCCTCCTCGGCAGGAACTCATTGTTAAAATTTGAACCAGAATAGCATGAAACAAATATCAGATAAATTAAAAGACACAAAACACCAGAAATACCCTGGGAAAACCCTCCTACTCAAGCGAAAAACCCAGCCACATAAAAATCGCCTTTTATTGAAATAAAAACAGAGTCCAGGATCACAGCAGCATAATCATATGCTCTGCAACACAGTAATATTCAATACCAAATGCTACAGCTTTAACACTTGTAGCGATACACACAAAAACATCCTTGAAGAAATATGTATTACCGAGAACATCAAGACAATGCTCCAGAATATTCACACACACTGAAACTACAAAAACATTTGCAAATTTAGAAATAAAATTAGAAAATAAAACAAAAATAGTAAAAAAACCTTACCTTGTGCTTGAAAAATCTCTTCAAGGAAGGTGTAGAATCTTCCTCCGCTTCTTCTTGCTCCTCTTTCACTTGCACTCACTCCTTTCAGTCCTCCAATCCCTCTTTTCTCTCATTTTCACTCTTCTCTATTTGCTGTAGCAAACAATGAGAAATCCAATTGTGAGCAAAAAATGAAGCTTGGAGGGATTTTTGTAGGCTTGGAGGGGCCAAGGTAGGACCCACCTCCAATTAGGGTTTGAATGGAACACAAAAAAAATTAAAATCATGATTTTTGATTTTTTTTTGAAATTTCACTTTTTGGCCAGTCGCTGATGGGGGATGTGCAGACGTCCCCGAAACAGTTGAGGTATGCCTGGGCATCCCCATGCCGTTCTTGGGATGCCGTGCTGTCCTAGCCTCCTGGTGGCCGATTGATGGCGGTGGGGGGATGCCTCATCATCGTCCTCCTGTCCCGGGGATGCCCTCGTCTTGGGAATGCAGGGGTCCAGGTGCCGGAATGCCTCCTTGTGTTACACTGAATTAACAACCTATGAAATCGAAGTGATTGACAAGCATCCTCAACTTTGTTGCATCCTTGGCATGCAATGCCATGCCCACCATTCAGATTAGAGTTAATCTATTTCTATCTATCATCATCCTTGGTTTTGTTAAATGTTATAACCCAAGGATTAATCTACCCCTATCTATTTCTACCTTTGGAATGTCACTTCCTCCTCACTATACATCTTTCAAAGGGCCTTTATGGTCCCTACTTTTGTCTCTTTATTATTAGGAATTTAAACACAGGTTGCCATATAAAACAAGGTGGTTATAGTGTTCTATCATCATGTCAAAATGGTCTTGATATTCTCCCCCTATAATCCCAAAACAAAATCCCTGCTATAAATTGCCTATTCTTCTACCCAAGTATGTTGTCAAATGTCTCATATATCTCTTGAACACAACTGAAGGAAAAAGTGTGAAGAGTCTATATCCTTGTGGCTCCCCCACTTCTGTTTTTTTGAGAAGTTTTTTTTTTGATATTTAAATTTGAACTTTTTGGAGGTTGGGCCGTAGGGGATGGTTGATGTTCCTTTTGGCACCCCTATTCCCTTTTTTTTAATATTTCAACTTTAACTATTTGTACATTTGCGCATAGGGGTTCATTAAGTGTTCTTTTGAATTCTTGCACCATTTTGGAAATATTTCAAAAAAAATATAGGATATGACCTTAAGGATGTTTCCTACTTGTCACTATTAGGATCAGGTGTGTGGTGTGCCATTCACTTTGAAAATCCTAAGTTCTGCAAATTGTATTTAATTATGTTGACAATAAATAATATATGATCTTCAGACATAGTAGACATGGCAAAATGGGATGCTAATGTGAGGATGGGGACATTATTTATTCTTCTTACAACATAGGATTTTGAATGCCTTCTCTAGATAACTGTCCAGGATCTTCTTACAACATCAAGAGAAACCTCGAATTGGTGGTAAACCATCCTAGTTTTATTAAGAGTTATTATGATACAGATGTTGAATGATATGATTATCAATAATCACAAGGCACACTAGAAATGACAATACCCAATTTATATAATCAACATCAAATCAAATGATGGGGTTGTCATAAAAGGATGCAAACCTCTGAATGATGAATGGAAATGGATCCTTTTATAGCCCATGATTTCAGGTGATCTATCTTTTGTTGATGATATGTAGCGTCAGGAGATATCTTTCAATTCTGCGACAGTATTCTCTGTGATATGATTCTGATCATCCTCTCTTCATGATGTGTTGTGCTGCTGTTTCTTCATTCAAGTATTATTTTATATTCTCTGATATCGATTCATCAAGTCAGCTAGTTGGATCTCTCTTAACTTGTAGCAGTCATCATGACATGGACAGTTACCTGAAGTCTATGAAATGGTTCGTGTGTTGGCGTCATTTGGAATGGCGTCGCTGGGCTTGGTGCCATTTCACAAGTAATGGTTGACTCTACAGCTGGGTGTCAGTTCGTGAGTAACGGTAGACTCTTCATTGTCCTTGACAATGAAGAGTCACCCTCTTTAGCTTTTGGCAGTTTTGATTCTGCCTTTCGTACAAGCATATTGTATATTCTAAAAGGCACATTTTGTTTTTAGCGTAATGTATACAATCAGGACTTTTGGTTGTTGTTCGTAGAGATCTTCTATTTTGCGTAGGTCTTTATTGTCTCAGACATTTGTGATGGTGACTAGCGTATAAGGTGTTTATATTCCATTGTTTCAGTAGATTCAGTTTATTGTGAGGATTGTAAGAATCAAACTATTATTATTATTCAATAAAAGTGATTGTATGGTGTGGCTGGGTTTTTCCCCTCAAGTTGGAGGGTTTTCCCAGGGTAACATTTGTGTTCTATGTTTCGTGTTATGTATTTTGTGTATCGTGCTATTTCTGGTCTGAAACTTTAACATTGTGCTATTTCTGGTCTGAAAATTCAACATGGTATCAGAGCAGGACAAAAACCTGGTTGCACAGTGTTATCCAAGTGAAAAGCTCGTTTTTTTTAGTATGTTATCTAGAGAAGGCATTCATTACTTGTTTCAAAGCCGAGGGAAATTATACAGTGTATGTTGGGCTTCCCGTAAGTTCTGGGCTGTTTTCTTCAATATTGTCGCAATAACAATTTCTGATATGTCATCGGGTTGTATTTTCTCTTCCATGGTTTGAGTTGGCTGTGTCTAGCGGTTTCCTGAGATAAATCTACGTAGGAAATGGATGAACGAATAGAGAGGAAATAAGTCATTGCCTGGAAGCAGAGCGTTGGACTGCCATGTGGACATTTCTCATCGTTCCAAGTTGATAGCAATCATGTCATCGTTGTGACTCTCATATTGTTGTTTCTTTAAGGTTAACTGCTGTAGTGATAGTCTTTGTTGTAATGAAGCCGGTTGTTGTTCCTTACTTAAGATTTCGGGTGCATTGAAATATTGGTCATTACGTCTCAGGAAAGCGAGAGACATTACATTCATTTTAGGGTTGCCATAATTTCCAGTTTTCTTGAGCTTTCGAGAGGAGTTACATAATAGAGGTTTTTGAGAGTGCTCCTGGTCTATATAGAATGTGATGACCTCTTGAGGCTATAATCTGGGAAGCAAGGGGTGAGAGAAAGTTCCATTAAATTCGAGGCTTCCTATGCAAATTTGGTTGATGCTGACAACCAGCTGAAGACACTTTTGTCAACTGTTCCTAAAACTGGTGTGGATTTAGATACAACCATTCTAAGAAAGATTAAGTTGTATGATTTCCAGGTCGGTTCGTGGAGATCATCTTGGAGGGGATCATTATAGTGTTGATGTGGTGAAAGAGACCATGGTACTGATAGCAGGGAAAGATATGTAGATCGAAATCTGAAAGGGCATTGCTAAATTGATCAACAATAAAGAGAAGTGTTTTATGTTTGTACCTTTGAATAATGATCATAAATAATTCATGCAATAATATGGGGAATAGTGAATCATGTATGCTTTTAGCATTGGTCTGTATATTTCTCTTTAGGGTAGTTTGATTCTACGAACTATTATTAATCTCTCTAAAATGCAGGATGGATTGAGGAGCAAAAGGATGATGGATTAATCATCCAAAATTGCATAAGGAATTCAAAGGAGGAAGAGCTGAAGTCATCCAGTGAGGAAGTTATGCCAGCTAGAGAAATGAACATACTTGAAGACTTAGCCTGCAGTCATGAGTCTAAGTTGATGACACATAACAAGGTTGGGTCAGCCTTGGATGGAGAGTTTGCATCAACAAGGAGATTGAGAAAGATGAAGACACTAAACAACGAAGAGCTTATTATTGCGATCAACCACTTCTGAGAGGAGGAAATGACATTTAGAGGGAGTTAAATTCCGAGAATTCAAGGCACGAGTTGAAAGCATTAAGGTTCTAAGATCAGTCAATAGAGGGGAGTTCACTTCCAGAGAATTTCTTTGCAATGTTTGAGGTAGGGATCAAGAGGGAGTTCTATGAAGAAGTGAGTATGTCAGTTGAGTGGGTTGCAGTGTTGCAAGGACATGCGCTAAAGTCCTTGGAAAAACTCTTTAGCTGCAGAGAACAAAATTGCACAGTCAATCTGGATTTGACATTGGTAGCTCTGCAAACTTATTCAAAATAGGGTGATGTGGGATGAGATCGAGGAGGACAGTCCTGGAGTCTAGCATGTCAAAAGTTCCGGAGGTGTGTGTTGGAAACCGTTCCTCTAAGGCAAGCATTGCATGCAATCTAGGATGAGGAAGTCAGGAGGTTGATTCAAGTGCTTGGAGCTTCAAAGTGAGTCACATCATCATGAAGATTTGTTGTAATGTATATTTCTTAGTGACAGAGAAATATGAGGTGAAAACCCTTGTAATGCATATTTTTGTAAGACGGAAAAATATGAGGTGAAAGCCCTTGTAGTGTATATTTATTTGAGACAAAGAAATATGAGGTGAAAGCCCTTGTAGTGTATATTTCTCTTCGACAAAGAAATATGAGGTGAAAGCCCTTGAGAGATGTTGCTTTTCCACACATGGGAGTAGCCATGGTGGACGTCATGTTAAGAGATTCCATGACGACATCATGTTGAGTGACTCTGTGATGTGAGCTTGTGTATATGTTTCTTTCCACACATGGGAGTAGCCATGGTGGATGCCATGTTGAGTGATTCCATGATGTTATCACCTTGAGAGATACCGTGATAAAACTCTTTTCCACAAATGGGTGTAGCCATTGTGGGTGTCACGTTGAGAGATTCCATGACATGGATATCTGGAAAGATATCTCCCTAGCTAAGAGGGAGTGTTGACGATATGTAGTGTCCGGAGATATCTTTCATACCTGCTACAATATTCTCTGTGATATGATTTTGATCATCCTCTCTTAATGATGTGTTCCACTGTTGTTTCTTCATTCAAGTATTCTTTTATATTCTCTGATGTCGATTCATCAAGTCAGCCAGTCAGATCTCTCTTAACTTGTAGCAGTCATCATGACATGGACAGTTACCCGAAGTCTATGAAATGGTTTGTGTGTTGGCGTCAATTGGAGTGGTGTTGCTGGGCTTGGTGCCATTTCATAAGTAATGGTTGACTCTACAGCTGAGTGTCAGTTCGTGAGTAACGGTAGACTCTTCGTTGTCTTCGACAATGAAGAGTCACCCTCTTTAGCTTTCGACAGTTTTGATTCTGCCTTTTTGTACAAGCATATTCTAATAGGCACATTTTGTTTTTAGCGTAATGCATGTAATCAGGACTTTTGGTTGTTGTTCGTAGAGATCTTCTATTTGGTGTATGTCTTAATTGTCTCATTTATATTCCATTGTTTTAGTAGATTCAGTTTACTGTGAGGATTGTAAGAATCAGACTCTTATTATTTTTAAATAAAAGTAATTTTATGGTGCGGCTGGGTTTTTCCTCTCAAGTTGGAGGGTTTTCACAGGGTAACATTTGTGTTCTGTGTTTTGTGTTATCTATTTTGTGTATTGTGCTATTTCTTGTCTGAAACTTTAACATCTTTTGGGTCTACAGATGGCTTGTACTCCATGCAAGAGGCGCATAACTGTGCTACAAATGAGGCATACATATGCTGCCCCCTGCAAGATTTGAACTTGCGACCTCTCTTTGAAGAGTACATGTTCTCTACCTTTAAGCCAACTCAGGTGTACCTCATTGTGGAAATTCCAACATGCAACAGCCAAAATTGACATGCAACCTGTGAAGGCTGACATGCAATTGCTGATCACTAACATTCAATTGCATCTATCCAAGTTTGTATAGACAGTCCCAAATAGGGTTAAATATATTATACAACCCTAAAATGTATTAAAAATTACTGATTTGAAACTGATTGCAGATCTTTAAGGCCCTTAATAGCAAGGTACAACACCTCCAACTCGCTTAGGACTAGTGCAGATCAGATTATGATTGGTATAGCTGATATAGAGGATGACATGGCTGGATTTAAGGTTGAGATCTTCTGATCATAAGTGCTACAGAACTATCTGTCATTATCTTTTTTTTTATGATGTATGATTTGCAATAGATTAGGAAAGCCAAATACAAAATCCCACAAAACAACCATTAGATTATTTGCGAAACACATTCAAATAACAAAATCTTTCACCCAAAACAAACCTTGAAAAAATATATCAAACAATAGTTTTTGTATTCTTCTAGATATTTCACACCATGCTAGCACGCTGAAAACTCCACCCCAACTGAAAATCTGAAAATAAAATCCAATATCGGCTCACAAGTAATCCTTGGATGGAATTACTCTAATGGCTAGAAGGATATTCCTCCATAAGTTGAAACTTGCGCTCATTCTCTGGAAAGTAGAAATTTTTAAACTGAGAAAGAAGAAGGCTCTTATTTTTGTCCAAATCTCCTTTTATAATTTTTTGAAGGAAAATAATATAAATTAATATTCTTATATTTTTTTTTCTCTCAATGTGACGAAATGATTAAAGTGTCTTTCAAATAATCACTGTTAGGACCTTGGTTCTAAAGACACTTTTTAACCACACGATGCCCTCTTTAAAATAAGAATATTAATTATTTCTTGGTGGTGGGTCCTACCTTGTTGAATCTACAACTGTTATGTATTTTAAAATAAAATCATAAAATATAAGTTGCTTTGATGCACATATAGTGTAAGATTTGTAAGAGGTGTAAAAGGAGTTACTATTCTAGGTTGCTTGACCATGACAATGGAGGTATTGGATTTTTGCTTAGGCTAATGGTTTTGACTTATGGTTTTGGATACCATTTGTTGGTTTCTAGTATTAGTTTCTGACTTTTATATATTGGAGGCGTGGGATAGAGGATTGTAATTTTTTTTGTAGGTATTCATGCTGCTCATATATTGTCAAAGGGATGAGTAATTGTGTTGGTGTATACACATTGTTGAGATTAATCCAAGCTTTGAGTCTCTCTTTGTTGTGGAATTTCTTCTTGCAAGGGTTTCTCCAACAAAATTTGTTTTGAATTTGTTATGTTTGCTTCTTCATTGTATTAATTATGTTGGCTTATTCACATACCTTATTTGGTTAAACCACTATTTTGGTAATATATTTCTATTTCCATTTACCTTGATAATTGACAACCTCTATCTCCAAATATCCCTAATGCAGATATGGGTAAAAATTTCTATAGCTAGAAGTGTTTTTTTCTTTTTCCTTCTCTTTAAAGTAGATAACTATACTTGCTAAAACTCACTTGACTTGGAACTCTATAGTTTTCAAAAATTCGGTCTCAAAAATATGCATGATATGATTTTTGGAATTCTCCTTAACTAAACCAAAAAGTACTGTGTTAACACGTTTGAAATTCCACATTTTGGGGTACAATTAACAATAGATTTTTTTTTCATTATTGTTTGAATTTTGTACCATAGTTGGAAAACTTGAACTCGCCTCAGACTCGACAGCCCAAAAAATTGGACTTGGACTTGGACTTGGAAAAAACTCAGGAAAGGACTTGACCAAAGGAAAAAACCGTAATTTTACAAAATACAAAAAAAAATTAATGTATTTAGAGAATACAAGAGCCATTATATTACACCCTATAGACCTATTTGAGCAATAACAAATAACAAATGAGAAGAAAAGTTAAAAAAAAATCAAATTTTAAAGTTGATTGGGCTTTTTTAGTTTGTAGCAAGAGTCCATCTGCTGGACTCGGGGGTCTTGACTTTGGACTCAGGCAAGTCCTCCGATTTTCCCATTTTTGGTTTGTTCAATGTTTTCCAGGTGTTATATATTTTTAGCAACAATTACGCTTTACAAGTTATTAATTTATGAATTTAACAAAATAAAAAAAATACATGGTTGGCCAATTGGCAAAATTTTGACATATTTGCTTTGAATTTTTATTTTTTATTTTTTATATTAAGATAGTTGAAAAAGGTTATACATCATCAAAAAGAAGACTTTCACTGTTTGAGAGTATCTATCAACTGTATAGCTTATACTATCTTCTATCCTATAGTATCATTTTATCATCAACATTTACATTCATCATTGCATTAGGCCTTGCTTTTATTGTGAACAGAGTATCTCAAGTACATCATTTTATACATATGGGTACAAAAAAGAGAAGGCATCATCGACTAGCTGTTCCATTAATCATTACTGGTATTGCCCCATCCTGGACACTCATTACCAAGGCTATCCCATCCTGTAGCAGCTTCAGAAGCATCCCTTGCACTGTGCCATCCACGGGCATTGTCAACAACATCTTCACCAGGCCAACCATCAACATTCTGGTAAGCATCACTTGTCATATCCCTTAGTTCAGAAGACCAAGAGCCTCTGGCCATCTTACTGTTCTGCTATGGATCAATTTCGAACTCCCTGATGGACTGTTCCAATGCTTCTAGTTCCTTTGGATCTAGCATGTTTTTATGCTGATTGATGTACTGAATGGCTTTAATGTCATCTTTATGAATCTGCAGAGAGTCTTCCCTCATCGGGATCATGAATCTATCTTTTGAAATCTCCAACACTACAGAAACCTGTGTCATAATATAATAATGAATGAGTTTAATTCTAAACTCAGTAAGCTGCCTCTTAGTCTCTTGAAAAACTTCTCCATTCCTGTCTTTCCAAAGGAACCATAGAATATCACATGTTAGAATAGACCAAAAATTATTCAAGTTAAGACCAAATGAATCCACAAAACCAACAAGAATCTCACTCCATGTAAGACCAGGGCGACTATTCCAAACAACAGGAGAACCAAAGAAAATAGACCACACACCACAAGCATGTTTACATTAAAAAAAAAGATGTTCAAAAGACTCGGGTACAGAACAAATACCACAAATAACAAGATCAATACCACAGAGGATAAAGTAGCCCCCACAACCAACTTTTTGAGAAGCAGAAGCCATCTAAAACAAGACTTTTTAGGATCAATAGGAGAATGCTAGAAAAAATCAGATAAAAAATGCCATTTGGTGAAGGTCAAATCAAAGCCCCAACACTGGTTAACTCGGTTTATGATTGAGCAGTCATCTTTCAACATCTTATATATAACTATAGTAGATGCATCTCTGAAAATAGTACCATCAACCCATTTTAGTTGCTGCAAGAAAGAATCAGTATCCATGATTTTACCAGGGAAGAAAGAACCAATAACTTTAACAATAAAAAATATGTCTTCTTCTGTGAAGAAGGAATCCCAAATTTAGAGCTGATCTTAGTCCATGACCCTAACCGGTTATCAAACAAAATATCCCTTATTAGAGAAATACCCTTATCATTCCAAATTTTTGCAGAACAACTTTGTGCAAAGCAAGGGGTTTATTATTAATATACACCCCCCACCAGATGGATTTATCTAGAACAGGATATGAGCGAGGGCCTCCAATAGCCCCTTTGGATGAGAGTAAGGTCCTTATCTGGGTCCAAGCCTTCCACAAAGAGCTAAACACCTGGGAGCCAAAGATTTTCATATTGAACTCCCCCAAGATAATATCACAGTGGAATATCCTTCCACTTTTTCCCTTTTTTGATAACAAATTTCTCAATATTGTTTCTAACCAACACCTTCCATGACTCACCTCCACTTAATGCTTTAAAAATCCACTTAGAAGCAAGGGCCATACCGTGAGCCTTGATGCCTCTAATGCCAAGTCCACCCAACTTTTGTGGTATACAACACCATTCCCACTTAACACAATGCCTCTTATGTTTCCCAATGCCACTAGACCATAGAATTCTCTCATAATCTTGTCAATTTTATTACATTGATAGTTAGCAAAAAGCCATGATGAGGAGAAGTAAACATGATGAGAAGAGAGAACCTTCTGCACAACTTGGACCCTCCCAGCTAGGGAGAGTAGGTGTGTTTGCTATTTCAAATGTTTCTTTTCAATATTGGAGAAAAGCCAGAGCCACATATCTTTTAAGGATGGTTCAACTACAAAAGGAATACCCAAGTATCTGACAATGGTATTTGGTCCTGCCCACTGCCACCCTTTCGAGGCCAACCAATTAGGAGCATCATTAGACCAACCCAATATTAGTAGTTTTGCGAGGAGCAATTTTTGCTCCCGATGCCAAGCAAAAAAATTGTAGCCTTTTAACCACATTATCAAAGTTCTCCTCATCCAATTCTAAGAAAAGGACAGTATCATCAACAAATTGGGCATTTATAAGCTCATCATGATTAGGGAGGGAGATACCTTTAATTCGAGGTCCGAGTTCAGATGTTCTCAAGATATAATACAATGCATCAACATCAATAACAAATAAGGCAGGGGCTATAGGACAACCCCATCTAATGGACCTCCTGAGAGGGATAGCCCCTGATAATTCCCCATTAACCTCAATAACTGTTGAAGAGTCCTGAAATAATATATGAATCCATCTACAAAAATATGAAGGAAAGCCAAATGCATGCAACATACCCATGATAAAAGGCCACTCATTCTTGTCGTATGCTTTCTCAAAATCCAGAAAAATCATTGCCACATTCTGACCATCAGCCTTAGCCCAATGCATAGCCTCCCAACTGGTAATCAGATTTTCAAGGATATACCCACCCTTAATAAACCCAATTTGAGTGACAGATATGAAGTTATTAAGCAAACCAGAGATCCTCCTATCAAGTACTTTAGCAATAATCTTGTATGAAAGATTCAACAATGTGATAGGCCTCCGATTCTTAACTAGGGTCTTATTGTTACTCCTACCTAAGTTATTATGTTGTCATTAGTTTTGCCAAAGTCATTGTTCATAAAAGTCAGTCGGTAAACTGCAAAGAGACAGTCGGTAAAGCAAAGTAATGCACCGAGTAGAGACATGCACCGAGCAAAGACAGTTACCGAGCGAGTCAATTACCGAGTGAGTAAGTCACCGAGTAGTGATAGTTACCGAACCGAGCACACTATGTCGCCGAGCAAGAACAAAGCATGTTACCGAGTTTCATAGAGCCAACATATTTATTCAATGCAGATACATTGAATCTGGACACCGAGCACTGGATATTTTATAGAACCCAAGGTGAGCGTTAGTTAGCACATTGGGATTGCAAACAACTAATTGTACATGATCACGAGGCAGATCCGCCAATGCCAAATAAAGAAGGAATAATGCATCGGAAGTGTAACCAATATTGCACCACTCAATCTCCACTGTTGAGGCAGGAAGCCTTAGATCTTTATTAAGTGCCTAGAAGTCATATAAAAGATTAGAGAAACAGAATACAAAAGATGATGAGATGATGTGTATGAAGTGGATCTAAGAAGTGAAGGAGATATATGCAAAGTAAAGTAGAGCTTAAGTTATTGAGCTACCGAGTACAGTTTGAGGTAATAAAGTAGTGAGCATAAAGAGTTTGAACATCATTTGATTGATGCATTTACACAAACATTTTGTAATAAGTTTCGTTGTATTAGGAGTAGTACAAATCCCATTACTGCGTAGGCCCTAATAGGTCTTATATTGTAAATCCTTTAACAGGGTACATCTCTTAGATTAGAGATTGTAAAATCCTTTCACAAGGTAGATTGATTAAGTCTTATTATACTCCTAACAGGGTAAGCTATCAGAAATAGATAACATTGTAGCTCTAACTGAGCATCCTTTTTGCTGCGGTAGTGAAGGTTTGTGGGTGTCATCCCCACCGCTGTTTTTTCCTCTAACAAAGTATTTTTGCGTGGCCAAAAATCTTGGTGTTATGAGTTGTGTTTACATGTTTTAGTTTATATGGTTCACTATGACTACTTGCAATATATTCAGTTCGGTATATGATCAGATTGTAGGTTTAAAAGTTTTATTGGTATTGATTCACCCCTCCCCTCTCAATACTTAACTTTCCATAGTTAATCCAACACTTATCCCCACTTTTAGGAAGTAGTTTAATGACTCCTCTATAAATGTCTTTGTTCGGAGCACACATCCTCATACAAAGTGCTTCGTAGCAATCCATTCCACATGCTGCTTATAAAATTCAGCAGGCAAACCATTTAGCCTTGGTGATTTACCATTGGCCAATGAACTGATAGCAGCTTCAATCTCCTCACAAGAAATTGTTTGTTCAATTGCTCTAGCCTCACTGTCTGAGATCTTTTTTGGGACTAACCTTAAGCATTGGTTAAGGGCATCTTGATTACCTTTACCATGCTCAGATGAGAATAACTCTTTATGGACGTTATAGAATGCATCTTTAATAGAGTTAGGGTCATTAGATATGGAGTCATTAATTCGTATCTCTTCAATAAGCTCTTTTTTATTCTTGGCTTTGATTAGGTTGAAAAAATATTTGGTCCCCTTGTCACCTTCCTTGATCCAATTCATCTTTTCTCTAATCTTCTGCCCTTGAATCTTATATTGTTGAATCTTTCTCAGGTACTTTTTAACCCATATTAGTTGTTCTTCCAAGACATTGTCTTCCCTTTTAACTTGGAGCTCTTTCTCCAAGAAATATAGTTTGGATTGTAAAAAGGCCTTTTACCTGTTCCTATCCATAAATTTCTTCTTGCCAATAATTTGGAACAGTTACCTCCAAGTGTTTGTGAGAGATACCCACATTTCTCTGGGGCTGAGAACCACATTACAAAATTTAGTTAAGCAAGAAGCCATTCTAATAGCTTCTCCAGTATCATCATCATTGAGAAGGGATACATTCAATTTAAAACCATTGTTCTTCTTACTTCTGATAGGGAAGAGGAGTCAACATCAAGAGACACAGAAGCATAGATTGGAGAATGATCAGAAATAGTAGTTGGGGTAACAAATATAGGAGCATGCCCACCCTGAGAAGAGGAGAAAAAAATGGCCTCACCATATATTCTGTCCAGTCTATAGTAAAGCCTTTGATGACCACTTTGGTTATTGCACCATGTGTACCAAATATCAGAGTATGAATCCTTCTTGTTTTCTAGGGGATCCAACAAATTGAATGTTTTTTTGAACTTAGTCCAAGAGAAATGTTCATTACCTTTCCAACCATACTTACTGCCACCACTTTTATCTTCTTTATATTCAGTCATATTAAAGTCTCCCACAAACATCCAACAAGCATCGAGCAGCCCAAACACTAACCAATCCCATAAATTGGCCCTCTCCCTGTAGTCATTTGCAACATATATGTTACACACACCAATAATCTTGTCATCCTCCTTAAATGTAATCCAAAGGGCCCTTTGACAAGGGGAGACCCCATTGGCAATGATCTTATTAGCCCACTGAGGACCAACAAGGATGGCAATGCCATCTTTTCCTCTTTCATGATTAGAGTGAATTCCAATGGCTTGATCCCACAAGAATTTTAATATGGTGTATGCTTGGAAACCTACCACTTTAATCTCTTGTAAGCAAACAATGTCTTTCAGTTTGAGATTATTGCACCACTTTCTTACAACATATTTCCTTTCCGACATCTCCAACCCCCTAACATTCCAACTATGGATGTGCATCATCATAAAAAATATTAGGAGGAAGGTTTCACATTTTTATACAATATGTTAAAGCATTCTGGGATCTCATTATCCTAATTCTTGCTATTATTGGACATAGACTGTCTATCCGTGGCTTTCCTTTTCTTTTTTACATTTTTAACCTCAATGAAAGGTGCCGAATTCTCCTCATCACATCTAACATCTACAGACACTTGTTTGGTGGAATAATTGGTACCAGGCATTGACCTACACTCATCCAAAGGGGGTTGCACTTCATTTTTTTTTGCACAACTCTGGGGGGGGGGTGTTATGTTTTCTTGCATATTAGTATCATTAGGGTTAATATTAGATATCTCCGTTTGATTACCGGTTAGGGCAACAGGTTGTTCACCATTAGCAGTGGCCGAGACCACCTCAAATTCATCTTCAAAAAGAGGGTTTGTTAAACTAGAAAAACATTCTTCCCATGACTAGGGTCGGGTTCGACTGCGTCTGATTTCTCAATGTTGACATTGATACTAGAGGTATCATTTGATGAATTCGAATTATTATTATTCTTTTCCATTTTATCAACAACATTATTCATTTTTTCCTTTTCAATTTCCTTAGAAGCCACATTAAAGCTATCATTCTGAGAATTTTTGAGGGAGGGGCAGTCACGCTTGGTGTGCCCATTTAATTTACAGTGAAAGAAAGCCCCCAAATTTCCCAACATTGTCAATTCCCATGAAAAGACCTCTTCTTCTATATTCAATGAAATAACATCAGGAAAATCAATTTTTGCAGATAATGCTATAAGAACCCTAGCATGCATGTGTGCAAGAGTCGTTCTTGACTCCTCAATTTGCATAACAGAGCCAAGCGACTTTAAAATATGTGAGATAAACAGCCAGAATTTAGGCTGTAAATTTTTGATTTCAACCCAATTAGGGGAGGAACGAGCAATTACTTGCTCGAAATTACCTTTCAGAGACCGCTGAAAAGCCCTAAAGAGAGAACGTCCCACATTCCAGAAACTTTTTTTCAAAACCCTATCCTGCATATGGTGAGATTTAAAAAACACCACAAACAATCCTTTTTGAATCATCCTATAGAAATTTACATGAATTCCAAGCTTTTTCCCCTAAGTTGCCGATTTGGGTTCGGGGACAGATTCGGGTTCACGAATCCGGTTCGTGGATTTGTGAATTTTTTTTTTGCCATTTGGATTCGTATGGGTTCGTGAGTGTGTGTGTGTATATATATATATATATATATATATATATAAAATTATAAATATATATATATATATATATATATATATATATGCATTATATATACAAAACATAAGAGAAATATACATAATTCTAAAAATAAATCATTTATAGTATGAATCTATGATGCTTGATCATTGATCAATGCCAAATCTCCAAGATAAACATAAAAAATTTAAGTAGTATACTTGATCATTGATCTATGTTCACGCTTCTAAAGAAAATCAGCACACTGAATTACTGAATTACAAAATGAAAATGGTCAATTATCCAATGGTCGATTATCCAATCAAGTATATCCAGTGTGTGTGTGTATAATCAACCATCAACTTGAGTGAGAAGCAATTCTTCGAAGAAATTCTCAAATCAGATTTAGAAGGTGCAGATAACAGTTATGAATTGACAGATCTAAAGATTTTGGACAACCAATAAGCAAAATACTTAACCCTAGCCTAGCCGTACAGTTCAAACATCAACAAGATTACTTCCAACTTTGGCTTTGAGGACTAAATACAACAGATCAGAATAAAATATCACAGCTCGGGCCAACATCAACAAAAGTTGGTCTTCCATTAATCCAAATCCGGACCCTGCCTAGATCTAGCACGAATCGAGAGGAGAATCCGGGCCCGGATCGGACCCAAACCCGGATCCGGGGTCCACGGTTCGAATCCGGCAACTCAGTTTTTTCCCCATACATTAGCAATCCATTCATCAAAGAATTTCCCCGAAGGCAAAGAGTCTCTATCCTTACAAAAAATAGCAATATTTTTCAACCGAGATTGCTCCATCCTTATGGCTTTAATCATGTCCTCATTTGGAGAAAGGGAGAGGGTTTTCAAACCACTAGAAGTAGACTTACCATTACCTCCTCCACCAAGGTCGAAAGTATCTCCTCTTCCATGTCTATCTCCATCGGCTGAGGGCCCTCCCAAGACCCAGGGTTCTGCATTAGGAACTTTGGAAAACCTTCTGTCAAAAGAGGCAGAGGGTGGGCAAACAGGGGTAGACTGCTCTGACACCACTGCTTTATATGACAATTTTTCCTTCTCTCCTCCTGAAGCGCCAAATGATTTATCCATGCCATCGTCCTTACTCCCACTATTGTCAATGATTTCCATCTCTTCATCCTTGCAACTTGTGCCATCATTAATATTACTGCCCATTAACATTCACACGAGTGAAACCAGGTTAGGGCCGAGACTGACCGACCCAAGAAAACGCAAGAGAATTCAGCATAAACTAGGGCATACACAACATAAAATGCCACAAAAAAACCACAATAAAAGACTTGAAAGAGAAAGAAAATCACAAAACAAGAAAGCAGGCCACGTAAAGCACAAAGAGGACACCAAAGCAACAAATAGCGTTAGCAACCAGAGTACAAACTCCAAGGAAGGTGAAAGGATAACCTTCAATGGAGGTCGTACGGGTCTGTGTAATTACCAAGTGTATTCACTTCATGCAAATGATAGTAAATTATAAATTAATAATTTTGTTAGTCGAGATGAGATGCTTTTATAACGAGGTGAGTTAGTAGGACCTATTAAGTGTGTTTTTTGCAAATGTTGTTTTTATAACAACTGTATCCACTAGAAAATATTGGCATAACTTCCACTTTAGATTAGATAAGGTGACCTTTGCCATCTTTGGGCCAAAGTGTATTTGCTTCTTGCCCAAATTCTTTCTATTGCAAATTTTACAAAAGGATATTTACAAAATTTTCTTTTGGTACTGTTGATGTGAGTTTTTGTGACCACTCCAACATGTAGGATAAAATACTTAGTATTCCAAGATGAAACACCAAATATCTGATCCTCTTGAACAAAGACACGTATGCTAAGATTGCAAAAAAGATCATAGAGGCGACTCCAAGGTTCCTATTCTTGTTGGACAACTTATTTTTATGATGTGGTTTGCTACTAACCATGCAGGGACTTACGCTATTCATTCAATAGAATATCAACTTTCTAATGCGAATGATTCGACAATGATGACTCTTCATATACTTCTAACAAAACAAATTGCAAAAGATAAAGGGTTTAAGGATCTAATCTAACTCTATCTATGCAAGGCAAGATTGATGGTGAGGTGGAATTAAACTAGTCCTTGCTTCGTCAAATCGACTACACAAAGGGAGGGTGCAATCTTCTAAGGACGCATGAATGATTTTCATATTGTCAACACTCATTTAAATACCCAATGATGGCACAATCCAAATGAACATTTCTAGTTGAAGTTAAGTGCTTGCTATTGGTTCAAGCCAACTGTACACTGCTAGTTGTAATCAACAAGTACCAAAAGGTATGAACATAAGTTTTACCATAGTTCACCAACAACAATATCTTCCATTTATCTACTTCTACTTCTATTCGACATAAATGAAATCCTACTCTAAGTGAGGAAATGTAGAAACTATGCAATACTCCAAAATAACACAAGTAATCCACCATGATAACAACAATGAATTTGAAATTACTTTGGCAACATTATAACAACAATCTCTCCAAGTCTCTCATTTTACAAATGAGATGAGATAAGATAAGGTAAATCTATTAATGTCCAACAAAAGACCAAAACGTGGGTCCAAGGGACTACCGAGAACAAAGCAAGGGGGCTAGCCCAAAGTAGGGACACCAAACGGTACTCAAAGAAGAGCAACAAAAACAAACAACTGAACAAGAAAAAGAAAGAAAGAAAGAGGGGAAGGGAACCCCAATAGGGAGAGCCTTAACCCCTACTACAAAATCTGCACAACTGTAAAGAACCCCAAAACTGAAGGATAAGCCATAGAACAAGTAGGGGGCCTAGACCACTCCTGACGCTTCCTGGAGTGGAAACAAGAAGACTGCTGCTAAAGAGGACTTTTCCAGGGCTTCACAAGCCAAGAATGGCTACAGGGGGACCAAGCTAGCGCTTGGTGCCACGCGCTGAGTGATTCCTAGAGAAGGAGGTGATAAGTTGATAGGATTGCATGGTATCATGGTGCTGATGGTAGTGTTGAAGTAAGTGGCCTAGAGGCTAACGACCTCTTGAATATAAAGAGCAAGACATCTCTGGTTTGTGAATCTGAAAAATGTGGAGAGGGATTGAACTCCCTTGAAATGGCTGTAAAATCTACCTTTAATCTCATAGTATATAGGGCAGTGGAAAATCAAATGCTCCTGGGTCTCAGCCTCATCCATGCTACATAACTAGAAAATCTTGCTCTCTCTGGCCAACTGATGATCAGTCTCGATGCGAAGACGATGAGAACCCATCCTAAAGGAACAAGGAGGGATTTGGAGGGAATGTGCCCAATGGTGGGATAAGTAAGGATAGACAATGAGTCCATCCTTCAACTCGAGAAAGTGATCGACGTAGAATGCCATCTTAGGGTGAAGACCCCCATGGGGTTAACCCAAGTAGTGTGAATGAATTGCCTGGAGATATCGGTATTATATTATTTTTTAGCTCCCGCTTAGATGGGAGTAGATAGTTAGGAGCCTCAAGAGAGTACTTGAAGGGAGGTAGACAATCCATCTCAATCCCTATAGAGCCTTATATAGGGAGCTCAAGTACAATGAACTACTGAGATTAATTTGAGATCAATGGCCAAGATTGTTCCAACATAGCCCTAATGCAATTACCAACTACAAGCATTAAATGTTGACCAATTACAATAAGGCATCAATGAGAAAATTGACTAGGTGAAGACATTAAATGCATTCCACGTGTACACTTGGAACAATTTGATTGGATGAACTTTGACACGTGAGACTAGAATCCTTTGATTGGTTGAAGATGAGTGGGTGCCACCTCAACATGTTTATCTTGCAATCTTTATTTCAATTCCACTTCTCCATCATAAAGAAGTCTCTGCATCTCTAGCAATATCTCTTGATACTCAACATCTTCATGCCTTCAATTAATTGTGATGGCTCATATTCCCAAATTGCTTCATCTTCATGAACTTTCTCCATCCTTTTCATCTTGAAATCCTCTCAATGATATGGATTTTTGAACTTGCTTGTACTTGAAATCTTGATGTCTTGGCCTTGGTCTTTTAGAAGTGATGAGGTGCTTCATGTAGTTGGATTGTTTTTAATTAATCTTGGATTTCCAGAGGAAATTCAAGATTGTGATATCTTGTCCACTTGCAGACTTGGTCATTCGCTGTGTACAACTTGCTCTTTGAATTCCATCTTGACCTGGTTCTTGGGTTTGCATCTTCATTTTGACCCCCGATCTCGAACATCACCTTGCTAGTCCCCTTGATGAATGACTTGTAACTTGTTGATACTAGAAGTTTCCATGCTTTCCTTGGCATTGTAGATCCTCCTTGTCTTCATCTTGTATGAAATCTTGAATTGAAAAAACCTCCTTTATCTTGAACTTCTTATGCATTTCACCTTGCACAACAAGAAGATAATCGTGTTAAGTCTATGAAATTGTAATACGAAACCTCCCCTAATCCTTGTATTTTCTAATTCAAATGATCTCTAGATGCATATTAAACTCTGAAGTCCTTAAGGTGCTACAAGATTGATTAGAATTTCCTTATACTTAGAACCTTATTCTAATGATTCTACTATGCAATTCTATGATGCTAAGTTCAGATTTTTCATTTAATTTCTGATTTTCTAAAGAGACATTCAACACTCTGTGGTAATCCCTGAATTCCTATTGCAAATTCATTGTGAAGCATACCTTGCTTGGTCTGATAAGAAAATTCTGAGTTTAAAATCTTGGAAGGCCTTCTACAATTTCAGATTTCCAATTTCTTACACAGATCTGCAATTTCGCTCCTTCTAAATCTGATTTTCCCTGGTAAATTTGCTTTCTACTTGGTTCAGATCTGCACTTATTTGAAGTATTTTGCCCCTGCTCTGCTCTTGCTTTTGTTTGAATTGAATTGATGTTGGAATGAAGAGGTTTACAACTCTTATATTTAGGGGTTTAAACCAAGAGACCTCTTCCACCTGGCCGATTTGTTTAATTCAATTCAAATTGAAATTGAATTGGTTTTAATTAATTTTTTTCGATTTAGTTTTAGGCCAGCCTTCTTTTTGAATCTCAGATTTCATTAATATTTGCAATTTTATGTTGTCATCTTCCATAAAGGCCGACTTACTTAATGATATTGCCTTGTTTCTAATGGCTTTAATGAGGGGCTGAAACGTGGAATCTTTGGGGCTCCATGTGGCGGAAATTGAAGCCTTCTTGGGCTGACATTAAGAGCTTGGCAGAGATTGTAGCCCTCTTGCACTCAATTAAAAGCAAACTTTGCCCATCTCTTGGGCTCAACCAAACATGGGGCATAATTTGTCATGTGTTTTGGCAAACACCAAGGCGGAATTTGCACTTGTCATGCTCTTGGGCTTGGACTTGATGTCTTGGGCGGGATCCATCCCATGCTTGGGCTCCTTCACCTTGCATTTTTCGGAAATTTGCCCTTCCTTGGGCTCATGTTCAAATGTAATGTCCCCATATTGAAATAGGATTTAATAATAAATAATCATGAAATAATAAGATTTTAATAATTAAGTAATAATATTAAATATAACGATAGAATATTTTAATAATTATAATATATTTACAAAATAAATAATAAATAATAATAACTAGAATATATATCAAATAATAATATAACATATAAATAATAATAATTCAAATATAGATGGATTAATAATGATAAATCTCTTATTAATATAATGATATACTATAATATATGTTTAATACAATAATATGATATAAGACATAATTAATAGTTAATACAAATATTAATAAAAGAAAACATATATATTGTAACGTATCTAATACAAAACATAAACATATACTACATCTAATGTCAAGTATAAACAATAATTTTAAATCAGATATAAGAGGCGACTGATTACTACAGTCACGACCATTGAGGTTATGGGTCGCTACTTCATCCCCCATGTATATATATTGGTGTTTTGGGCAATTCGTGGAGACACTTCACAGCAGGGCCTGAATTGGACGTGAAGATATTGGGAGGACCATCAATCAATTGGGATGCAATACAAATCATTATAACATTGAATCCCACCATCATTATTAAAGTAAGAGACGGGGGAATGGAAAGGCATTAGCGTCAGCGACCGTAGATGAATATATCATCAAGCTTTATATACATGGTATTAAGTCATAGTTCGGCATAGTTCTGGGCAATTCAACTTGAATATAGTAATGACAACATTCTGCGGTAGATTGAAAGTTATAAGGAATCACATCGTCTGGGTGTTAGAAACATAATTGCAAATCAACGGCAAGTGCTGCATACAGGTATTGGAACCATCAAATACAATACATCGAAAGCTCCTGGCCGCAAGGATTTCAGCATAAATATTTTGTGAATTCAGTATACGCCACCTGTAGATACCAACCAATCACATCCCCAGTCTCCACAGTCGGCAGCACACGGAGACCTGGCCTGCAATAGTCTGAAACCACCAAACACATACAGCCATCGGCGAATTCTTATTGAGACTATTATAAACCATTGCTACGAGATATCGGAGATTCCTGGATAATTAGCGTTGAAAGGTAATACAAATGCTGATATTTTATATATCAATTATAACTACAAAATAATATCACCAGCAGGTCGAGACATACACTCAGCATAATAAATAGAAAATTATATTGACTTAAGGAGGAACAAAGAATTAATCTGGATGATGAGAGAGCCAATATAGATTGTATATGGGTACCATGACAGACTCATATCATGGTATTTTATACTTAGTAATGATCACAAAGAGATCAGAAAATTCAAAATATTGTTCATTCATTATGAAAGAGATAGACTACAAATTATAAGTGATACAGTTCGAATGGCAATAAGAGATCATAAAATAGACAAAAAGTACAGAGATTATTATTCATAATGGCAAAAATTAGGGCAATTCCAAAAAGGGGACATTACATCAAACTTTGTCATGGCGGAAATGAAGGGGTCGTTGGGCTCCACTCAACCCTTGGGCGGAAATTGCCTAGTCTTTGGGCTCATGGAACAAGTGCTGGAGCGGAATTTGTTATGCTCTTGGGCAACTTTAAGTGCTGGTGCGAAAAATGTCAAGCTCTTGGGCTCATACACAAGCTCACCTCTAAATCTGATCGAGTGTTGAATTCGATTTACTTCTTGCCCAAATTTAATGCACTCCATGCCTTTCACTTGATCATCTTAATCCCAATTTTATCTTTCCTTGGTTGCAATGTGTGGGATTGATTGAAAATTTGATATCCTTCTTGGCAGTTGGATCAAGTTGTGAGACCACTTACATTCTCCTTCTAAGTCTCGAGCATTCCCATCCACCTCTTCCAAGCATTTCATATTCTTGCCTTCTTTAATTCAATAGCCTTACAAGTTGAGAGGAAATCTCGATGATACCTAGACTCCTCTACCAAATGGTGAAAGACTTGACTAAGAATTTAAAATTTGATCTTCAACTGAAAGCTCTTACCTCTTGTATAAGGCTTCGACTCACATCCAAGACAACTTTTCACCTCGATCCTTCCTAAGAATTGGACCTTTAAAAGCCTTCAGGACATTCAAAATGTTGCCAAGCTATTCTAAAACTTACACCTATTGACAATGATTACTGCTAAAGCGAAAAGAGGGGGTCCCCATTTACAATGGGGTGATGGTGTGAAAACCTCACAACAGATACTAGATCACTTTTATCATTCTTTATGCCAAATTTGTCTGCAGGATCTGTCAATTGCACTTTACTCATTGTTTTTTGGTCTTAACAACTTTTTTTAATGCCAAAATTTTCTGCAGAATCTATCAGGCTCATTTACTCGTTTTTTTGGTTTTAACTTTTAATAACATTTTTTCTTTCAAAACCAAAATGGCATAAACTAATGCATGATGTTAGATTACTTTTATCATCATTTAGGCCAAATTGATTTGTTTGACTTATCACACATATTCAGTTTATATGAAGATTTTTATATATTAAAGTTTCTAAATAGTTCACTTCAGTTTTCATGCAAGATGACATTACTTTTATTGGCTTTTTGGCCAATTTGTTCTGTAGGACCTAATGGTTGCATTTGCTTCTTCCCAAGGTTACTTCTATGACAAAATTTCCAAAAATAATTATCTCTAAGTTTTAATATTAAATTCGATGAAACACCCTTTAAAATCCTTTAAGGTGTACTTGGATAATAGGACCTTCCAAATGTATTTGCTTCTTGTGAAGGTTGTTAACTTGTTTCTGTGGATGTCCAGTTTTAAAAAACTAATTCCCTGAGTGTACTTTGATATAAATTGTGCATAAAGCAAATGGACTAATAAAATCATAGTAAATCCTCTGTTTTTTTTCCCTTCCTATTGTCTTATAAGAATATATTGGCCAACCATTCTATACTTGTAAAATAATTTTGTCCATTGAAACTCTTTCTTGCAGGAGTGGCACAAAGATTCATTTGATGGCAACAGCAGGATTGAGAAGGTTGAAGGAGGAAACTCAGGAGAGGATTTTGGAGTCTTGCAGGAGAGTCCTCAGGTTTTCAGGGTTTGGTTTTCAGGACAATTGGGCTTCAGTCATAACAGGTAAACTTTCTACTATTTTATTATTTTTGCAGATAATGAAATAAAATGGTTATGGAGGATGAACACCACAATTTCTTGAAATGCAACATTCTTTTGGACAAGAAAGCACTGCATCAACAAGGCATTTAAGTGAATTAGGGCCGAATTTCTTTTCACTCGGTATATCTTGGATGAGGTTACGAGTTACCTTTAAAACGGTTGAGTGGCAAGTTTGCAACATGGGTTGCATTGAATTCATGCAGAATTAACATCCCACAGCCTAGTCATATGTCTGCTGGGCCTATAGCCCGCTTTATTGAAAAGGGGATTTCAATTTGGGCCAGATTCTACAACACAAGATAGGAAACAATAACAACTGGGGTATTTTGGGTTATATCTTCCAAATTTTTTAAAAAGTTTGATTTAGGGCAAAAAACAAAATTAAGAAAAATTATTTGCATTTAACAAAAAAGGAAAATAATAAGTTTTTGGATTCTTCACAATTACTAGTCTTTATGGTAGATTTTATATTTTTCTTGGACACTAACCTTCAAAACATTAATTTTCTTTTCCTTTTACTTGAAAAGAGTTATCGAAATAGTTCAATTTGATCCCTTGAATTTTTGTCCATGATAACTTCACAATGTGGCAGTGGGATGAACTTAATGAATTAGGGGTGTATGACATTAACTTTCAAAGGTGTATTTATGAAAAGAATGGGTAAACTTTGAATTCCTAAGTGGGTAGAGAAGTAGCTTAAAATCAAGTTGATCCAAGTAAGATCCCATAAGCCTTACCAAAAGTCAAGGTGACTTTTTGGATTATTTCAAATAAATTTTTGGTTAACTTTGGGTGACATTAGGGCTCCTTTGCATTTGTAAGTTTGGATTGAAACATGGGTCATACTTGATTGCACTTGTTGGTGCACAAAGTCATATGTATCAATTCCTGTAATGCTTCCAATTCTGCCCATGAGGCTTAACTATGCATTGGCTGTCCTTTTCTTCGATTACCCAAGAGGAAGAGGAGAGCATCTTTGGGTAAGTGTTAAAGTCTTTGGCTTGTTCTCTCTTCTATCCTTAAGTTTCAGGCACGTCTTTTTATGCAACTTAAGTGATTTTAAGTTGCAGGCATTTCTTTCTATGTAACTTATGCGACTCTTAGCCCAGAGACTTATTATTTGCCCCTTTTAATTTAATGACGTAAGAGACATGCACTTTGAGTGATTTTTATTAAACCTGTGCCAAAAAAGTTCAAGGGGGCATTGGAAAATAAGGAGCCTATTGGCTCTCATTTTTTGAGGGTTCTATTTGAAGCATTGGATCGGGCTTGCGATGAATCTTATGGTTGAGATTAAGTCATTCTTTTGGGTGTCATTATATAACATATTAGGGTTATCTTGGAGCTCATTGTGTGACGATACATTTCTCAATTACTGCTGCAATTTCTTGGCTCAAGGCTTGAAACCCTTGAGTATCCTTAGTTTTAAAGAGACATATGGGTTCCCCCTAGTTAGAAGGGTGTGTTTTGATGGAAGGGCTTTGGCTTCTGATGCCCTAGCACATCATTTTCAGAGTTGCATTTCCTTATCAGGTTTCGAGGCCATTTTTGAGGCGTGATTAGGAGTTATGAGAATCAGATATGGACTACCTAGAGCAATATGTTTGCTCGTTTCTAAGCATCATTGAAGCAAACATCAGATAGGACCAAGGTTACCCCGAGTTTCCGGGACGGGGATGGCAAGGGATGGTGGGACGGGTTTCCGGGACGGCAAATTTTTTTGCCGATTTTGGGGATGGCGGGGGACGGCAAAGGGGACGGCTATGTAAATATAGGGAAATTTTCAAATATATAAGGAAATTTGCAAGTATACATTACATTCATATGAAAATATGGACAATGCATGCCATTTAAACATCATATAACCTTAACATAC